>JZKD02S0462574.1:72721-96669 GCA_000966675.3 Picea glauca | reverse complement strand
GTTGAGGTACCACTTCATACGATCCGCCTTGGAAGATGGACAATTGAAGCTGGAAAAGATACACACTAGCCAGAATCCTGCAGGCATGTTAACAAAGGGAGTAACCAGGGAGAAATTGAGTTCTTGATCAGTTTCAGTTGGTCTTCAAGAATGAAGATGAAGATGAGAAATTTGCCAGGTCCAAGAAGGTTCAGGGTCCAACATATACAACAATGGTGGAGTTGTTGAGATCAGTCTCCAAGTGGGAGATTGTTGGTTGTGGAGCCTGATTATCTTCCTGATTCAGAGGTCCTTTCTTTCAATCGTGTTTATACCCCATGAAGTATTTACACCCCATAAGTATGTACACTCTTCCACGCGGGGGAGTGCAGAGGGGGGGTACCCCCTCTGTGAGGTCTGGGGGGCTATCCCCCCGGCTGGGGGGGTTGGGTGCAAGCGGGCCCCCAGTGGGGGTTTGGAGGCAGCGTCCCTCGAGGGGGGTTTGGGGGCGAAGCCCTCGAAGAAAAATTGCCTTGTAAAAGTATATTTTAATTTCATTGTAAATCTCGACCGTTCATTATAAGGTCACAGATCTAACGGTAGAGATTATGTTAGGGTTTTTTTCCCTCGAAGGCAACCCTCTTTTATGAGGGAAATGTATTGCGACTATGTATGATGTGTGAATATTGTATTCTAAGAGAGGAGACTGTGAGAGAAAGAAGAGGAAGTTACAGCGGGTTTTGCTATAGGTTGTATCCCTTCATTTGCTGGATAATAATAAAGGAAGGACCTGACAATTTCTCTGGTGGACTTAGCCCACACTGGGTGAACCACGTAAATCTGTGTCTCTCTTGTCTTGTGTGTCTTGTGTGTTTTGTTTCTGCATTTGTTTTATTTTATTGCTCTGCGGTCCTATTTTTCTAACATTAAAAACTTCATAAAAACAACGGGAGGCCTTGTGCCTCCACAGGGCCTCGTACTTGAATGTTACTAGGTCGAATCCACAGTTTATTTTATTGGAAAGAGAAAGTTTTGGAAACGGACAACAATGCACAATTACAAAAATTAAGTAGGATGACATATAAAATTTATTTGATTCTTTGAATCATGACAACTGGGAACAGAGCTCAATTGAAATTATATTCCCCCAATCGAAAATGTATTGTTCCTTGACTATGAAATACAAAATATAAATAATTATATGGGAAATTCTTGTCATGGATGCCTATCCCGTTATTCTTTTAAACAACCAAGCAATTTCCCGGAATGGATTTCTAAAGGAACTTACCTGCAACCTTGTGATATATTCAGAAACTGTTGTTGGGTCTTCGAGGAATTCGGCTAAGATGTCCATTCCATTATCATGTTTTTCTAGAAATCGTTTGCAGTCTTGTCCTCTGAACGTCAATGTTGGCTTCGACAATTTTAACATCTCACGAAAGACCTGAGTGACAAAGAAACAACAGAATGGTCGCGCAGTGGAATAATTCTTTGGCCTGGAATATATTTTTTGACACACCAAGAGGCCACCTCCTTACAGTTAAAAACCTCATGGACGTAACCTGCATGAGTGATTCCAAAGGTCCAAATCACTTCATTCTAGGCAGAATGGGATGAACAATAAAAGTATTCCCTAGACCACTAGAAGTTTTGGTCCTCGTGTGCGAACATATTTACTGTATCTCCACAAAAATGTAGTTGACCTACTGCCATAAGTCTACAAGAATGTTTGTTTTCTCTAGACGATGAATGAAATGAAAAATTGGAAGGGATAATATAATCCTGTGCAAATTTTGGTCCAAAGTATGTTAATGGGAGATGTCCTTGAGACTTTCGTTGATTAATGACAATTTGGATGACTATTGCATGATGCGTTGTTAACATTAAAAACTAGTAATTGCATACATAGAAAATACGAACAAGGCAGATATTGCAATCAACGATTAAGCATTGTAGATTTCTTGAGCAGCCCAATACGACGAAGCGTGTTCAAGATAAACAATCGAAAGGGACAAAATAACTCTCCACACATGTTGGTTTAATGTGTAATAATGGGAGATCTCCTTGAGCGTTTCGCCCATTAATGGCATTGTTGACAGTTCCTACATGGTCACCTGTTAGCATGAAAAGTTAATAATTTCATAGTAAGAAAGTACAGAGGTTGCAGGCATGGGAAAAAAATAGCTACAAGATAGGGTTGCAAGGTACAACCGTTGAAGGTGAGGACGCGAAGGTCAAATTGTATGTATCAGAACTTTTTGAGTGCAATGCGTGTAACAGCGAAGAAGGTATGGTAGGAGAGCTGGAAGGACAGGAAGTTAGTGGGGATGGAAGGCAATGAGAGATACTTTGAAACATTTGTGAGTCGTGGTAGAGTGAAGAGTGGACGATGTCGGAATGCGATAGTCAATTTGTATATTACGCAGGGTGCGATGCCACCTGTTTCGTACCTCTATGTCCATTTGTCACTACTAAGAGATAATTTAGTATTGAAAATAATTTTTTTGATACTGGTAGATACTTCATAGGTATTAGCATCTATAAACAATGGCTATCTCCACCACTCCATCCCTGCATTCCATGTGTCAATTTGTATATCGTGGAAATAGAAGCGTTGTTAGGAGGACACAGAACAATAGAAGTGGAGTGTTGAGTCAGCTAGTTCGCAGGCTGGCTTGTTAATTTCTATATCGCGAAATTCTGGGTGTAATTTTTAAGACACGCAACAATGTAGGCCCAATTTTGAGCCCGCCCGCCCGAGAAATCACAATCGAAAATGTCACTAGGTATGGAATGAAGAATCCGTACATGCTCTATAAGATATCATGTCCATACTTTATAGTCCCATAATACACGGGAAGAAAAAAAGGGAAAAAGGACAAAGTAGTTAGCAGTGGAATTGTAAATCATGAAAATTTTGAGTGGAAGATGTATATAACGGAACAAAAAGGAATAGAGTTCAATTGCGCCATCTCGGCAACCATGGGTATAAAATTCACTAAGTATGAAAAGGAATAGCGGGCAGTCCAATTCTCCATGCGAGGATATAGATGGATATGAAATTGGGGCCAACCCAACAACCGTGAACATAAAATTGGCAAAGTCTAGAAAGCAACAGTGGTCAGTCAGATTCGTCGTGTGATTATATAGATGGAGTAAATATATGTAAACCCTCCAATGCTGGGGTTTCACATTTTGTGAACCCGACAACAGGAGGCTCCGACATTCTAATTGTATCACTCCAAACATTTGAATGCATAATCTATAACATGGAAGAGAAGACGATGTCGAAATCTGGTAGTCAATTTGTATTCAATAGTCTAGTTATATACCTATTCGTGTTTCTATGATCGCGGGTTCCAACGTTGGCGTGTTGACATATATTCATCTCCATCTATATCCTCGCATGGAGAATTGGACCGCCCACTGTTCCTTTTCATACTTAGTGAATTTTATGCCCGCGGTTGCTGAGTTGGCACAATTCAACTCTTCTGCTTCTTGTTCCGTCATTTACATGTACCACTCAAAATTTATGTGATCTACAATTCCACTGCGAACTTCTTCGTCCTTTTTCCCTTATTTTATTCCTATGTATTATGGGACTATAAAATATGGACATGATATTTTATAGAGCATGTACAGATTATGCATTACATACGTAGCGACATTTTGGATTGCGGGTTCTTGGGTAGGCGGGCTCAAAATTAGGCCTCCATTGTTCGGTGCCCTAAAAATAGCACCCCAAATTTCGTGATATACAAATTGACAAGCGAACCTGCAGACTGGCAGACTCAACATTGCACTTCTATTGATCTATGTCCTCTAAACAATGCTCTCAGTTTCACGATATAGAAATTGACAAATGGAATGCAGGGTTGGCGGGGTGGAGACTGCCATTGTTTACGAATGCTAGTCCATATGAAGTATCTAACAGTATCTAAAAAATTATTTTGAATACTAAATTATCTCTTAGTAGTGGCAATTGGACACAGAGGTATGAAATAGTTGGGATTGGACAAATTTTGAGTGGAAGATGTATATAACGGAACAAAAAGGAACATAATTCAATTGCGCCAACTCAGCAACGCGGGCATAAATTCACTAAGTATGAAAAGGAACAACGGGCGGTCCAATTCGTCATGCGAGGATATAGATGGAGATGAAATTGGAGCCAACCCGACAACCATGGACATAAAATTGGCCAAGTATGGAAAGCAACAGTGGTCGGTCGGATTCGTCATGTGATTATATAGATGGAGATAAAGATATGTGAACCCGCCAACATTGGGGTTGCACATTTTGTGAACTCGACAACAGGAGGATACAAAATAGGCTACGAAGGTGTTTGCAGAAGACGCGAGGCCTCGACGATCTAATTGTATCACTCCGAACATTTGAATGTGTAATCTGTAACATGGAAGAGCGGACGATGTCAGAATCCGGTAGTCAATTTGTATATTGTGACATTTTGGATCGTAGCTTCTCGGGCGGGAAGGCTCAAAATTGGGCCTCCATTGTTCGGTCCCCTACAAATAGCACCCAAAATTCTGCAATATACAAATTGACAAGAGGACCTATGGACTGGAAGAATCAACATTTCACTTCTATTGTTCCGTGTCCTCCAAACAACGCTCCCATTTTCGTGATATAGAAATTGACATACGGAATGCAGGGCTGGCGGGGTGGAGATTGCCATTATCTATAGATGCTAATCCCTATGAAGTATGTAACAGTATCTAAAAAATTATTTTGAATACTAAATTAGCTCTTAGTAGTGACAACTAGACACAGAGGTACAAAACAGTTGGGATTGCACAAATTTTGAGTGGAAGATGTATATAATGGAACAAAAAGGAACAGAGTTCAATTGCACCAAACCGACAACCGTGGGCATAAAATTCACTAATTATGAAGAGGAACATCGGATAGTCCAGTTTTCCATGCAAGGATATATATGGAGATGAAATTGGTGCCAAATCGACAACCGTGGACATAAAATTGGCCAAGTATGGAAAGCAACAGTGGTCGATCAGATTCATCGTGTGATTATATAGATGGAGATAAAGATATGTCAACTTGCCAACACTCGGGTTGCACATTTTGTGAATCTAGCAATAGGAGGATCCAAAACAGGTTGTGAAGGTGTCTGTAGAAGACATGAGGCCCCGACGTTCTAATTGTATCGCTCCGAACATTTGAATGCATAATTTGTAACATGGAAGAGTAGACGATGTCAGAATCCGGTACTCAATTTGTATATTGCGAAGAGTGCAATCCCAATTGTTTCGTACCTGTGTCCAGTTGTCACTACTAAGAGATAATTTAGTATTCAAAATAACTTTTTAGATATTGTTAGATACTTTATAGGGCTTAGCATCCATAAACAATGGAAATATCCACCTTGCTAGCCCTGCATTCTGTGTGTCAATTTCTATATCGCGAAACTGAGAGCGTTGTTTGGAGGACATGGAACAATAGAAGTGCAATGTTGAGTTCGTCAGTCCGCAGGTCCACTTGTTAATTTGTATATCGCGAAATTTTGGGTGTTGTTTGTAGGGAACGGAACAATGGAGGCCCAATTTTGAGCTCACCTGCCCGAGAACCTGCAATCCAAAATGTTGCTAGGTATGGAATGCGGAATCCATACATTCTCTATAAAATATCATGTCCATATTTTTTATTCCCATAATACACGGGAAGAAAATATGGGAAAAAGGACAGAGAAGTTCGCAGTGGAATTGTAGATCATGGAAATTTTGAGTGGTAGATGTAGATGACGGAACACGAAGCAACAGATTTGAATTGCGCCAACTCGGCAAGCGCGGGCATAAAATTCACTAAGTATGAAAAGGAACAACGGGAGGTCCAATTCGCCATGCAAGGATATAGATGGATATGAAGATACGTCAACACGCCAATGTTGGAACCCACAATCATAGAAACACGACTAAGTATATAACTAGAAATTGATAACACATGGGAAGAAGACAAGGGAAAAGTATCTCTCTAAAGAACATCTAGTCTTTGATTATTAATGCAAATGATTTCAATCCCCTGCTGAGTTCTCACCAGTTAAGGCATAAACTTTTGTGCCACTGTATCCACTTGTCACTAGAAAGAGCATTGTTCATGAATATCAGGAAGGACGCGATGTTGTTGGGGATGGAAAGCAACAACAAATGCTTTGAACGAAGTTAATGTATATGAGGAAACCACGGTGGAATTGTAGATCACATATTTTTTGAGTGCAATATGTATATATTGGAACGATAAGCAGTTGGGTTTGCAAGCACTGACACTATAGTGTCGGTCATAAAATTGGCTATGGAAAGGAACAACGGTCGGTCCAATCCATTGTGTGAGGATATAGATGGAGATGAAGACATGTCAGCCTACCAAATATGGAAGCGAATACCATAGGAATGGCACTAAGTATATATCCAGAAAGAAATAACGAGTCGGAAGAAGAAAGGCCGGTTCGTATGCACCGATCCGGCAACCGTGGCCATAAAACTACCTAGGTATGAAAAGGTACAATGGTTAGTCGGATTCATCATGTGAAGATACAGATGGAGATGAATATATGTTAGCGCGCGAACCCTGCAACCGCCCATCATAGAAAGATGACTAAGTATAAAACCAGAAATCCATAATGGATGAGAAAAGCAAAAGGGGAAAAGAGATAAGTATCTGACAGTAAAAAAAAAACCTTTTTTTGTTTGTTTATTAATCGCAAAGTTTTTGAACCCCTGCCGGGTTCTCACTAGTAAAAGCATTAACTACATATCACTGAAGTTCTTTGGCTGCAAGATGTATATGATGGAATAGGGGACATAAGTGTTGGGTACCATGAACCTGGGGCTTGGTTCCCAGATAACTGGCTAAGTATTGGCCAAGACAAAGGTTTGATATCTATTTCAATAATATTCATACTAGTATCTATCAATGGAGAAAGTTTCCATATTTATCTGAATAATATTCATACTAATATATATTAATGGATTGTTTCTATTTCAAATGAAAATGATGTCCCAATTTGTAATATGCTCTTCGGTTTGCAAATTTCGTTGAAAGCACGAAAATTTTGACTACAAGATGTACATAGCGCAACAAAAAACATGAATTTGCATTGTGGTCTCAATGAGATAAGCTCCTTATCATCTATTCATCTTGTATTGATTGCAATGACATGAGCAAATGTCGTCTCTCCATAAACATCAATATCTAAATTAAAGGAAATGCAATCCATTTTTGGTGTGACTTAAGTAATTAAAGCATAAATTGCAAACTACGAAAGTTCTTTGGATGCAAGATGTATATGACGGAATAGGGAACATAGTTGTTTAATACCGCAAACCTAAACATAATTGTCTAAGTTTTTGTATTTATTCCAATAGTATTGATATTAGTATATATGCACGAATATTATCAAATAGAAGAAGATGCAATATATCCAACATACTTAACATGAAAATTGCGTCAACAGTTGAGCCGCTTATGAAAATTTATTCTTAAATGTTAAATTTAAAGAAAGAACATACCAGTCTTTATTTAGATTGAAGTAGTGGGTAGCAGAAAGTAAATCTTCTTGTTCATGTTTAACGACAAAGGGGAAGAAGGTACACAATACAATTAAAACAAATACCAAAAATTGGAAAATACTAAAATATGTACATTGATGAAGCTTCTTGACAGTTTTCTTAATGTTCAAACTCTTTATTCGTAAAAAACGAGTTTAATATCAATTTTGGGTTTTGTACTTAATCGATGTTGCCAACTACATCTATCCCAGTTTTTTAAATACCTTCTCTCTTCCAGATATGGCCTACTTGCAATGGCTGCTTATTCAACATTCCATTGTTTGTCAAGTATTAATTTCCCTCTGTCGTCGAAAAGTTAGGGTTAAAGGTGCTTTCCTTCCAATGTTCCTAACCCTTGACATCCGAGACAACTTAGAAATGCGATTCACGCTGATTTCAAAGTGGATGGAGCCGTTTTATGTCACAACAACTATGGTAGGGGAAAAAAATTCAAGTACATAGTGACTAGTATTCTCCCTATATTCAATCATTTATTTGGTTGAAAAGCATGCCTGAGGATTTGTATGTTGAACTTCTTTTATTTATTACAGTAAATTGGAAGAAACGTTCAACCCAGATGCAAAATGAAAATCTGTTGTGGTACATAACTTCTTCGGGCAGCAAAGGTGTGGCAAGTGCATCAAATGCTGCAAAACACACCAGCACAGGCTTGGAAAGTGTATCAAATGTTTCATATGGCATCAAAATATATCTTTCCTTATAGAGGTGGAGGTGCCACCAAATATGTGGAGTCTGCAACTATATCCAGAGAAAACTGAACAAACTTTCACAAAGAACATGGCTTTCTTTCAAGTCAGTTACCATACCCACATGTAGCTCATCACACATTGAAATAGAAACTTTTATAGTGATAATATGTCGTTTTATCCACCCATATAGTTTATGTTACCCGCCTCTAGATACATTCGCAAATGGAGCAATATTTTGTGTCATTTACGAACATGACAGGCCATTTTGCAAGCCACTGTAAATGCGTCACCCCCGAGGAAAACAAATTCTTATGGGATCTGTACAATTCGATACACTTGCCAAATTTGTGTTGTTGGAAGAAGTTATATACTCAAACGAAGAACTAGTTTTCACGCGACCTCAAAATCCATTACAATTCCCAGCAAGAAAACAAAGAAGTTCAACAAACAAATCTCCAGGCAGCGTTTTCAACCAACCCAAGCATCGAACACATGTAGAACACCAACCAGAACATACTTGTTTTTTTTTTCGTTCTCTCCGAGTTTCTCTTGTATAACATATTTTTTTTTACTCAAAGCTCACGTCACATAAAACTAGTCTCTCTTCTTTCATCTGCCCCTCAATCGCATCTCTAAATTATCTTACATGTCCATGAACAAGAACATTAGAACTAAGGCACCCTAAAGCACAACTCTTTCATGATAGAGAGAAATGACAATAAGTATTTAAAAAAAACGTTAGATGATCGCCCGTAGATCTTTTGTTGATTCGTTTTAATAACAAATGTTTTCGATATTTTTTCTTATTAATGCCAATCTTTTCGAATATGTATGCTGAATAGTGACTAGCAGCACGTATTAAAATTCTCATATCCGAGCAGATTCTCAAATCTGACATCTAAGATATGCACAATATTAAATAGGGACATGATGTCAAGGCCTCTATGGATGACATGTTCGTGAACTATGTTGAAGCTTTTAAGAAAACTAAACTACACAAACAAAAAATAAAAATAAAAAATTATTTTCGCAAATTCAAAATGCAAGCAAAACGAAATTACGAGATCCCATAATATTCGCCTCCCTATTCATTTTAATGGAAAATGTACTCGAGCTTTCCAGGTATTGAAGCCCATTTTTTCGAACCTGTCTGGTCGGTTCTGACTTTTGAAAGTATATTTAATGTGTATTGGGAAGCGGTGAAGGTAGCGGGGATGGATCCCTATGTAACAAACGGTACCACTATTTTTATGTCTTTTTCTCCACGAATGTATGTAAATCATATGTAAAGAAAAGTAATTCGAGAATGCTAATTTTTTTGGACATGAGCCCTTCAAATTCAAATAGTCCGCAAGTCCGATTGTCAATTTGTATATCGCAGAATTCTACGTGTTATTTCTAGGACACGAAACAACAGAAGCTGAATTTAGAGCCTGCCACCCTGAGAATTTGTGATCCAAAAAATGTTTACTATTTTTTTTTGTGTTTTTGTCCACCAACGTATGTAAAACGTACATAAACTAAACTATTTCGAGAATGCTAAATTTTTTGGACATGAGGCCCTTAAAATTCAAATAGTCCGCAAGTCTTATTGTCAATTTGTATATAGCAGAACTCTCCGATTATCAATTTTCAGCCGGCTACCCCGAGAACTCACGATGCAAAAACTAGCAAAGTATGGGACAAGGGCTCCATGCATGCTTTATATATCTACTTTATAAAATCGCATATTTCCTATGTTTAATTTATGTTGTCCAGGAAACCTATAATTTCATAAATTTCAATCTCTTATGTCGAGGAGCACTTCTTTTAAAGAAAACTAATTCGAGAATGCTAATGTATACACCGAACACGACCTTGTAGAACTCTCTGTGTTATTTACAGGGCATGGAACAACAGAAGCCAAATTTTTAGCCCACCACCCCGAGAATCTGCGATCAGTAACTTATGTTGTCCAGGAAACCTATAATTTCATAAATTGCATTATCTTCTATCCAAGAGCCCTTCTTTTAAAGAAAACTAATTTGAGAAAGCTAATGTATACCCGAACACGACCTATCATAGTTCGATATAACCTATCCACGAAGCTGCGTCCATAAAATTGGCTAAGTATGCAACCGAACGACGGTCGATAGGAATGACCACATAAACGCGAGAAACTATAGAGTCAAAAACGCAGTTTACAAGAGGAAAATAAAAGGGAGAGAACAACTATGTCTCCCACACAACAAAATTCACTATCATAACTATGAAACCATAGCAACACGAAATCCGTGGAAAAAGCATCTGCAGTTATGAAATATACTTTGAGGCCGACAAACTCTGCTTCACCGTGTAAGAGATGCAATTTATATCGCCTACAATTTTTTACTCTGTTATTTTATCTTAATAGTTTTATATGCAAACTCCACTGCAAAAGAATGTAACCAGAGATCCAATTGCAAATGCAGCATCCCAACATTGCAAACCCTGGGCAAACAAGAACAACCAGCAAATAAGAACTCAAGTGTAGGCGCAGGACCGAAACACTGCAAGGCCCACCTGCAGGTGTAGAACCAGAACCCTGCAAAGTCAAATCAAGCAACAATAAACAAAATACAACGAAGAAAGAAGAAAGCAACAACCACTCCTCCAAGCAAACGTGCAAACTGCAACAACACGAACAGGAAAGCAAGAACAACAACAACACGCAAATAAAAAATCAGTGCCATGCAAAAAACAAGCATGGACTAGTGAACCAACAATGCCATGAAGAAAATGTCTTATAACAAGCCTATTAAGTAATCATTGAACACTATCAAACATGTTAGGTAAACATTTAAGTCTGTCAGGAATGCTCTGTAAACTTTAAGAAAAAAATTCAATGTGGCAGGTCTCTGACATATTCCAAAAAAATTATTATATTTTTTGTAACAATAGTTCGAACACGAGAGAATGTATTGGAAGGCCAAACTTTCGATATGCCACCATATCAAACATTGCCATAAATTTAACTAGCATAAAATGCTAAACCAAACATTCGAATTAATGCTAGCATTAATCCACCTTCGAGGAATGCATAAGAAAATATATGATTCAGAAAGACCATATATGATCAAATACTTTAGATATGCCAACATATATAACATTGGGAATAGTTAATCGTGCAATAAGACCTCCAATCCATTGTCCAATCAAATCATGACAAATATGGTACTTTTTTTTTATATAAAAATGAATGTTTTTTTCCAACAATAAATAATATGGAAATATTTGTAGTCAAAAAATAGACTAATATGAAATCAACGATTTATCCATTGCTATAATCCCTCTATCTAATAAAGTGTACATTTAATATATTATGGAAATAAAAATATTAATTTTTAATCATTTAACTATTAGCATTTTCGGACAGAGCCGATCGGTGTCACCACTCTTCCTTTGTTTTAATTTAAACCGGAAATTGTATAAATTGACCTGAAAGGCATGCCATGCCCGAGAAAATAGATGGTCGCTGGAGAGGTGATAGAGTGGACAACAATGGGATAAGAATACGAGACCATGCGTAAAAAGGAATTTTGATTTTTCTTTTTCGAAGCGTACGCAGCAATGGAACACATCATCGGGACATATTCACAACTTTTCAAATTGAAAATGTAAAGTAAAAAGATATTCAATGTTTTTCCCCAAGTATTATGACGATTTATAATCATATAATTGCTGGCTAGATTGAAACCTCAGCATGACATCATCATGACATATGCACAAATTTTCAGATTGAGAATGCGAAGTATATATATATAGTATTGGGTGTTACAGTTAATGATATACATTGTTTATATTCCACATATTAAGAAGAATGATGTTCATATCATTGCATTAAGCGGATTTATCAACACACCAGTTTTGTGAAGTGATATATATATATATATATAACTGTTGTGACGTGTTATGACATAGGAAACGTTGGAGAAGACGCTGGCATGCTATTACCATAAAAGAGAGCCAATCCAATCTTCCGAAAAACATACAAACAAAACATTATTTGTTTCTTCAAAATGATTGTCCAGTCAAGAATCTTTGCTTATTTAATAACAATGCCCTCATCCATGTGCTCGCCCACCTTTTAACACCAAATGTACAGTAGTGTATGACATCCATGTGCTCCCCCACCTTTTAACACCAAATGTATTGTAAAACTGAGTTTATGTTCTCTTTGATTTTCTCCATGTAAACTATTATATTGTGTTTTTTAAAGAAGTAAAAACACTTAATTAGTTAAAAAAAATAATGTTGAAATGCGAATATCATCATAATAAATAGGTAGGTGAGAAGAGCAATCATAATTGACTTGTGAATCTGTTCTAGAGAGTAACTTTTTTAATAGTCCAAACTATTTTAAATGGATCTCCAGCACTCTCTTAACTCAATCCCAAATGTTTTTTGATTTTATATATACCTGTTTTCAGTATCAATGTAAACTATTGTATAGTTTTTTTAAGAAGTAAAAATACTTAATAAATTAAAAAAAAAAGAGCATAATGGTGAAATGCAAATACTATCATAATAAATAAAGTAGATGAGAAGATGATTTGTGAACGGGAGAGAGTTCACATCTAGAACTTTTGTAATACTCCAAACTATTTAGATGGATCTCCAAAATTCTCTTAACTCAATCCCAGATCTTTTCTTGATTGTATATATACAGGTTTTCAGTATCAATAGAAAGAACTGCTCATAAATATAACCCCTTTTGGTTTTTCTGTGCGCTATCTTACAGGTGTAACTGTAATACTCTGCTCCTCTTTGCTTTCAAATGATTATTTTTTTTTAATTTTATAAATTAAACTTAGTGTTACTAAAAACTAACCATCATTATTATCATCACTTATTAAAATTAATATATGTAACTTTTAAAATTTGTGTTATTAATTAATTTCAATTAGAAACAGCATATTAATCAACAGATCTGTTTACTGTATAATAACCCTATCTCAATATAAGATATCTGAACATGCTTTGACTCAAAAATTCCTAATAATTTACTTTAAACTTCATTAAACTTCTTAACGATTTCAACAAAACAAATTATAAAAAACCAACTGAAAACAATTTAACCTCACCTAAATTCAAGTTCAAACTAATCATATAATTGTATTGGCATGAAATGCTTTCAAGTTAAAAAACAATAATAGATTTGGATTAAAAAACAATAATAGATTTGGATTGGCATGAAATGTGAAATGTTTAACAAGGCATTGAAAATTCAGGCTCATAGGTGGAAATCCTTTTATAATTCCTGGAGGCAGCAAGTTCACATCAGACCATCAATTCATAATTCACTCTGTTATTCTGGCAGCAAGTTCTCTCTACTATTCTGACCACTGGTTCCACTTTCTGTTTATAAAGCATAAACTTTTGAACACCGTCGAACTATAATGCATATCATATAATATTGCCATCAGTACAGATCTCTGACAAATCTGGCCATGATTGCACGGAGACGGTAAAATCTCTTTCTATCTTATCCAGAAAGCAAGCCGGCGTTTCATGGATATCTTCTGTCCTAATTATGCAGTCAATATCAATCCCTTCCACCGCTGACAACCTAGAAACTTTTATTATATTAACCAAAAACACACAGCACATATCTTTGAATCAGTACAAACTACGGGTAGTCTACTCTATCACACAAGAAAATTTAGAAATCGAGAGAGAAACCATTGCACAAGATTAACACAATAATAGAATGTATTACTTAATAGATAAATGGAGGTTACATATATAGCATGCAGATCACTCACTCCTAGCAATCTAGATTCTA
The DNA here is from genome assembly GCA_000966675.3 of Picea glauca. Lineage (NCBI taxonomy): Eukaryota > Viridiplantae > Streptophyta > Pinopsida > Pinales > Pinaceae > Picea > Picea glauca. The sequence continues at coordinate 82,597 of JZKD02S0462574.1, read as the reverse complement.
AGAAAGTGGATCTCATTAGCTAAAAATAGTAAACTTTGAAACTCACAGTTACAACAGTCATAGTTGAAACTCACAGTTACAAGAGTCATAGTTAACCTAGAAACTCACAGTTACTACACTTGTAAGCATTATCTCTAACACCCTCCCTTAATGCTTACATTACAAATATCACAATCACAAATTACAAAACATAACAAAAGGTTACAACACTAGAACTTTCATATGTCTATCTGATCTGGTCTTCCTCAGCACTGAAACTCACTCTGCAATCACCCGGTTTCCGCTCTTTCTTCTCCACACATTCGAGCTACCCACTAACACATTTAAAGTCAAAATGCTTGTGACCATCATTGTAGCACTTGTATACTGGACAGTTTGACAACTCGGCTCATCAGGGCTTCCGTGATAAAAGGTGTCAATTATTGATGCATTCTATTAACTTGCCTTCATCTGTCGGATTTTTTTTGCTTTCGACGATTCTTCAATATATAGAAGAACAGTTTGGATACTAAATGTCTTCAACATTCCTTTAAACAAGGTGACTTCCAATAAAAACATTGTACTTGAAAGTGGGGCTATCAGCTTGCATCAAGATACAAGTTTTTATTTTTACATAAACACTTATATAAAAACTTTAAACTCACCACACACCACACATAACAATATATATAAGATACACAAATCACATCACACTATATGTAACACTACAACAAATCTACCAAACCAACTCAAACACTTGCCGAACATAAAGTCCACCCATTGCAGCGGGAATCAGAGTTTCGGCAGAGAGAAAATCGAACCATGTTGTCAACGCCAAAGCAGATCTGGATCTCTTTTCTTCCACGCAGCTGTCACTGATCAACGAATGCACAGGCGTCTAACCTCTCACAGTTTGATCAGCGAATATCTGGGCAGCGATACCCTCGTCAGTTCTCCTATGCAGTGGTCCTTTATTCACAAGGAGAGTCTCCCTCAACAATCTCACAAAACACACAGAAAATTTAGAAATTCAAACCCTCTAACCTAATCTACTCCTACAGCGGAATCAACTTATCACTTTTCTCTCATCTTCCAGCCCCTCTCGTGAGAGAGTCAAGGTGGTCCTTGCTCTGATACCAACTTAGAAATCGAGAGAAAAGCCATTGCACAAGATTAACACACAATAATAGAATGTATTACTTAATAGACAAATCAAGGTTACATATATAGCATGCAGATCACTGACTCCTAGCAATCTAGATCCTAAGAAAGTGGATCTGATTAGCATAAAATAGTAAACTTAAAAACTCATAGTTACAACAGTCATAGTTAACCTAGAAACTCACAGTTACTACAGTGGTAAACATTATCTCTAACATAAAAATTGATAGAAACGAAGAAGCCCAAACAAAATTTCTGTCTACAATGATTTTCCACGTTCTTTACGTCCACATACAGCCAAACGAAAGCAAACAAAAAATGTGATACATATTGTCGTTCTATGAGCTTCTCAGCTTGTCGTACTTCAGGATTCAAACGAACATTGATTAATTGATTGAATTAACGAAACCAAAGCTGTTATAAATATCGAACGTGAGTATCGAACTCTTATACCTAAAACAACATTAACGATAGCATTTTAAGCAAACCCTTATTAACTAGATTATTCCTTATATACTTATTTATTTTAACATTTTTCATTTTGAAAATTGCGAGTAACATGATTTTTCATTCCAACGATATTTTTCTCAAACCGATTACACACAGAAAACTCTCTTCGATTTATACACAACCTACATCCGGTGGAGGATAAGTCACGATGGACGAATCAAACTCTACCAAGCTAATGATTATATTTTTAAACCCCTCGTTACTAACGATATACTGTGTTCAAATAATAAGAAATACGATATACTTTGTTCAAATAATAAGAAATATGTTTAGTAGGCAACATAAATCTGAATGAAATTATTATATTATTATTTTTTGTGGTTTAAAATTCATTTTTGAAATAAATTCAACATGCTGAAACCTAACTTTCTCATTAAACAAAGATAGAATCCAACCATTTCTAACCCAAAAATATATTTAACTACCTTGTGTTAAACACAAACACTTTTCAGATACCAAGTTAGCTTGTGCATTCTATGATGCCATAGATCTTGCATTCGTCAAGAGGCAATTAGAGGTTCAATCCCCTTGCTGCTTGACACTTTTGTGTTGCTATGGGATTTTAGAACAAAAAAAATTCAACATGTTTTTCCATGATTTGTCATGTTATTTCATAGTATATGATGAATTTATGTTTTAGGTGTTTATTTTGGGTATATAACTTGATAATGTGCAATGGTGATTGTGTTGAGAGTATATTTGTTTAATTATTGGATATATTGAAAAAAAAAAAATGTTTTTATTGTGTTGAAAGATAATATTTTGTGAATTAAGTTTAAATTAATTATATATATATATATATATATATATATATATATATATATATATTAGTTTTTTAATAAAGTTATTTTTTTTATTTTTCATATGTTTTTAAAAAAAATAAAAAATAAAAATAAAATCCACATTATTAGGGTTATTGGCCTTGTCTTTATTCATACAATCTCAATCCCCCATGTGTAGGTGCATTGTTGTGTCCAAACACACCTTGGCCACATGAAATAACCTATTGGTTATTTGTAGGGGTGAAGGATAGAACCAATTGGAATTTGTGGTATTCCAAAGGTAGTTCCATGTTATTTCTCACATATTTTTCTAGCACATCTTTGGATGGGTGGATAGTACCCCTCATAATCAACATTGTTATGAGCAATGATGGAAAATGATATTGTCATTATTATACTCCAACAAATTTGGGTGGCTTGCAATGAGAGTAGATGACGATGGAGCACTCAACAACATGACACCATTATTCAATGTACAACTAAGAATTCATGCATTAATGGATATATTTAAAAGAATATCCAACTATTGCAAAACCAAAATAAATCTTCTACAAGAAAGAATGCATTTGATTTAGTTATGTCTTAAATACATGAGAATCTCATCTATATATAACAATGATAGAGTGTCAATGTTAGCAAAAGATAGTTGTGGAAGATACAGATGCTTATGTAAGATTACAAATAACAATAGTTGGTTGCATTGGAAAAGAACACTAACACCCCCCCTTATGCAAAACATAGGGATTTAAAAAAAGGACAAAAAATGGGTCTCGACAACTAGGCCTACTAAGGTACCCAAGTGAAAACTCTCATAAGTGGATAAAAGGAGAAAAATCCATAGGAAAAAGATCCTCCCCAAAAGAGAGAAAACAACATAAAAAAAAATGAAGGTAGAAGGACTCAATATGAGCCCCCAAGGAAAACTTCCTTCACCCCAAGCATCGATCGTAACTAAAGAAAACAAGGTGATGCCAAAGGTTTGTTGAAGATGTCTATAATTTTCTCTTCGTAGGAAAATACTCAAAGTCGAGAACACCATCCTAGATGAGTTGTCGAATGAAGTGCATGTGAATCTTAATGTGTTTTTTCCTTTGATCCTCCATTGGGTTGTGAGAAATGTGTATGGTACTTTGATTATCACACGAAAGAGTAGTAGGATTATCCTTTTGATAGCTAAATTTTTCCATTCATTGTCGAAGCCAAAGAACTTCCTGACTAGTAAAAAATATAATATAGCACGATACTCAACCCCTACAAAAGATAATGTAACTTCTAATTTCTTCTTGCAATAATAGGAAATAGGAGTGGATCCAAGGAGATAGACAAAGCTGGATGTTAACTTTTGATAATCAATTGAACGAGCCCAATCAAAGTCAATGAAACCCACAAGCTGAGAAGTAGTAGATGTATATTGAATTTCAAAATTGGTAGTATGTTGAATGCAACTCAGAATGCCCTTCGCTGCATTTGAGTGACCCTCGTGAGGATCTTGACAGAACCGAGATGAAAGACCAACTGAAAAATATATTTTAGGATGTGTATGCGTCAAATATAGTAGAATCTCAACTTCTTGTTGATAAAGTGAAGGATTAATGTGTGGTGAAGAGAAATTGGAAGAAATGGAAACTCTTGATTGAAATGGAGTAGGTGAAGGATTACAATTAGTCATGCCAAAGCACTAAAGTAAATCAAGAGTGTAATTTTCTTGAATAATGGATATCCCTTCTGAAGCCTGAAGAACTTGCATACCAAGAAAATAATGTAGAATCCCTAGATATGTTATATCAAACTTTCCAATCAATTCTTGTTGAACACTCTAAATCATGGATGAATAATTCCATGAGAATTAAATCATCGACATACAGAAGAAAAATCAAGAGATTAGTGCTCTACCTCTAAGTGTAAACCGAAGGATCAAAATGAAAACAACTGAACCCAGAGTTAATAAAAAACCTTTCCATCTTCTCATAACAAGATCAAGGATCTTGTTTGAGACCATAGAGTGAACATTGAAGCCTATAAACAAGAGAGGAATCCTGCACAAAACAAGGAGATTTCTCCATGTAGATTTCCTCATGCAAATCACCATGTAAAATGGTGGTCCTCACATCCATCTGGTAGAATGAATAACCTTGGGAGGCAACAAGAGAAAGCATGAGGCATATAAAATTCATGTTGGTAAGAGGGGAAATGGTCTTGGAATTATCAATCCCTTCAACCTGTGAAAATCCCTTGGCCATAAGACATGCCTTATGCTTGTCAAGATACCCATATACAACATATTTTGTTCTATAGACCCATTTACAATGAACTAGATTTTTTCCCTTAATAAGAGGAATGAAATGCCATGTTTGATTCTTCATCAAGGAAGAATACTCCTCTATCATGGAAACATCCCATTCGGGTATCCTAACAACATCATAAAATTGTTGTGGGTCATCTGAAATGGCATGACTAAAAAAGGAGACACCAATTTTTTGTGATTGAGTATGGTGAATTTCAAAGGAAAAATAAGTGAAAATCATTGGCTCATAACCATACCTATCAAGCATATTTCCCTCATGAAATCTCCTCCTCAAATTTTTTTCTTGATCAAGTTGTTCCTATACTCGCTTATTTTCATCTTCAAAATGTTCATCATATTCTTGTTCTATAAAAAAAAAAAATCCAGTGTGATCTACACCATGATTAGCATGAAAACCTATGGGAGGAATACTAGATGATGTTGATTTGAAACACTCATCAAAATGAATAGCCCTTTGAAACAATACATATTTAGAAGTGGGATCAAATAACCTATATTCCTTCATATCCTCATAGTAACCAACAAATATCAATGGTTGTCTCTTCTTCTCCATATCTTTGCACTTTTCATTTGGAATTAACATCGGGATTAACATTGGTCCAATCTTCCTTTGGATCCATATGAAGCACTAATCTATGAGGCATCCAATTCTAAATGTAATTATAGGCACAATTCACTACTTCATCCCAGAAATAAGGTTCCATGTTCTTAAACTAGATCATGTAATTTTCCATCTCTTTCAGTGTATGATTCTTTTTTTCAACAATGTCATTTATTTATAGGTGTAGGGAACAAATTCTTGATGTTGAATTCCATTTTCTCTACAAAAATCCTTGAATTATTGATTGGCATACTCCCCCCCATTATCTATGTGAAATTCCTTGATAGAAAGAGAGGATTTATTCTCAAAAAAATCCTTGAAGGTTTTAAAATTAGGAAAGACCTCATCTTGTACTTAAGAAAGTATACCCAAGAGTGATGTGAGAAATTATTCATAAAAGTGAGTGCATACTTAGCCCCTAAAATTGAACAAGCTAGAAATAACATGAGATCACTATGTACCAACTCAAGGGGTGTAGTAGCATGCAAGGCCTTACGTTAAGGAAAATGATTTGAATTTTTTTTCCAAGAATACAACCTTGACAAGCTCCATCAGTGCAAAAAAATTTAGGAAGACCAAGCACCAAATTTTGTGTGCTCAACTACTACAAATACCTACAACTTAGATTTCCAAATCTTTCGTTCCAAATTCTACTTAGAGAGTCAACGTGTGAAATGAAAGAGGAGCCAGATGAATTCTCAAAACAAGTAAACATGTACATTCATGAACTATGATCAAATCTTCTAGAATAAACAACAACGATTGGATTCTATAGTTCTCAAATGACTACATCTTTAGGAGAAAAATCTATTGTTTTTCCATCACTAGAATGACCTATTTTATAAATGGAGAGTAGACTAGAAGATATGTCAGGAACAATAAGAACATCATTGATGTTCCTATTATTAAAATGCAGAGTGTCTGATCTTAAAACATAAAACTATCTAGAGTCTCTAACTGCAATTTGTGAAATGATACAATTGAATGTAGAAGGAACAAACTCATGAGAATGATTCATATGGTGTGATGCACTAGAATGAAGTATATATATTTTCTGAAGGTGTATATAAATATTGAGAAGATAAAGCACGCCCTTTACCAGATGAAGAAGGTTTCAGGATTGAAATGTTTTGTTGTTGCATGGCTTCATTTAAATCTTCTAGTTTTAGCCAAAATTTGGATTTAGTGTGCCCAAGAATGCCACAAAAATTGTATGTTTCACTCAAGACTTATTCTTCCTTGTCTTGGATGAAGACTTGGTGGACTTGGAAAATGGAGTAAAAGATTTCGTTTTTTTTCTAAAACTTGTGGGAAAACTCACTAACTTGAGCATAATCTTTCTTCTATTTATACCAAGTTTGGTTCTTATCTTTGGAAGTATGAACCAAAAGAGATTAATTATTAGAGCCAGAAAGAGCTTATAATTGCACAAAGTTAGATTATTCCCTAGTGCTAGATGCTCACAAGAAAGCTCAAAACGGGGCTTTTTAAAGTCATCTCCAAGTGCATCCACAATAGAGTAAAACGTAGAATAAAATACCTAAAAAAGACCTTTTAGCTTGGATAGAATCAATATATGCACTTGTTATCTTCTTCTTCTTTCGCACCCTTTCAGTTATGCCACTAGTAACCTGAATTTGGAAAGATAATCTTCAATGGATGTATGCTCATAAGGTACAAGTGATAAAAATTATTCTTCCAACTATATGTCTTGAAATCCATTGAATCTATTGAACAATGAAGCCAACTTGTCTAAACATACTTTTGGAGTTTTACATTTAGCAATATGAAGCAAACAATTATCTTAACCATACAAGTCAATTAGACCCATGGCTTCATTGAGTTTGTTTTGGTAGGAAAATCTTGTTTTCCTTAGTAAACATTGGTTCAAATTTAATGAACAATTTCCAAATCCCTTTAGAATATAGTAGTTGTTGCATATTGAGTTTCCAACTATGTTAATTATGGGGATATAAGAGCTCAATATTCCTTGATTCCACCATTTTATCAATAGAAAATTAAAAAATATAACCACATCTCAATATGTAATCTCTAAATTATGTTGAAAATATAGAAAATGAAACCCCGAGTTCAAAATAAAAAGCTCTAAATGAAATATTTCCATTATCTAATCAAATTATTTAGATATTTTTACAAACCATAATACTTGAATGTGTAAATATGAGTGTGAATTAGCATATCAAAATTTTGATAAAGAGAAGACACTCAAATAGAAAGAGATCCTCAATTGATGCTTAGTATTCGAATCCTCGATGGAAATTCCACACCTTCACAGAACCAAGTGTTACACTCTAATTAAAGAAGCCATGTATGAAGTGGGAGGCACAAATTATAGGTGACTTGATTTGGATTTTTGGAATCATCTTATGGGATTAAAGATGATGATCTGGGGCTTAAAGTGTCACTCATAGGAAAACATTAATCTTCGTGTGCATCCAATTCAATATTGCGAGAAATTATGTAATAATAATAATAATCTATTTTTAAGGTCACGGCCAAGCCAGCACACCAATTTGGTGTATGAGACCCCCTTGTTCAAGCCAGCACACCAATTTGGTGTATGAGACCCCTTGTTTGTGGGACAAGGGACCCCCCTCCGCCCAGCGATTTAACTGGTAAAGTCTACGAAGGTATACATACCCTACCCCCCTCTGGATTTGAACCTGTGACCTCTTAAGAGGAAACACATATTCTTAACCATTAGGCCCACTCAGGCTGTATGCATCCTTTTGATCATTTTCATTGTGGTCTCCATCATAGTCATTAATATTTTCTCCATACAAAAAGGCCTCGAAGAAATCGATAGATTTTCTACATAAATGAGACAGATTCAAGTCGAGGTGGCTCATGTTTTATTTCATGTATTTCGATAATGTTCTAATTGAATTATAGGATGGTAAATAGCATTTAATTATGAACCTTGGGTCATGTGGATGAATGCTCGATTGGAAGAGGAAGAGCCATAGTTGTGAATACAATAATCCTCAATGAAATTCACCACCAAAAAATAATCCAACACTACAGCCACAAATGTTTATGGAATATGAAAAAATGTGAGGAAAAAAACAGATCTACAACCAACAAAAATGTGTAACCGCAAATAATGGCTTTTTGATATGGTCTAATATAATGGCTCTTTGATATGTTCTAATTTAAATCTTGGAGATCACACAACTTACAAATAAATCTTATAAAAAATGAGAAGGGATTTGTATAGGTTACTTTAAAACCATGAATATATTTCAAAAATCATCCCAGGAACAAAAACTATAGAAAAACTAAAAGAAACCCTTCTACAAGAGAGAATGCATGTGATCTATTAGATTTCTTGTCTCAAATACAAGAGAATGTTAGGTATATATAACAATGATAAAGGCCCAATGTTAGAAAAAGATAGATGTGTCTGATAAGGATGCCTACATAAGCTTACAATTAACAATAATTGGTTGCATTGGAAAAGAACACTAACTATGAAAACATTTGAAGCTTTAGAGTCCTTTGATGTCTCATGTTCGAACCCCACATGTTTTTTCTCCTAGTCCTACAAATTACTTGCCTCCTTTGTTAGTTTGAAAATGATTTCTACACATAGATTCCATTCAAATCCACATTATACATATTACATTCTAATGCATTTTATTTTTTACAACATTCCTTTACACCAACCAAAACAATTTTTAATTATAAAAAATATCTTTAAAACATTATGAAAACATATCATTAACTAACTTCATAATTCTTATATAAAAAAGACAATGTTTTGAAAATATGAAAGCATATCACTAGCCATCAAAGAAATCCCATAACTTCATAATTCTTATATAAAAAAGACAATGTTTTGAAAATATGAAAGCATATCACTAGCCATCAAAGAAATCCCATAGCAGTGTGGAACCAAGTTTCAAATACCCATTACACCAAAAAATTTAATCCCTTATTCCAATCAATCATTCCAACTATAGAAAATCTAAAAGTAATCCTTAGGCCCTCATATACCACCATAACTATGGTGGATTGCCAAATCCCAAGAGCAAGAATCATGTGGAGAAGGGAAATTTCATGAGTGTTGAAGACGTCGATTTATTCCATATCAAGCACATACAAGAGAAAGAAACATGTGGAGAAGGTTAGTCCATAAGTGTTGAAGGTGTCAATTTATACCTACACCACTAAGACCATAGTTCCTAGTTGTGTTTCTTAAGAGGTGAATGGATTTTCAAGTTTGACAAAGAATATAAACTCATGAATTATAAAATTATGTTAAGTTTCCTGAAATAGGCACTATTTCCACAACAAGTTGGACACTACGGTTATAACTCAATCTCTCTTGTTCGATGTTTTCCAGAAGAATGTCGCACAGATTGGAGGAATCTGTGCTGGTATTGAAGTAATCTCCAAGGAGATTGTTGTAAATGTCAGTTTTTTCAGTGAATTGGAGGAATTTTAGAACCGCTTCCTTGTCTGATTCAATGATCTACCTTGCAAGACATCTGTAGGAGCGACGACAAGACCCAAAT
>JZKD02S0462574.1:32164-66606 GCA_000966675.3 Picea glauca | reverse complement strand
AATGAACCAGGTGGCTTTGTTAGCTTCAGTTGGAGCAGGATATGAGTCAGTTGAGGTGACTGCAAGGGGAAGTGCAACATCTATGGGACCCAATGGTTGGAATCCCAACCCCACCTGAAAGGGGTTCTGGCCAGTTGAGTTATGTAGGGCTCGGTTGTAGCTATGTTGGACATAGGGAAGGCTCTCATCATATGTGTGAGGGTGATTTTAATTATACATGTGAAGGATATGCACAATCATTCGATTGACGACCTCAGTTTGGCCATTTGTCTGGGGCTGGAAGGTCGTGGATTTGGTGAGCTTGGTGTCCAGTAGTGACCAGAGGCTCGACCAAAATGTCATGAGAAATCGACTGTCCAGATATGAGACAATGGTTTGTGGGATTCCAAAATGTACCCAGACTCGTTCAAAGAAGATCTTGGCAATGGCCTCTACTATGATGTTCTTCTTGTAAGCAACCATAATCGCCATCTTAGAAAAGTGATCAACAACCACAAAAACACAGTCATTTCCCCTCTTGGTTGATAGGAGGCCCGATATGGAGTCCCATGGCCTCTTAGGAGTAGGAAGAGGGGTGTACAGGGCCTACTTCTTAGTGGTTGATTTTGCAATAGTGCACGTAGTGGAGGACTTGATATACTTGATGACCTCTTGCTAAAGTTTCAGCCAGTAAAAATGTTTATGTAGCATCACCACTGTATTTTCGATGCTGAAGTGTCATGCCACCTGACTGTAGTGGGCTTCCCAGATCATCTTCACACCCTTGCTTGATGGAGCACAGATATGTCCCATACAACACATCAACCCATCCTGAAGATGGAAATTATCGACAACTATGTTTGCACCCAACATTTGGTAGGTGGTCACGAAGTCCGGGTTTGTATCATAGAGTTGGGGCCATCCATATGTGTCATGGCCCTAGGAGTCTATCACCATGGTGAGTGTCGTGATTGGCAGTCTGTTGAGGCAATCAACGAGGTGATTGGTGCTTCATGTTTTATACTTGATGTTGAGATGGAATTGTTGCAAGTATGTGGACCACTTTTGATGGCGATCATTCTACAATTTTCCTTCTGTATGCATGAACTGCAGTGGCTTATGATTAGTGTGGATGATTGTCTCCTTCCCAATAATGTAATGTATCCACTAGCGGCAGGATTGCACAATGGAGTACATTTCTTTGTCGTAACTAGGGTACTTATGGGAGTCATCTGATAGTGTCTCACTGTGATAGGCCACAGGGTGGTCGTGTTGAGTGAGAACGGCGCCCACCACATAGTCTAAAGCATCTATATTGATCTCAAAGGGTTTTTGCAGGTCTGGTATGAGCACAAGCACTGCTTCAAATCGTCGAACTCTTGTTGTTGGGACTGACCCCATGCAAATTTTTCCTTATGAACACCCCTGGTTATTTGGCTAAGGGCCCATGCAATATGGGAGAATCCTAACACGAACCTGCGGTAGAAATTGGTAAGGCCCAAGAAGCTCCAAAGATTAGTGAGTGTGGTTGGGGCTAACTAGTCATGGTTGACTTGGATGTTGGTTGGATCCACATGTACGCCATGTTGATCAATTATGTATCACAGTTAATGGACCCTGTCCATGACGAAGGAGAATTTTTCCAAGTTGGCATATAGCTTGTGATGCCACAGGGTGTGCATCACCTGTTGAATATGTTGTAAGTGTTTGGCCCAAGTCTTGTTGTAAATAACAATGTCATCCAGATACACCACTACAAAAGTATTGGTGAATGGTCGCAGGATATCATCCATCATCCTCATGAAAGTGGCTGGAGCATTTTCCAAACCAAAGGTCATGACCGACCATTCAAAAAGGCCTTCCTTTGACTTGAAGGTGGTCTTCCATACATCTCTCTGTTCTATTGGGACCTGGCAGTAGCCAGAATTTAGATCAATCTTACTGAAGTATTTGGCCCCCGTGAGTTGATCAAGGAGGTCGTCGATTGGGGGAATTGGGTACCGGTTTCTGACTATGATTTTATTCAGAGCCCAATAATCAATGAAGAATCGTTAGGTTCCATATATCTTCTATACCAGCATGATTGGGCTCCCGCAAGGTGATGATATGGGACATATGTGCCCCTTGTGGATCAGTTCTTGGATCTGTCGCTTGATCTCCTCATTCTCTAACAGAGAGCAGTGATAGACTAGCCCATTGGGTAGTGGTTCACCAGGGGTCAAATCGATTGGGTGCTTGACCTGGCGGTGCAGAGGTACCCCTGTGGGTGAGGAGAAGATATCTGAGTATTCTTCCACAACCTTATCTACTTACTTCTGCTGTGTGGAGAGGTCGGTCGTAGAGACCCTGGATGTGGTTGTGATCTTTTGCTTATTTTGAGAGTGAATTACGAAGAAGACAAACTTCCCCATATGAGAGATGACCTTCCAACATTGCTTAGCAGAGATCAAGGAAATAACACTAGGTGTGGCTGCCTCGAGTATCCTGTACAATTTCTTGTTCAAAGTAATAATAACACTATGAGGCCTAGACTCATATACAACATGACATTTCCATAAATAAGGTTGGCCCAAAAGAACATCACAAAATTTGAGAGGAGCATCACACAATACCTCATCTTTGAAGGGCTTGATGTCGTACGACATTCGACACTATTGGCTGATGCAAAGATCGCTTCCTTGGCGGAGCCATCCAATGGTGTAGGGTTTTGGGTGCGGTGTTGTCGACAAGGCCAGTCACTTGATGAACTCTTCTAAGATGAGGTTCTTTTGGTTGTCGCTATCCACGATGAAGTGTAGCAGGGTGCCTTTTACCAACATCTGTGAATGGAAGAGGCGTTCTCCTTCTTCTGGCTCATCTGGTTCTCCATGTTGGAGCTTGGTGGTAGCAACAGTGGCACTGGGTTCTACGTCAATGATCCATCTTCCCCTTTTTGTTTCTGGATTAGAGTCTGAAACTGCATCTGATTCATAGGCTATCACTTCAGCCACCAGCGACTGCTTTGAACGGCAGTCAGTAGTGTTATGCCAAGGGCTCTTCTGGAAGTTGCACCACTTCCCGGTATCTTTCTTTGTCTTTCTGGTGTCCTTCTTTACTTGCGGCTTGGACTAGTTGTCTTGATATTGTCCATCTTTTCTCTATCTTTTGTTATGTGGGTTGGGGCTACCATTTCCTGTCTTTTTTTGTGAGGGGTTCCCAGGCCCAAATTTTTCTGTCTTTTGTTTGAGCTTTTGCTTGATTTTGATAGCATATCGGTAGGCCATGCCCAAGGATGAGATGTCAAAAAATTCCATTTCGATCTGGATGTATCTATGAAGAGATCCGCGATACTAGAGCACCAGATGTCACTCTGAATCTTTGATACCCAGATTGGTGCGCAAGGTATGAAATATATTCGTGAAATCTGGCACTTCTTGGTCTCTTTCTTGCCACAGTGTGGTCCATTTGGTATACAAGTCATCATAACTTCCGACAGGGTAGTATTGTTCCTTAATACTATCCCTGAAGGAATCCCAGGTGGCCGTGACTGTAAATAATGAGGGTTCCTTTGTTTCCTTTTTCTCATATAAATTTAGATCCAAGTGGATATCGATGGCCACCCACCTTTTTCGACTCGCTCAAAACAGTTTTCTAGCAATTTTGGCAATTTACTATTTTTAATAGTTTTTAACTTTCGAGGCCATTTTCAGGGCCCAAATGAAGGTTTTTCGAGATCAAGGTTCTCAATTATAGTCAAATGCATGATTGATCCCCCAAAATTAATCTCCTTGATGATACCTTTCCAACGATCTATCACACACCTAAAACTAAGATCGTATGCAAAAGTTACGACCCCAGGAAGTTGATGTACTCACTTACCCAAACGGGGCCCGCATGAATTTTGGCGCTTCAACTCCTAGGTTAGGTTTTTGGATGTCTAGGGTTTTTGGAATTCCGTTTTATTTTAAAAAGGACATCAGAGCCTCATTGTAATGACTTTCTGGCGAATGCGAGTAGTCTTCACATCTCTTCTCAGAGATAAGATGCCACCATTCTATCGAGTCTTTCTCTCTGTATTTTTACAGTCTCTGTACATTTCTTTTAGTAATAGAAATTGTGTATTACTATATATATGTGTTTATGGTTGCATATATGATACATTTCTCTTATATTATTGAATATCTGTGATATCTCTGTGCATTTATTTATTATATCTCCGATCTCATTTCGTGTCGAAAATAATTCGGATCAAAGTTTCCCACCAATATTTGACATGGGGAACAACTTTGAGGAGAGAAAAAGTAATATTTTCTCTATTCGAAAAGTTATGGACAGAAAAATAACCTTCTAGTAGATTCAACCACTTGTCTACAACATTTGCGTCTATATGACCTTCAAATATAGGAATATTGAAGTTTATTTATACCTTGAAGGGGGTGGCACCTCTGCTCGAAGAAGATGTGTCGCCTATTGGGAGTCGTCAAAGGATTTGCGCAAAACTATCCATCATATAATTCCTTTGTTGCATGAGGGATTCCTCAATCAATAGTTTGAAAGGAGCTCCTGTCCCATCATCTTTCTTTTCTCTTGCCATGAGAGGTCACTTAGGTGTGTGAGAGATTTTGTCCTCAAGAGAAACAAGCTCGAGACCCAACTCTTTGTACTCAGACCTCGTTGGGGACATGCATTAAGATGACAAGGAGAAGACCTATCTTGTAAATGCGGTGAACCTACACCTAATAGATCTAACTAAACAATAATACACACATTTTCAAAGAGAATTGGAGAAGGGAGAAGAAGGAGAGAAAGAATGGAAGAATTCTCATTAATCGTTATGAATAATGAATAATTTACACATGATATACTCTGTATATCTCAATGAGTTCGACTTGAGGTGAACCAATACACCATAGTGGTGTTCTAGAGTGATCTGGACACACACCAGTAGTTACAGGAGTGAACTGCCACCTATTCTAGTCTCTCAGGCAGTTACAGGAGTGAACTGCCACCTAGTTGAGTTAACTAGTCAACTAGTCTTCAGTTAACTGAATGAACAGAGAGTAGTGAGGAGTTAACTTATGGAATCAAGGATAATGCGCCACTCTGGTGATGATACCAAGGCAAGGTATAGTTATCATTGTGATGATCCCAATGTTTCATGGTGATGATGCCAATGCAACATCTAAACTCAACTCAACTAGTCAAACTGAAGTGTCAACTGAAAGAGAATATTCTCCAGGTGGAATATTCTCCCTTAAAATATAGGAGACTGTATAATGACTAATTATGACTAATAAACAAGGAATAACTTTGGGAAAATTAAATCCTAGGTGTGTGTGAAGTAACTCCAGCACCCCCCCTGAACATCACTATGGTGAAAATAAATATTGGGTCCCGACAATGAGGCTATGTTAGGTACCAAGTACAAAAGATACACTAAAAATAAAGTGAGGGAAGAGGGAAAACCTCATGGGGAAAACCCCCACTCAAGGTACAATGTATGTAAAAATAAGAACTACAATTGTTAGGCAACTGCGTCCTTCACTCCAAGATGACCTCGCAGAGAATGGAATTTATTCTGAGTGAAGGTCTTGGTGAAAATATATGTTGTTTGTTCTGCTAAAGGACATAACTATAAGTCGATGATCCCCTCATGTACCAAGTCTCAGATGTAGTGCATGTGGATCTAGATGTGCTTCGTCCACTGCCTCTAAACTAGATCTCTACAGAACCTTAGAGTGCTCTAGTTGTCACACCAGATGATGATCGGCCTTTGAAATTGAATGCCCAACTCAGTGAGAAAATGTTGTAGCCACATAGCCTAAATGGTTATGTTAACTAACCCTCTATACTTTGCCTCAGCTGAAGATAGTGCAATGGAAGATTACTTCTTTCTTGACCAACAGATAGGCCCGGAACCAAGACTGAGTGAGTAACCATATGTGAACTTGCGATCAACGTTATCGCCAACCCAGTCAGAATCAGTAAACCCAATGATATCTAATGTATATTCTATTGGATAATGAATCCAAAAGGTGATGGTGCCCTATACGTATCAAAGAATACGCTTTTCATCTTTCCAATGTAACTCATGCGACTCCTGCATGAACCTGGAAACTATGCCAACTACATATGAGAGGTCTGGTCTGGAGTGTGTGAGATACAACAAGCTCCCCACTAGATGTTTCTACAGTGTGTTGTCAACCAGTGGAGTCTCCCCACCATCCTCAAGTTTGACTCCTGATAGGAAAGGAGATGGAGTAGACTTGCAGTCTTTCATGTGAAATCTTTCAAGGAGATCTCGTTTATACTTGGCTTGAGATAGTTTGATGCCTGATGCATCCTGACTGATCTCAAGTCCAAGGAAGAAGTGTAGCGGACCCATGTCCATCATCAAAAACCTGTCATGTAGAATCCTATTGACTGCAACAATCGTTGAAGTCGAGCACCCAGTGATCAACAAATCATCGACATACAGAACTAAAAGTAGAAGTGAATCAGTCATCTTGAGCATGTAGAAATTTGGGTCTGATTTGCAACGTAAAAAGTTTTGTGACAACAGGTAGGATTCCATCTTGGCATACCATGCCCTCGGAGCTTGCTTGAGGCCATAAAGTGACTTATTCAGTCGACAGACCAAAGATGAGTCCTGCATAAATCCATGGGGCTACTCCATGTAGATCTCGTCAAAAAGATCACCGTGAAGAAATGAATTCTTCATGTCCATCTGATGGACTTCCCATCCCTTGGTTGCTGCAATGGCAAGGGCCAATTGAATGGAATCCATCTTCGCTACTAGAGCGAAGGTATCATCATATTCAATACCATGAACCTGCTGAAAGCCTTTGGCAACAAGCCTGTCTTTGTATCTACTAATATATCCATCTGCTACGCTCTTGGTCATGTAGACCCATATGCATCTAAAAAGTTTCCTCCCAGAAGGAAGGGGAACCAGATCCCAAGTCTAGTTCTCGAGGAGGGAGTTGTACTCCTCTTGCATGGTGGATTCCTAGAAGGGATTTCGAACAGCCTCGCGATAAGACTGTGGATCGGAAGACTGAAGGAAGAAAAGATGCCTGGAGAGCAATGGTTCAGTGGAAGTGAGTGCAACAGGAGGCTCCTTGAAATCAGATCGAGTCTTCCTAGTATCGGTTGGATCACCAACGAGATCCCCTGCATCTTGAAGAGTAGTTTGTTCCCACTTGGACCTCTGCTCTGGCTCTGCAACTACATCTGGATGCTCTGACTTTGCATCTGATTGTATTGACTCTGAATCTGAATCTAAATCATCTGAGTCCTCTGAATCAAAAATATCATCTGAAGAAGAGTTGGCATGTGCAAGCTCATCATATCGAATAGGTGGAAGAGTGAAGGTGTCTTCATGCAGCTACTGAGGTACATGAAAGACACTTTCCTCAAATTTAACACTACGCTCAATGATGAGCCGGTCCAAGGAAAGATCAATAAGTCGATATACCTTCACACCGTCGGGGTAGCCAGCAAAAATGCAATCAGTTCTCTATGGATCAAGTGCCTTCCTCTTTTCAGAGGAAATCTGGGCCCATGCACGTGAACCAAAAATGCAAAAGTGGGCCAATTCAGATTTGAGGCCACTCCAAGCCTCATAGGGGGTCTTATCCTTGACAGATCTATGAGGAGATATTTTTTGGATGTATTTTTCACAATTAAGTTCTTCAACCCATAGTCCCTATGGTAGTGACTTTGCATGCAACATGCAAGATGCCATCTCCTTTAGAGATCGGTTTTTCTGCTCATCAACTATGTTTTTTTGTGGAGTATAGGGAACTGTGTGCTGCAACTGAATCCATGCCTCATGGAAAATATGGTGGATCTCATGATTCACATACTCTCCTTCATTATCAATTCAAAGGACTTTGATCTTCTTTCTTAACTGTGTCTCAACCAGGGCTTTGAAATCTTTGAGGTGTTGAAAGACATCAATTTTTTGCCTGATAAAGTAGATCCATGTAAAATGTGAGAAATCGTCAACAAAAATGAGAAAAAACCTCATTTTATTGATCAATGGATGGGGAAAAGGACCCATGATATCATTTTGGATAAAATCTAAAGGTGCATAAGCTCACTGAGACTTTCCTTTGTCGAATTTCTCTTGAGGGTGTTTTTCGAGAACACATCCCTCACACACTCCCTTGGAGAAATGGATGTCTGGAAGACATCAACTAATTTGTGCTTGCTAAGTTTTTGCATGTATCTGAAATTCAAATGTCCAAACCTTTCATGCCATATCCTACTACTTTCATTAGCACGAGTAAGCAATAAAGAAGAATCAGGTTCAATGAATTCAGAAAAAGTATACAATCTAGACTGATGATTTACCTCACCGGTAGAAACCCTGGAGTTGGTTTGCATGTCGTAAATGTCCATGGAACTTGGTGTGAAGATGATTTTCTTTCTAGTGCTAGGATTTTTCATCTAATATATAGAGAGAAGGTTGAAAGAAAGTTTGGGAACATGTAGCACGTTCTCGAAGCTTTCATTGGTGAGTTCAATCCTTCCTTTGCCGGTGACTTCGACAGAAGAGTTATCCCCCATCAGAATAGGAGGACCTTTGCATG
Source organism: Picea glauca (assembly GCA_000966675.3). Taxonomy (NCBI): domain Eukaryota; kingdom Viridiplantae; phylum Streptophyta; class Pinopsida; order Pinales; family Pinaceae; genus Picea; species Picea glauca. Next base: position 58,051 of record JZKD02S0462574.1, on the reverse strand, counting down.
CATCCAATGAAGAATATATTGCTTCTGAGGTAGCCATGTGTTTTTATGCTCCTGAATCTACGATCCAAGAATGGGAGAGGAGTTGATGGCAATCAAGGCATGGCTAGAATTTCCTTTCTTGGAAATCGGATCTTCTGGCTTCTTCTTCTTTGCACCCTTAGGGATGCAATCTCCAAGGTTGTTTTGCTGAAGTATTTGAGACATCATATCTATTTGTTTTTGCATGCATGTGGATTCCGAATGGAATCCTTTGTGATAGTATGTGCATTTATCTCCTTTTCTTCCCTTTTCTCCTTTGGATCCGGAGGCATCGGTGAAGGGTTTTGTGTACCCTTCCTTCTTCGTATGTGCATGAGATTTATTATTATCTTTATCTTTACATTTATGATATTTGTGGCTTCTGTCATGCACAGTGAGTGCATGCGCCCTTGGGCCTTTGATTGCGCCCATGTTGATGAGCTTGGTTTGCTCTTGTGTCATGGATTCGATAAAGTATTCAAGAGAAGGAATCTTTTAGGTGGCTCCAGAGGCGAATCAAACAGTATGGAATGTTGATACGAATACAGAGAATTCAGGTCCAATCTTGGAGAGAATGGTGAGAACCATGTGTTTCTCCTCCGTTGATTTATCAACCCAGCCAGCTTTGAGTTGCAACAGTGAATCCTTGATTTTTGTAAAGAAATCTTGGATATTGTCGAAGATTTTTTGATCCAATGTGAGAAGATCCACCTCCAACATGTGTCCCCTCCTCTCATCCTATTTTCCAAAGAGCCCCTCCAATATTTTCTAGGCTTCATTGGGAGTCTTACAAGAAGATATGTGAAAAAGGAGATCGAGAGAAATAAGACTACAAATTGTTCTGAGTGCCTCATCCATGCGATTTAAGTACTTGGATTTTTCTATGGATGATGTCGGCTCTGTATATGTATTCATGGTTAACCTATACAACCCTATGGATAAGATATGTATGGATATTTTCTCCTTCCATGCAAAATAGTTGTAAGGTGTAAGAATGAATTCTTTTTGGAATTCCATCTTTTCACTGTCTTCAATCTTTTGTACTTGCAAAAAAATTTGGTGTATCTTTTTCTTAGTAGTTCGTCGGCTCTGATACCATGTAAATGTGTTGAACCTACACAGAATATATCTAGCTAAACAATAATACACACATTTGTAGAGAGAATTGGAGAAGGAAGAACAAGGAGAGAAAGAATGGAAGAATTATCATTAACCGTTATGAATAATGAATAATTTACACATGATATACTCTGTATATATCAATAAGTTTGACTTGAGGTGAACCAATGCACCATAGTGGTGGTATAGAGTGATCTCGACACACACCAGCAATTATGGGAGTGAACTTCCACCTGTTCTAGTCTCTCAAGTAGTTACGGGAGTGAGTTGCCATCTAGTTGAGTTAACTAGTCAACTAGTCTTTAGTTAACTGACTAAACAGAGAGTAGTGAGAAGTTAACTCGGGGAATCAAGGATAATGCACCACTCTGGTGATGATACCAAGGCAAGGTCGAATTAGCATGGTGATGATCCCAATGTTGCATGGTGATGATCCCAATGCAACATCTAAACTCAACTCAACTAGTCAAACTGAAGTGTGAACTGAAAGAGAGTATTCTCCAGGTGGAATATTCTCCCATAAAATATAGGAGACTGTATAATGACTAATTATGACTAATAAACAAGGAATAACTTTAGGAAAAATAAATCCTAGGTGTGTGAACTCCAACAACTCTAATACCATTGATCCGGATTTTATGAGCAGAATGAAATGACTACAGATTATTAACAGGTGCTTAACACAAAATAATAGAGATACAGTAAAATTGGTTTTCTACTCAATAACGAAATAAGATGAAACTATAAAATGCAGTGGAAACAAGCTTGTTGGAATGGTGGCGACTTATCTCTGAGAAGAGATGTGACGGTTGCACTCATTTGCAAGAAGATGATTACAATGAGGATATGAATACCTTTTTACAATAAAAAGGAATGCCAAAAACCCTAGACATCCAAAAACCTAACCCTAGGATATGAAGCGCCAAAAGTCATGTGGGCCTCATTTGGGTAAGTTAGTACATCAACTTCCTAGGGTCGTAACTTTTGCATACGATCTTCGTTTTAGGCATATGATAACCCATTGGAAAGGTATCATCGAGGAGATTCATTTTGGGGGCTCAGTGATTCCTTCAGATATCATTGAGAAGATTGACCCTAAAAAACCTTCATTTAGACCCAGCCCTCAAAATGGCCCCAGAAGTTAAACTGCTAAAAATAGTAAATTGCCAAGATTGTCAAAAAACTGTTTTGCGCTGGTTGGAAGAGGTGGGTGGCCACCGATATCCACCTGGATCAATACCATAGTGAGACACTCTTAGATACCATCCGAAAATACCCTACCTATGACAAGGAAATGCATTCCATTGTGAAATCCTATTGTCATTGGAAGCATTACATTCTAGGAAATGAGACAATCATCCACAATGATCACAAGCCTCTACAGTTCATACAGATACAAAGGAACTTGTAGAACAACCGCCATCAAAAGTGGCCCACATACATGCAGTAGTTTCATATCAACATCAAGTATAAGACAGGGAGCATGAATCATGTTGTTGACTTCCATAGTCAACCTCTCGTTACTGCACTCACCACCGTGCTCCATTCATATGGGAATGAGGCATCTGAATGGCTCCAACTTTATCAGTGAGATCCTGACTTCGCCACCACCTATAAGCTCTTGGGTACAGGCGTGAATGTCACTGATTTTCACATTCAGGATAGACTATTATTCCATCTAGGTCACCTCTTTGTTCCTGCAAGCGAGCGTGCAAAGATGATTTTGGAGGCTCACTACAGTTGGATAGCAGGACATTTTGGCATGCAGAAAATTGTGGTCGTTCTACAGAAACATTTTTATTGGCCAAAATTTCGACAGGATGTCAACAAGTATATTAGATCTTGCACTACATGTGCCATCACCAAGCCAGCCATCAAGAAGCAAGGATTGTACACCCCTCTTCCCAATCCCGAGAGGCCTCGGGAATCCATCTCAATGGATTACATGTCTTGACTTCCATCCATGTCTTTTATTTTTGGTGGTTGATCGATTTTCGAAAATGACCATTCCCACAGCCTGCAAGAAGAGAATCACAGTAGCATATACTACCAAGTTCTTCTTTGAACGAGTGTGGGTCCATTTTGGGATACCACGGACCATCTTCTTCAATCGGGACAACTGGTTCCTCAACACATTTTGATCGAGTCTTTAGTCACTGTTGGACACCAAAATCACTAAATCCACTTATTTCCACCCTCAAATCGATGGCCAATTAGAGTTCATCAACAGAATGAATGTGCACATCCTATGCATGTATAACTCTAATAATCAACGTACATGGGATGAAAGTCTTCCCTATGTTCAATACAACTACAACATGGCTCTCCATAAATCCACTGACCATAGCCCATTTCAAGTGGGGTTGGGATTCCAACCCTTGGGTCCCATTGATGTTTCACTACCTATTGAAACCACACAGAAAAAATATTCCCATGTTTAGTCTGAGGCCAACAAAGCCACCAGATTCATTGAGTGGATTCATCACATCCACCAATAGGTCCATGAGATTTTGCAGAAATCCAATCCTAGGTAAAAGAAGCATCATGATCAACACCGAGTACCGCAAAAGTTTCAGGTGGTAGAGAAGTTATGGTTACATTTGAAGAACTAACACCTTAAAGGGCCCCATCAGAAGCTCTTTACACTTTTCTATGGGCCTTACACTATCACCAAGGTTGTGGGTGAAAATGATTTTGAGCTCAACACTCCCCCCTTCCTTGGCTTGCACCTAGTGTTCAATGTGGACCTCATCTGACCATATTTTCCACCATTACTGGACACCTCGGAGATCGCAGAATAGTTGAAACCAACAAAGCTCAACCCTAACTGCATGGAACACACATCCACTGATCATACATTGGACACACAGGTCAAGGACACTCGCCCGTAGAGGATACAACTTTATCTGGGTCTCAAGGTAGGGAAGCTCCTCCACCAAGGTAAGTGGCTCACTTGAGGGAAACTTCAATAGAAAGTTCCTCACATGATGGGGGGAGCTCAATGAAATGGAGGCCATTGCTTCATAAGGGGTAAGAACTAATCCAGGTGGATATTGGTGGCCACCCACCTATTCCAACTGGCTCCTCTTGATAGTTTTTAGTTTAACGTGTTTCTCTATAATGATGACATTTATTTGTAATTGTGAGTTATGCACTTCTGGGGCTATATTGAATCCCTACAAACCATCATGGTGGATATTAGTGGTTGCCCACCTATTCCAATTGGATTATTTTGGAAATTTTCATGTCAGTACATCATTTTGTACTTCCAGGGTTGTTTTGGGGCCCTGAACAATTTTTTTTTAGCATGCCAAACTCAAACTATAAACCAAGTCAAAGTTTTATGGCATATTGTGTATTTATCAAAAAGACCTTTCCAACGGGCTATCACATTCCGAAAACGAAGGTTGTATGCAAACGTTACGACCCTGGGAAGTTGAGGTACCAACTTAGCCATTAGGGCCCACATAACTTTTGGCATTTCATCTCCTAGGGATAGGATTTTGGACATATATGGTTTTGGAATTCATGAGTAATGTTAAAAAGGCCTCTAGAGCCTCATTGTAATCATTATGCTCAGAATTATTCATGTACTAGCCATATCTCTTCTCAGAGATAGCTACCACCATTCTACCAAGTTGTTTTCAGTTATGCAGTTTTACAGTTTTAGCCTATTTTATTTATTCAATAAAAGTTATTGTTCACTTGATATTTGTTGTTGTTCTCGGTGTCTTTGTGTTGTTTTATTCAATATGTTATTCATTTTGTTCTACTCATAAATATGTATCAGTGGTATTAGAGCGGTATGCTCTTCATTTATTTTTCTTCGTGCATGTCCCCAAAAAGATCTGGGTACAAGAAGTTGGGATTTGAACTACTCGAGCCTTTCCAAGATCGATCGCGTTGATCCAAAAAATAACTCATGCGGGATGAGAAGAAAGATGATGGAGCATGATATCCTTCTAAATTGTTGCTCAAGGAAGCTCTTACACGAAAAAGGAACAAAATGATGGACAAATTTGCACAGAACCTTCGACATCTGCCCACAGGAGAAGCATCTTCATCAAGTGACCATGCAACCCCCTTCAAGGTACAAGTAAATTTTGATATTCCATTATTTGAAGGATTGATAAATGTGGATGTTAAATATAAATGGATAAATATCCTCGAAGGGTACTTTTCAATCCACAATTTTTTCGATAGGGAAAATATTACTTTTTCACTCCTCAAGCTCATCCCCCATGTTAAGGACTGGTGGGATACTTACTCTGGGAAACGGGACATAGAGGAATGTGCAATATTTACGGTCACCCCCACATGGGATTACTTCAGTTATTCCATCAAAGAACAATACTATTGTAATACCCTTGTTTCCTCTAGTTTTTAAATATAAATATAACTGGCCAAGATACTATGGCAGACTAAATATGTGTGAATGTTTGATTTGATGAACCTTTGTATAAAAGGGTCAATGTATGGAATTTTTGTTATTAATAGAAATTGGATATGTGTTGCAAAACTGTTGAAAGAGGGGATTTTTCCAAGATAGACCATGGATGTTATGAGAGATATGGTGAGGGAAACAAAGAATGGTTGAGATGACCCTCACCAAAATAGTACCTACTCGGTGTAATTGTTCAATAGTCCTCTAACCCATAAATGAATTACCAGTCAGGAAGGTAGTTGGAAGGCCCTCCTCAAGAGTTAATGAGGAGATGGCGTAGGGTAGCCATCTTTAAGGATTTCAGGCCTGACCATGAGTTGGGGATTCAAACCCACGCAACCTTACTGAGGAAGGAAAGAAAGGAAGTAATTTGGGAAACAGAGACATATCTGCAAGAAGCATAGTAGAGAAAACAATATCCAGAAGAGAAGAGAGCATGTTTTCGAATCTAGAGTTGAGAGGAAAGATGAGAAGCAAGCTCGTTTTGGCTATAAGAATCCATGGGTAGGATCTTGCTTCAAGCTGGAAAATGAGGCTGACAAGTGACTGAGGAAGTGCTCACGTAGACCTCCTTTCTTGGTGTAGAGGAATCTAGTTTCCAATATCCTATGGCAGGAGAAGAGTAACCTTTGTCTTTGACTATCATGGAGCAAGGAGAAATCTCTCTCAAAGAATCATGTTATAGCTCAGGGGTGGCCAGTGGTAAATCTGACAGGAGTGGTTGTGCCTATGGTTGGGTGGAAACATGCACCCCTTTTAGCAATCGCTTCACATTTTCCAGTTCTGATAAGTATTTTCATACTTTGTGTAATATATTAGATGTGATGAATGAATGTATGTGTGTATTCTTAAGTCTTGTAGTGTTTGAATAGTTATTAGAAATGTTCATTTTCTTCTGTAAACTGCTACATTTACATGGTCTTCGATTTAACTTAGTTTAGCCGCTAGAGAGTTATGGGATGTGAATCTGTAGGAGAGTCGGGGTAGGATTACCTGAAACATCTAAGTCCTTCCAATGCTTTGATTTTACCTTAGTGGGAATGTCAAGTTCAAATATGTGGGAGAAGGGTGTTTCCTTCAGACCTTCCACCCATGTGACCAAGGGCTCATACCCATGGCCTTAATCAAGTCTCGACTAAGAGATGAGTGTAGCCTAGAACCTAAATATGATCCCATATGACCCAGGTTTGGAAACCCCTTGCTAAGCCCAAAAGGAGTGAAGCTACCTTGGCTTCGGGACTTCGAGACTTATGATTCCACAACCCTCGAAAATAGACAAAGGTTGGATTCATGAATTGGTGAGGGTCGTAGATCTGGGGATCTAGTTGCAATCACTCTTAGCCATTATTTCATACTTAGGAAGGGTAGCATTAAGTACTTCGGCGAAGTTCCACTTCAGGAGAATAGGAGTGGTCTAGCACCAAAACTCCCAAATGTTGGAGTCGTGAAGTTAATATGGACCATTGAGAATAGAGGGATGGGTGTCTATAGATCAACGACTATCTAGGAGTTTGGGTACTCGACAGTATCAATGTGAATATATAGGGACGTAGAACAACGAACATCGAACGCCAACATTCAACGTAGAACGTCGAATGTTGAATGATGAATTTACAAAGTGACATAGACCGTTGATCCTCGGATCCTTCAGGATCTCTCTCAGTCATTGATATAACGACTCCTTTGAGAATTCCCTCTTAATTTCCCAACTGGGAATGCATCATGGAGCGACACGTGCCCCCACTTGTCCCCTGTCAAAATTCACCCATTGGACTAGAGATGTTGGATGAGAGGCCACGTGGTAGAAGATGCTATAGTCTTGAGGCTTGGTACTCTGGAGGAACTTGGACAAGAGTCTTCAGAGTTGGAAAACCTTTGAAGTTGTGAATGATGAAGTGAATATGAGCCATTGATAGGATGAGGACACATGGTGCTAGATTAGAGAGTCTGGATACTTGGATATTCAGGGGATTCGTGATGTGAGTAGTTGGTAAACTCTGAAGCCCAGAGTCATGAAGTAACATAAGTTGTGGATCTATGGATCTACGTGGTCAGACCTAAGCCATGATATTTGAAAGAAGTTAGAAGGTTGTATGTTGGGGGTTGACATGGCTTACTAATGTTATCCAGGGTGACGTGGACCCACAACTAAGGTGCCATGTCTCATTAGGATATGGACGATTCAAAGATCCCTTATGCCTATAAGAGAATAGCATGGCTCACCCCCTTACTGAAGACACATGTCACCCCTGGCCCTAGTCGTGTGGTAGCCTCTAGTTCATGCCTGCCTAGCCAACGTGGTTGATGATCAGACCAAAACTCTGAGAGTCTGGGACTTTGGGAGTTCAGAATATTTGGGGTGTAGTATAGTAGAGGGACGATCAACATCGATCATTGATTGTCGAATTCCAAAACGTTCAACATCGATCTCTGATTTTCGAATGATGAAACATTCAATGCCAATCACCAATCGTCAAACGTCGAAAACGTAGAACATTGATTTCCAATTGTCGAATGTTGAACCTTGAAATAGGGATGTTCAACATAAAATGTTGAACGTCGAATGTCGAATGGGTAAGGCCACGTGGAAAGATTTTGGGACTTCGGGGAGTATGTGTGCAGTAAGAAAAGGGGTGTTCAGTGTTGAATGTCGAAGACCCCAACTATTAAGGCCCAGATAACGTCGAGAGGTCATATATTGTAAACCACGGATCAGATTTGAGCTAGTAACAAGTCGTTATAAAGATACAGATGAGTAGAAGAGGATGAAGACCTCAGAGAGATGATTTGAATGAGAAACAAATTGGATTCCCCATCCCTAGAAAGGATATTTAGGGGTCGGGTGTGTTACAACTACCATGTTGGAAGCTACAAGGATCGGTACACAAGATGGACCATGCTATGTCAGGAAAGGGACCAGACAATACCAAATTTCACCAATATTTTCCATACCCTATGCACCAAATTGGGTATCAAATACTTTGAATGACATATGGTGCTCAAATATTGTGGTTGTCTGCATAGATACATTCAGACATAAATGGAGTTTATGTACATCACATCATTAGGTGTGGATTATAGATATGTTTTCAAGATTGAGCATAAATTTAAGCAGAATAGGTGAGATTTTGAATATGCAAACTCCTCACATCCGTAGCAGGGAAAAGGCAACCCCAACCCATAAAACAAGGGAAAGAGAAAATATGGCCACTCTTAGGAAAACCAATCCAAGCCACAACCCAAGAAGGGTAATGAGAAGTCAAAGAAGGACACGGGAAAGTGGTGTGAATACCATAAAATCCCTTGGCACAACACCGAAGAATGTCACTCCAAGCAGTCACTGGTGGTCGAGCTGAAAGCTTCCAAGTCAAAGGAAGATTATGACTCTGAATCAAATCCAAAAGGAGGGAATGATATTGTTGATTCCAAACCCGACACCACGGTCTCTACCACCAAAGTCCATCCAAGAGAACCAGAAGAACCAGAGGTATGGGAACGCCTCTTTCACTCATAGATGTGGGTAAAGGGGTCTCTACTTTATTTCATTGTCAATAGAGGAAGTCAAAAGAACTTGATCTCAGCAGAGGTCGTCAAATTACTGGACCTGTCGATGACACCGCACCCGAAACCCTACACCATCAGCTCACTTCGCCAAGGAAGAGATCTTTGTGTCAGCCAACAATGTCATTTTCCCTATGGCATCAAGCCCTTCAAAGACGAGGTATTGTGTGATATTTCTCCCCTTGAAGTTTGTGATGTTCTTTTAGGACAACCATATCTGTGGAAGCGACATGTTGTGTATGATTCTAGACCCTACAGTTTTATTATTACTTTGGGTAGAAAATTGTACGGGATACCAAAGCTAGCGTCGCTTACTGCTATTTCTTTAATCTCTGCTAAGAAATGTAGTAAGGTCATTTCACAGACCGGGAAGTTCATCTTATTTATGATCCATGATCACAGTAAGAAGAAGTTCACTACCACGTCTATGACCTATCCACAGATCCTCTCTTTGCAACAGAAGCAAGTGGATGCGATCGTGGAAGAGTAAAGAGACATCTTCTACTCACCCACGGGGGTACCTATGCACTTCCAAGTAAACCATCCAATTGATCTAACCCATGGTGCACGTATACCTAATGGACCATTATATTGTTTCTTGCTGATGGAAAATCATGAAATCAAGCGTCATATCCAAGAGATGCTTCAAAATGGGCACATCAAACCCATCTCCTCCCATTGCAGAAACTCGATTGTATTGGTGTGGAAGAAATACAGACCTAGCAGTTTTGCATTGATTACACATCATTAAACAAAATCACAGTCAGAAACTGGTACCCAATTCGCCAAATTGATGACCTCCTTGACCAACTCAAGGGGGAAAAGTTTTTCAGCAAGATTGATCTAAAGTCTAGCTACCACTAGGTTCCCATCGAACCGACTAATGTATGGAAGATAACTTTCAAATCTAAATAAGGTCTCTTCGAAGGGTTGTTCATGCCCATTAGCTTAACAAATGCACTAGCAAGTTTCATGAGGTTGATGGATGATGTATTGAGATCCTTCACCAACTCTTTTGTTGTGGTATATCTAGATGACATCCTAATCTTCAACAGAAATTCGGAGGAGCACATGCAGCATATTCAACAAGTTTTGAGCACTTTTCGGCAGCACAATCTATATGCCAACTTGGAAAAATGCTCCTTTGGCATGCACAGGGTCCAATACTTTGGCTACATTGTTGATGAGCGTGGGGTACATGTGGATCCAATTAACATCCAAGTCATTCATGACTGGCTAGCCCGACCACATTAACTGAGCTCTGAAGCTTCTTGGCACTTGCCAACTTCTATAGATGGTTCACGTTGGGATTCTCCCATATTGCATGGGCCCTCATCCAAGTGACCAATCGCAATGGAAAGAAAAATTTCGCATGGGGGAAGGCACAAAAATGAGCATTTGATGATCTAAAGCATCGCTTGTGCTCATCTCCAGTACTCTCCTTACCCGATCTGTAACAACCATTTGATATTGAAACCAATGCATCCAACTATTTTGTAGACACAGTTCTCACTCAACATGATCATCAGTATCATACCATAGTGAGACACTCTCAGATAATGTCTGGAAATACCCCACCTATGACAAGGAAATGTATTCCATTGTGCAATTCTTATGTCAATAGAAACATTACATTCTAGGAAAGGAGACAATCATCCACACTTATCAAAATACCCTTCAATTCATACAGACACAGGGGAAGTTGCAGAATGACCGCCATCAAAAGTGGTTCACATACCTATAGCAGTTTCATCTCAACATCAAGTATATTATTATTATTATTATTACTATTATTATTATTATTATTATTATTATTATTATTATTATTATAAGACATGGATCACAAATTGTGTTGTTGACTGCCTCAGTCGACCTCCCATTGTTTCACTCACCATCATGCTCCATTCCTATGGGCATGAGGCATCTGAGTGGCCCCAAGTTTATCATCAATATCTTGACTTTGCCACCACCTATCATCTCTTGGGTACATGTGCAAATGTCACCTATTTTCACATTGAGGATGGATTGTTATTCCATATGGGCCACCTCTGTGTTCTTGTAAGAGAGCTTGAAAAGTTGATTTGGGAGGCTCACTACAGTAGGATGGCAGGACATTTTGGCATGGAGAAAAATATGGCCATTCTACAGAAACATTTTTGTTGGACAAAACTTCGACCAGATGTCAATAGGTATATCAGATCGTGCATTGCCTGTGCCATTCCCAAGTAGCCATCAAGAAGAAAGGATTGTACACCCCTCTTCCTACTCCCAAGAGGCCTTAGGAATCCATCTCGATGGATTACATGTCTGGAATTCCATCCAAAAAGAAAGGAAATTATTGTTTATTTGTGGTGGTTGATCGGTTTTCAAAGATGGCCATTTTCACAGCCTACAAGAAGAGCATCCTAGCGGTATATACTACTAAGATCTTCTTTGAACGAGTGTGGGTACATTTTGGGATACCACAAACCATCATCTCTGATCGATACAACAGGTTCCTCAACACATTTTGGTCGAGTCTCTGGTCATTTTTGGACACCAAGCTCACTAAATCCATTACCTTCCACCCTCAAATCGATGGCCAAATAGAGGTCATCAATTGGATGATTGTGCAAATCCTACACATGTATAACTCTAAGCATCTGTGTACATGGGATGATAGTCTTCCATATGCTCATCACGGCTACAATAGGTCTCTCCATAGCTCCACTAGCCATAGCCTATTTCAGGTGGGGCTGGGATTCCAACCCTTGGGTCCCATTGATGTTGCACTACCTCTTACAACCAAACAGACAAAATCTTCCCATGTTCAGTCTGAGGCCAACAAATCCATGTGATTCATTGAGCAGATTCATCACATCTGCCGACAGGTCGATGAGATTTTGTAGAAATCCAATGCTAAGTACAAGCAAAACCATGACGAACACTAGGTACCCCACAAGTTTCAAGTGGGAGACAAGGTCTGGTTACCTTTGCAGAAACAACACCTTACAGGTCCCCATCGAAAGCTTCGTCTACTTCACTATGGGACTTACACTATCACCAAGGTTGTGTGTGACAATTATTTTAAGCTCGACACTCCCCCCTTCCTTGGTTTGCATCCAGTTTTCAATGTGGACCTCCTTTGACCATATTTTTTACCATTATTGGACACCTTGGAGAACACAAAACAATTGACACCAACATAGCGCAACCCTAACTGCATGGAACAGACATCCACTGATCAGATAGTGGAAACACATGTAAAGGTAACTCACCAGTAGAGGATCCATCTTTATCAAGTTGTCAAGGCAAGGCAGTTCCTACACCAAGGCAAGTGGCTCACCCAGGGCCAAATTCAACAGAACTTTCCTCACCTGATGGGGCCACTGAGCTCAATGGAGACCATTTATTCCTAAGTGGGTAGGACTAATCTAGGTGGATATTGTTGGCCACCCACCTATTCCAACTGGATCCTCTTGATAGTTTTTAGTTCAACATGTTTCTTTGTAATAATGACATTTCTTTGTAATTGTGGGTTCTTCTCTTCCAGGGCTATCCTAAATCCCTACATAGAATCTAGGTGGATATTGGTGGCCGCCCACTTATTCCAACTGGCTTATTTTGGAATTTTTCATGTCAATACATCTTTATGTACTTTTAAGGCCGTTTTGGGACCCTAAATGGTGCTTTTTTTTATTACCATAATCAAACTATAAATGGAGTCAGAGTTTGATGGAATAATATGTATTTCTCAAAAATACCTTTCCAATGGGCTATCATAGGCCTAAAATGATGGTCGTATGAAAAAGTTACGACCCCAGGAAGTTGAGGTACCAACTTACCCATCGAGGCCCACATAACTTTTGGTGTTTCATCACCTAGGGTTAGTTTTTTGGATGTCTAGGGATTTGGCATTCATGAGTAATGTTAAAAATTCCTCTAGATACTCATTGTAATCATTCTCCTTAGACGAATTTGCATGGCATCCACATCTCTTCTCAGAGATTACTACCACCATTCGAGCAAGTTGTTTGCAGCTCTGCAATTTTACAGTTTCATCCTATTTTATTTATTCAATAGAAGTTATTGTTCACTGGATATTGGTTGTTGTTCTTGGTATCTTTGTGTTATTGTACTCACTATGTTATTCATTTTGTTCCGCTCATAAATCCAGATCAGTCTCTTAGATAGTTCTTCAAGCTAGGAGCATACAAAGATGGAAAATACACTTGACAATATAAATAACTGAGCTATCCTTCAGTGTGCATAATAGTTACCAAAGAATCAAACAAGATATATCAATTATTTAAATAACATACAAGCATCAATTTTGCATGGAAAGAGTCGTAACTAATTTGTTCAATATAAAATCATAAACAATTAGTGTATGTCTCATAAGACGAGGCGTGTAGTATGTGATATCTAACCTTCTCCTTAGGAGGGTTCTTTTTATCCTGTTTATTCTCCATTAAGGCTCAATATTGATCTCTAAATATAACTGGCCAAGATACTATGGCAGACTAAATATGTGTGAATGTTTGATTTGATGAACCTTTGTATAAAAGGGTTAATGTATGGATTTTTTGTTATTAATAGAAATTGGATATGTGTTGCAAAATTGTTGAAAGGGGGGATTTTTCCAAGATAGACCATGGATGTTATGAGAGAGATGGTGAGGGAAACAAAGAATAGTTCAGCTGACCCTCACCAAAACAGTACCTACTCGGTGTAATTGCTCAATAGTCCTATGACCTAGAAATGAATTACCAGTCAGGAAGGTAGTTGAAAGGCCCTCCTCCAGAGTTAATGAGGAGGTGGGGTAGGGTACCCATCTGTAAGGCTTTCAGGCCTGACCACAAGTTGGGGATTCAGACCCATGCAACCTTATTGAGGAAGGAAAGAAAGGAAGTAATTTGGGAAACAGAGACATATATGCAAGAAGCATAGTAAAGAAAACAATATCCAAAAGAGAAGAGAGCTTGTTTTTGAATCTAGAGTTAAGAGAAAAGATGAGAAGCAAGATCGTTTTGGCTATAAGAAGCCATGGGTAGGATCTCACTTCAAGCTGAAAAATAAGGCTAACAAGTGATTGAGGAAGTGCTCACGTAGACCTCCTTGCTTGGTGTAGAGGAATCCAGTTTCCAAGATCCTATGGGAGGAGAAGAGTAACCTTCATCTTTGACTATCGTGGAGCAAGGAGAAATAATCTCTCTCAAAAAATCATGTTATAGCTTGAGGGTGGCCAGTGGTAAATCCGACAGGAGTGGTTGTGCCTATGGTTGGGTGGAAACAGGCACCCCATTTAGCAGTCGCTTCACATTTTCCAGTTTTGATAAGTATTTTCATACTTTGTGTAATATATTACATGTGATGAATGAATGTCTGTGTGTATGCTCAAGTCTTGCAGTATTTGAATAGTTATTAGAAATTATCATTTTCTTTTGTAAATTGCTACATTTACATGGTCTTCGATTTACCTTAGTTTCACCGCTAGAGAGTTATGGGATGTGAATATGTAGGAGATTCGGGATAGGATTACCTGAAATGTCTAAGTCCTTCCAATTTTTTGAGTTTACCTTAGTGGGAATGTCAAGTTCAACTATGTGGGAGAAGGGTGTTTCCTTTAGACCTTCCACCCATCTGACCAAGGGCTCATACCCATGGCCTTAATCAAGTCTCGACTAAGAGTTGAGTGTAGACCAGAACCTAAATATGATCCCATATGACCCAGGTTTGGAAACCCCTTACTAAGCCCAAAAAGAGTGAAGCTACCTTGGCTTCGGGACTTCGGGACTTATGATTCCACAACCCTCGAAAACAGACGAAGGCTAGATTTGTGAATTGGTGAGGGTCGTAGATCTGGGGATCCAGTTGCGATATCTCTTAGCCATTAGTTCGTAATTAGGAAGGGTAGCATTAAGTACTTCGGCAAAGTTCCACTTCGGGAGAATAGGAGTGTTCTAGCACCAAAAATCCCAAATGTTGGAGTCGTGAAGTTAATATGGACTGTTGAGAATATAGGGATGGGTGTCTATAGATAAACAACTATCTAGGAGTTTGGGTACTCGGTGGTATAAATGTGAATATATAGGGATGTAGAACATCGAACATTGAACGTCGACGTTCAACGTAGAACACCGAATGTCGGATGATGAATTTACAAAGTGACATAGACCGTTGATCCTTGGATCCTTCAGGATCCATCTTATTCATTGATCTAACGACTCCTTTGAGAATTCCCTCTTAATTTCCCATCCGGTGACACGTCATGGAGCGACACGTGCCCCCACTTGTCCCTTGTCAAAATTTGCTCGTTGGACTATAGACATTGGATGAGAGGCCATGTGGAAGAATATGCTATAGTCTTGAGGCTTGGTACTCTGGAGGAACTTGGCCAAGAGTCTTTAGAGTTGGAAAACATTTGAATTTGTGAATGACGAAGTCAATCTGAACCATTGATAGGATGAGGACACACGGTGCTAGATTAGAGAGCCTGGATACTTGGATATTCAGGGGATTCGTGATGTGAGGAGTTGGTAAGCTCTAAATCCCAGAGCCGTGAAGTAACAGAAATCGTGGATTTATGGATCTATGTGGTCAGACCTAAACCATGATATTTGAAAGAAGTTAGAAGGTTGTATGTTGGGGGCTAACGTGGCTCACTAATGTTATCCAGGGTGACATGGACCCACAACTAAGGTGCCATGTCTCATCATGATATGGATGATTCATAGATACCTTATGCCTATAAGAGAATAACATGTGTCACCCCCTTATTGAAGACACATGTCACCCCTGGCCCTCGTCGTGTGTCAGCCTCTAGTTCATGCTCACCTGGCCAACGTGGTTGGTGATGTGACCAGAACTGTGAGAGTCTGGGACTTTGGGAGTTCGAAAGATTTGGGGTGTAGTATAGTAGAGGGATGATCAACATCGATCATCAATTGTCGAATTCCAAAACATTCAATGTCGATCACTTATTGTTGAATGATGAAATGTTCAACGACAATTGCCAATCGTCGAACACCGAAAACGTAGAACGTTGATTTCCAATTGTCAAACGTCGAACCTTGAAAAAGGGACATTCAACATAAAATGTCGAACGTCGATCGTCAAATGGCTAAGGCCACGTGGAGAGATTTTGGGACTTTAGGGAGTATGCGTGTAGTAAGAAAAGGGGTGTTCAATGTTGAATGTCGAAGACCCCAACTATTAATGCCCAGATAACTTCGAGAGGTCATATATTGTAAACAAGGGATCATATTTGAGCTAGTAACAAGTCGTTATAAAGATACAAATGAGTAGAAGAGGATGAAGACCTCGGAGAGATGATTTGAACGAGAAAAAAATTAGATGCCCCATCCCTAGAAAGGATATTTAGGGGTCGGGTGTGTTACAACTACCATGTTTGAAGCTACGAGGATGGCTACACAAGATGGACCATGCTATGTCAGGAAAGGGACCAGATAGTACTAGATTTCACCAATATTTTCCATACCCTATGCACCAAATTGGTTATCAAAGACTTTGAACGACATCTGGTGCTCAAATATTGTGGTTGTCTGCATAGATACATTCAATCATAAATGGATTTTATGTACATCACATCATTAGGTGTGGATTATAGATATTTTGTCAAGATTGAGCATAAATTTAAGAAGAATAGGAGAGATTTTGGATATGAAAACTCCTCACATCCATAGCAGGGAAAAGGCAACCCCAACCCACAAAACAAGGATAGAGAAAATATGGCCACTCTTAGGAAAACCAATCCAAGACGCAACCCAAGAAGGGTAATGAGAAGTTAAAGAAGGACGTGGGAAAGTGGTGTGAATACCATAAAATCCCTTGGCACAACACTAAATAATGTCTCTCCAAGCAGTCACTGGTGGTCGAGCTGAAAGCTTCCAAGTCAAAGGAAGATTCTGACTTTGAATCAAATCCAGAAGGAGGGAATGATATTATCAATTCCAAACCCGACGCCACTTTCGCTACCACCAAAGTCCAGCCAAGAGAACCAGAAGAACCAGAGGTATGGGAACGCCTCTTTCACTCATAGATGTGGGTAAAGGGGTCTCTACTTTATTTCATTGTCGATAGAGGAAGCTAGAAGAACTTGATCTCAATAGAGGTTATCAAATTACTGGACCTCTCGATGACACCGCACCTGCAACCCTACACCATCAGCTCGCTTCACCAATGAAGAGATCTTTGTGTCAGCCAACAATGTTGTTTTCCCTATGGCATCAAGCCCTTCAAAGACGAGGTATTGTGTGATATTTCTCCCCCTGAAGTTTGTGATGTTTTTTTAGGACAACCATATCTGTGGAAGAGACATGTTGTGTATGATTCTAGACCCTACAGTTTTATTATTACTTTGGGTAGAAAATTGTACAGGATACTAGAGCTAGCCCCGCTTACCACTATTTCTTTAATCTCTGCTAAGCAATATAGTAAGGTCATTTCATTGACTAGGAAGTTCATCTTATTTATGATCCATGATCAAAGTAAGAACAAGTTCACCGCCACATCTGTGACCTATCCACAGATCCTCTCTTTGCAACAGAAGCAAGTGGACGAGATCATGGAAGAGTAAAGAGACATCTTCTACTCACCCATCGAGGTACCTACGCACTTCCAAGTAAACCATCCAATTGATCTAACCCATGGTGCATGTCTACCTAATGGACCATTATATTGTTGCTTGCTGATGGAAAATCATGAAATCAAGCGTTAGATCCAAGAGATGCTTCAAAATGGGCACATCAAACCCATCTCCTCCCCTTGCGGAAGATCGATTGTATTGGTGCAGAAGAAAGACAGACCTAGTGGCTTTGCATTGATTACAAAGCATTAAAAAATCATAGTGAGGAGCTGGTACCCAATTTCCCAAATTGATGACCTTCTTGACCAACTCAAGGGGGAAAAGTTCTTCAACAAAATTGATCTAAAGTCTAGCTACCACTAGGTTCCCATCGAACCGACTAATGTATGAAAGACAACTTTCAAATATAAATAATGTCTCTTTGAATGGTTGTTCATGCCCATTAGCTTAACAAATGCACTAGCAAGTTTCATGAGGTTGATGGATGATGTATTGAGACCCTTCACCAACTCTTTTGTTGTGGTATATCTGGATGACATCCTAATCTTCAACAAAAATTCGGAGGAGCACATATAGCATATTCAACAGGTTTTGATCACTTTGCGGCAGCACATTCTATATTCCAACTTGGAAAAATGCTCCTTTGGTATGCATAGGGTCCAATACTTGGGCTACATTGTTGATGAGCATGGGCTACATTTGGATCCAATTAACATCCAAGTCATTCATGATTGGCTAGCCTGACCACATTAACCGAGCTCTGGAGCTACTTGGCACTTGCCAACTTCTATAGACGGTTCATGTTGGGATTCTCCCATATTGCATGGGCCCTCATCCAAGTGACCAATGGTGATGGAAAGAAAAATTTTGCATGGGGAAAGGTACAAAAATGAGCATTTGATGATCTAAAGGATCGCTTGTGCTCATCTCCAGTACTCTCCTTACCCGATCTGTAACAACCGTTTGATATTGAAACCAATTTATCCGACTATTTTGTAGGCACAGTTCTCACTCAACACGATCATCTAGTATCATACCATAGTGAGACACTCTCAGATACTGTCTGGAAATACCCCACCTATGAAAAGGAAATGTATTTGATTGTCCAAGTCTTACGTCAATATAAACATTACATTCTGGGAAAGGAGACAATCATCCACACTTATCACAAGCCTCTTCAATTCATACAGACACAAGGGAAGTTGTAGGATGACCGCCATCAAAAGTGGTCCACATACCTATAGCAGTTTCATCTCAACATCAAGTATATTATTATTATTATTATTATTATTATTATAAGACAGGGAGCACAAATTGTGTTGTTGACTGCGTTAGTCAACCTACCATTGTTTCACTCACCATCATGCTCCATTCCTATGGGCATGAGGCATCTGAGTGGCCCCAATTTTACCATCAATATCCTGACTTTTCCACCACCTATCATCTCTTGGGTACATGTGCAAATGTCACCTATTTTCGCATTCAGGATGGACTATTATGCCATATGGGCCACCTCTTTGTTCTTGTAAGAGAGTTTGCAAAGTTGATTTGGGAGGCTCACTACAGTCGGATGGTAGAACATTTTGGCATGGAGAAAACTGTGGCCTTTCTATAGAAAAAAATTTGTTGGACAAAACTTCGACCAGATGTCAATAGGTATATTAGATCGTGCATTGCCTGTGCCATTCCCAAGCCATCCATCAAGAAGCAAGGCTTGTACACCCCTCTTCCTACTCCCAAGAGGCCTTATGAATCCATATCGATGGATTACATGTCTGTAATTCCATCCACCAATCAAGGAAATTATTATCCATTTGTGGTGGTTGATCGGTTTTCAAAGATGGTCATTCTCACGGCCTGCAAGAATAGCATCCCAGTGGTATATACTTCTAAGATCTTCTTCAAACAAGTGTGGGTACATTTTTGGATACCACAGACCATCATCTATGATCGACACAACAGGTTCCTCAAAACATTTTGGTCAAGTCTCTGGTCATTGTTGGACACCAAGCTCACTAAATCCATTTCCTTCCACCCTCAAACCGATGGCCAAACAGAGGTCATCAATCAGATGATTGTGCAAAACCTACACATGTATAACTCTAAGCATATGTGTACATGGGATGATAGTCTTCCATATGCTCATCACAACCACAACAAGTCTCTCCATAGCTCCACCGACCATAGCCCATTTCAGGTGGGGCTGGGATTCCAACCCTTGGGTCCCATTGATGTTGCACTACCTCTTTCAACCAAACAGACAAAATCTTCCCATGTTCAGTCTGAGGCCAACAAATCCACGAGATTCATTGAGTAGATTCATCACATCCTCCGACATGTCGATGAGATTTTGTAGAAATCCAATGCTAAGTACAAGCAGTGCCATGATAAACACTGGGTACCACACAAGTTTCAAGTGGGAGACAAGGTATGGTTACATTTGTATAAACAACACCTTACAGGTCCCCATCGAAAGCTTCATCCACTTCACTATGGGACTTACAATATCACCAAGGTTGTGTGTGACAATTCTTTTAAGATCAACACTCCCCCCTTCCTTGGTTTGCACCCAGTTTTCAATGTTGACCTCCTCCGACCATATTTTTTAGCATTATTGGACACCTCGGAGATCACAAAACAATTGACACTAACATAGCGCAACCCTGACTGCATGGAACAAGCATCCACTAATCAGATAGTGGAAACACGTGTAAAGGGAACTCGCTAGCAAAGGATCCATCTTTATCAAGTTGTCAAGGCAAGGCAACTCCTACACCAAGGCAAGTGGCTCACTCGGGGCGAAATTCAATAGAAATTTCCTCACCTGATGGGGGCACTAAACGCAATGGAGACCATTTATTCCTAAGGGGGTAGGACTAATCCAGGTGGATATTGGTGGCCACCTACTTATTCCAACTGGATCCTCTTGATAGTTTTTAGTTCAACATGTTTCTCTGTAATAATGACATTTCTTTGTAATTGTGGGTTCTGCACTTCTAGGGCTATCCTAAATCCCTACAAAGCATCTAGGTGGATATTGGTGGTCGCCCACCTATTCCAACTGGCTTATTTTGGAATTTTTTATGTCAATACATCTTTATGTACTTCCAGGGCCATTTTGGGACCCTAAATGGTGCCTTTTTGGATTACCACAATCAAACTATAAATGGAGTCAAAGTTTGATGGAATAATGTGTATTTCTCAAAAATACCTTTCCAGTGGGCTATCATAGGCCTAAAACGATGGTCGTATGCAAAAGTTACAACCTCAGGAAGTTGAGGTACCTACTTACCCATCGAGGCCCACATAACTTTTGGTGTTTCATCTCCTAGGGTTAGTTTTTTGGATGTTTAGGGCTTTGGCATTCATGAGTAATGTTAAAAATTCCTCTAGAGACTCATTGTAATCATTCTCCTCAGACGAATGTGCATGACATCCACATCTCTTCTCATAGATGACTACCACCATTTGAGCAAGTTGTTTTCATCTCTGTAATTTTACAGTTTGAACCTATTTTATTTATTCAATAGAAGTCATTGTTCATTGGATATTTGTTGTTGTTCTCAGTATCTTTGTGTTATTATACTCAGTCTGTTATTCATTTTGTTCCGCTCATAAATCCATATCACTCTCCTAGATAGTTGTTCAAGCTAGGAGCATACAAAGATGGAAAATACACTTGACAATATAAATAATTTAGTTATCCTTTAGTGTGCATAATAGTTACCAAAGAATCAATCAAGATATATCAATTATTTAAATAACATACAAGCATCAATTTTGCATGGAAAGAGTAGTAACTAATTTGTTCAATAGAAAATCATAAACAATTAGTGTATGTCTCCTAAGAAGAGGCGTGTAGTATGTGATCTCTAATCTTCTCCTTGGGAGGGTTATTTTTATCCTGTTTATTCTCCATTAAGACTCAATCTTGATCTCTAATGAAGAATGGTAAGCACTTCCCCTTGTGAATGTTCACTTTTAAGGGAAGATATGTACTATGAGGAAAATCAAACTTAGAGTAAGAAGGAAGAATAAATGTATTTCTCACTCTTGTCTTTATTCCTCTAGCACAAATTTTGTCTCAATTTCTTCCTTTCAGGTGCTTAACAATGGCTTATATTTAAATAGACTCTACTAAGGCTACAATATGAATTGGTTTCAATGTGAAATTCCCATTATTCAAGTATGGGAACCCATGTGCTTGATGTATCCTAAAGGAGGGTCAAAGGACCAATTGTTAATGAGAAGGGGAGACACAACTAGGCTCAGTTCAACCCCTTTTCCATTTCAAGGTGTCCTTGGTCATTTATGAGCCAAAAAAATACTGAAATTATGGATTTATAGGGGTTGTTCAACTATTGAATAATTTTAGGCACAACTGACATGAGTATGGATGGATATGTCATGCAAACCTAGAAATGACAACTTAAGTGTTAACTCTACTTGATAGTGTATAAATAGCTTGGATATCATGTATTTCTCTATATTATGTAAGGTATATGTTGATTTGTGATTTTTGTGGGTATGCTCACTTAAACGTTGCAAGAAATGAAATCAGGGAGATAACAATTTATGTTATGGTGATGTATATGGAAAGTTTTCAAATTGCACCCATTTTGAACTTAGACTTACATTCAATGTACCTTGTAATGCATTTAGATGAAATAGGTCTCAATTCGAATACAAATTTGAATGACATCTAATCACCATAATGAATAAATGTCCACTTATAGTTGGATGGCTACTTAGATAATTAGATAAAAGATAATTCATTACTAGAATTCCCATACAAATAAGAAGAATATTGGAATTGTTAATGAATGAGATTGAATCATGTCTAAAATTTGAATGGAAGATGGACAAAATTTCACTCTTGTCCAAGATTTTTTTTTTTTTTTTTTGTATATGAAAACAATGGAATTTCAACCATTGATTGTGATCAAATTGTAATACCCACTATGGAACGACAATATGGAATTGTAATTGACATAGAGACAAAGAATGGAAAATCTAGTGGTGTTCAACCCTTTACAAAGTGTGGATGACACAATTCAATTTAGATTCAATTACGAAAGAATTTTCCCAAAGAAAGGCATTAATAACTATGGAACACTCAAAGTACCCAATGTACATGGAAATATTATCTCATCACCACACAAGTGCACATAGTGTGAGAGAATATATTTTTGTTAATGGAGGTCGCAAAATCACAATCAACACCACAAATTTCACAATAGTGGCATAATCTATATCTTCATAATAGTGTCAAGGCATGGAAATTGTTGGTGCAGTATAAGGATTTGAGTGTAATCCACTGGGAAGGAAACTATGGTGCCATTAATGGCTCTACGTAGAAAGACATTGGAATTTCTAGTGTAGTTGAAGGCTTGAAATACAAGTGGTAGGGTAGGGAAATTGATTGTGTATTTGGAGTCTCAGATCATATGTGGAAAGACATGGATATTAGAAGAAAAGTAAAATTCGATGATTTGAGGAAGGCCAATCAAAAGAGACATTTTCAATGCAAAGACTAATTGGATGGAAGTGTTGTTTTATCTTCCAAGCTAGCTTGAAAATCCAAGCAATGGAGACATGGCAAATTAGTGAAGCCAATGAACCCACTTCTAAGAACCAAGAACTACTACCTCAACCACTACAATGCTAACATCACGAAAACTATATATATGGGCATAGGGTTTCTCCTCAAAGGAATGAAGTATACAAACCAACTTGATTCGAGGACGAAGTGCAAAGCTGTCTATCCAAATGGTGGGTTTTTATACACGGAGGATAGATGAACAAAATTTTATGGAGTACATATTGCATGTTTTCATAAGAGTGGAAGATATGAACAAATGGTAGTGTTTCATAAAGAGAAAACAAACGACAAAATAATTAAGTAGTACCATCCCTTAAAAAAAGGTTTGCAATGTAATTAATTTTCGAGATTTCTCCATAAAAAACTATGAAATTTTTCTTTGAAACACACACACACACACAAAATATCCAAACACTTGACTTAGTCTATAATAAAAATTGAATAAGTGACTAAGTGCTTATAAAATATCCAATCAAACTTGGTTAAACATTTAGCTTGACCTAATATTTATAATATCCAAAATAAAAGACATCATCTCATTTTTATATAAATTAAGAGTAAGTTAATTAGCTTTGACTCTAATGAGTAGGACCATTAAACCTACCCACTAACTACTTATCTAATTATATACTAAACCCACCCACTAACAACCTATATGATTACATACTAATTAATTTAAGCTTTATACCAATAATATATATATATAAATCCTAATAAACTCAAAAAGACCTTGATGTTATTTTCAAAAGAGACATTTGCGTGTGAGTGTTTCCATATTTTTTTTTAAGGAAATCTTGGTGTACAAAAAACTATTATATCCTTTCTCATGAATTCCTTTGGAATCAACATCAAAATCCAAGAGGAATCAATTAACAAAGGTAGAAGTTACATATCTCAATAGCAATTTTACTTTATGGAGTTTTATCAATTCTATTTTATGGAGTTTTATTGAAAGTTTGTGTTATTTGGGCTAAGGCAATGGCTAAGGCAATTTCTTCATCTAGTTTACTTTACCATGGTCTCTTCATTTTACTTTATCATGGTCATTGCTTTGAATTTACTTTACCATGGTCTCTTCATTTTACTTTATCATGGTCTCTTCATTTTACTTTATCATGGTCATGGCTTTGAATTGAGCAAAGAGATTCGAATCCAAGATTGGAGCAATTTAAAAAAATTCCAGTAGATTATAATACATGGTGTCTTTTCATTTTACTTACCTTACCATGGTCATGGCGCTTTGAATTGAGCAAAGAGATTTGAATCCAAGATTGGAGCAGCAATGTAAAAGATTCAAGTAGATTATTATACATGGTGTCTTTTCATTTTACTTACTTTATCATAGTCATGGTTTTGAATTGAGCAAAGAGATTTGAATCCAAGATTGGAGCAATTTACAAGATTCAAATAGATTATAATACATGGTTATTGGGGTAATTTAAAAGATTCAAGTAAATTATAAGATTATAATACATGGTTATTTTATAGTTATGATAGATTATAATAAAGGTTAAAATCATAAAATTAAAGTTTTATAGTATTGAATTGTGTGTTTTATTAATATAATGATTATGATTATAATAATTTTTTAGAGGGGATAAGGTATGTATATCTTAATAGATTTTATTAATCAAATTTTTAAACTAAAAAAACTTTTATTCCACAAACAAAAATATTTCATATATCAATTTGGTGTTGACTTAAAGTGATTTTAAAAATAGATTAATATTATTTATATTGAAACTAACATACTAAGAGTAGATTGGTATTCCTATATATATAATAAATTTTTAATGTATATAGGAAGAATACAATTTTATTTATTTATTTATGATGTGAAAATTCACTATTTTGAGGAAAGTATGATAATGTACACCATCGTCAGGATCAATCTCTTCGACTATAAAATGGTCTTTTCTCATGGGAACGCATTGTATATTTGAACAAGTTGAATATGAAACAGTGATACTTTCGGAGATCACCTCATAATCAATCGCTGCAGTACAACCGAAGACTTAAATCCAACACCACGCTGTGATCTGTGAAGAACTACCTGTTGACAGGGAGTGAAATTAAAGCAACAATAATGCAAAGCAACTTGTATGAAAAATGGAATCTACTGTACTTAGTGAAATGGCCATTTGTTTTCTTTGGTTTGGCTGTGTGCGAGGTGGTAACGAATATGCTAACTTGAAGAGCTCCATTGATTTTACTCGTTTTTCTCGCAAGATTTTATTCGTATCAGATGATCAAGAAGTACACTTGGGTTGCACCGACTGAAAGAATTCTAAAGCGTCCTTTGGATGCGAGTAGCAAAGAAGAATATAATCGTAAAAATGTTGCTTCTGGAGGGGACCGATAACGATGGAAAAAATACATCGATTGGCCTGCGATTTAGATTGGACACAGAATGGGATTCTCACGTCTCCGTGCAATGATAGTTAGACTTCTAGTAGATTGTGATCTCCAATAGTAACATATATATATATATATATATACCTACCTGAATGACTGGCCAGCTGAGCAGTATCGTTAGGGTGTTTATTCATTTCTAAG
>JZKD02S0462552.1:0-17383 GCA_000966675.3 Picea glauca | reverse complement strand
TCTCCCCCCTTTCTATATCACATCTCTCTACCTCCATTCTTTGTCTCTCCCTCTCCCCCTCTCTCTCCCACCCTTCCCCTCTATCTATTTATCCCTCTTTCCCTCTCCCTATTTACCTTTCTCTACCTCCCTATCTCTCTTTACCTCCTACCTCTCCCTCTCTCTCTCTCCCCCTCTATCCCCTGAGCCCCAAACATATGGGGGCTAGCCAACACAACAATGGAAATGGAGAGAATAAATATGAAAAAATGAGGTGCATGTTATTGGTTCCATTAAAAATTAAAATTACGATTCTTATTGGATCTCTCCCTCCCTCCCCTTCTCTCCCTCTCCCCTTATTACACATCTATGCCACCTCATCAAAATAAAATATCATAATAATGATAATTAATTCCTACCCTCTCAAACATTTTACCATGGTTTCACTACATCCACACCTCCAAAAGGTCATATGTCCCTTTCATTCAATCCATCATTGTCAAATCACTATTTATTTGTCACCCATTCACTCTCAATGATGGGAAGAGTGAATGGGAGACAGAGAAATAGTCACAAGACAATGATTCATTCAATGAAATGGGCATATGACTGTTTGGAGGTGTGGATGTAGTGAAATCATGGTACAAATTTTGGTGAAATCATGGTACAAAGTTCTGGATCCAAATTAAAATCACATATTTTGAATAGGTGCCAATTTTTAAATTTAATTAAAATTTTCTAGTCATTTTTCAACATGAAGTATCTTTGTTTGAGAGAAACACTTTATATCAATACTTCATCTATTATCTTTCAATAGAAAGAAAAATTAATATATTCCATCGTCCTCATGGCTCAAGTTAATATAGGGTTAAGGATTGAGTATAAGTTATTCCTAAGAGTAGATGGATTTAGGGGGGTCTATGTCATGGTCTACATCAAGCTCTAGGTCAACGTCTAAATCTATATCTATCTTTATGTGGTGGTCTAGGTCATGGTCTATGTCAAGATTTGGGTCTGGTGACAAGATATTTGGAGGAATGGAAACTACTGAAATGAACATTATGACCGTTTGGAGGCTTAGAGATTATGAGATTGCAGTGCACCCAAATTGAAAGGACCATTTGGAGGTGGAGAGATGGTGAGATTGAAATGAACTGTGTGGAGGCCCAGACATAATGAGATTGCGGTACACCCAAGTTGAAATGACCATTTGAGGAAAAAAGGCTTTGAGCATGCTTTTTTCTTATTATTTTTCAAATGCTAAATGCCAAAACAATTGTCATTCATTTCCCTTGAGCCCATACAACCCCTAGTGTTGCAATCTTGTCTTTGATACCAATTGTAACATACACAAGCACTTGTTTACACTGTTGGGATTGTGGTGTACTTGAAATTTTCCTCACCTTTTTCTTAATGGAAATGTTTATTCAACACCATGGAGGCCACGATGGAGGAGAGATATCTCAAGTTGAGGACATCCTATCTGCTCTTCATGTAATTTTTGTTTCTAATTCTTTTGTATAGTTCTTTTCAACTCTATTGATGGGAATATACAATCAGATGCTTATAAAGAACTGAATTCATTAATAGCTGTGAATATTTCTCCTCAAAAATGTGTAAGAAAGGAGCCCAATACTCTATGTAGTAGGGATTCCATGAGAAAAGCGACTAAAAACAATCACATTTGCACCTAATCTCATCGTACTTGTATTGAATCCACCTCCATATCATCCTATAGTTGTGCTATTAGTTTTCACTTAGTAAACCAAGATCATACATTTCCGCATGCAATCGAGATCCATTCCACCTCCATTATATTGGAAAAGAAGAGTTGGACTATTGTCCCTAGGGTTATGAATTTTGTTCACAATGACAAAAGTTGCACCATTTTGAAAATCTTCAACTACATAATCAAGAAACTTTGAAATATCTCCAAATTCCCATGTGTGGGAAGTCACATTGGAATGGGGGAATTTTGGATGTACTTGAACATGATACACGCCACCTTGTAAATATCACTTTTGTTCATTTTGGACATCATAATCCCCAACTCTCCAAAATTGATTGAAATTGTTTTTCTTTGAGTTTATACCTGAACAATTCAGTCAAAGAAAAAAATAATGCAAATGATGTTCTCTTTGCACTGGATTTTATGATCTCCACCCCTTCCCAGAAAATATAGAATATAGCCCTAATCATAATTTGATCTGATTTGACACTCCAAAGGGTGCACTTCAATCTCACATATTTCCTCCTCAAACAGTCATTTGAACTTGGGTGTGGTGCAATCTCATGATGTCTGGGCCTCCAAATGGTTCATTGCAATCTCACTATCTCTCTACCACCAAACGGTCCTCCTTTACGCAATGATAAAATGTTTCTCATTTGGTACAAGATGGAAGCTAAGTAGTATGTATATCTATCAAAATTAGAATAACATGGTTATAACATCTCCTCTCTTTAGTGCAAGACTCAATATAACCATCATAAACTAGAGGACAACTTGGGTCAAAGGGAGTGAGTTTTTGGGTTATGACGGGGTTGCAAAAATTAGAGCTTCCACCGAAACAATATTAAGCTAAAAAACACATTACTTAACATCATTCTTGTATAAAAATGTATCAAGATGTATTGAATTAGCTAATCAGAAGTGTGAACCAGTCTTTAGCAAACTATATTTGGGGGAAACCCAAAGTTGATTAGATCCATCGTTGGGAACTTTAGGCATCTTCTCACTTCGTTCTCGGAAGAAAATGTCATCCAAATGGTAGGCTCCTAAGGGATCATCCTTTCTCAGTGCTTGGATTGATCCTTGGATATGTTCCTTGGTGGTTGAGATAAGCCCCTAGATGTGTCTAGGGCCCCTGGATGTCTTCCAGGGAATCCTTGCAAGTTCTTGGATTGATCCTTGGATATGTTCCTTGGTGGTTGATATAATTCCCTACATGTGTTCTAGGGCCCCTAGATGTGTTCCAGGGAACCCTTGCCTAATGCATGGGTTGATACTTGGTCTTGTACCTTGGTGGATAAGAATCTATATGTGTTTTAGGGCCTCGAGATCTGTTTTGGGGAAAGTTGGTCTTTGACCAGGTAGATCTTGGTGTAATACCAATATCTGTTGATGTGTGATCCTCTTCCTCTATCTCAGATGGTCCATGAGACCTAAGATTTCTTATGAAGATGGGCATGACCATCAACAAGGACCCCCTTATGTTGTGATGATAAATTTTATAGGTCATTATGAGATTCATGTGGACATGTTTTGGCATTATGGACCCCCCCTTGACTTTGTATTAAAAGGTACCACCTTGTTGTTTTATGTGATTAAGGTTTTATTTATGTGATTAGGGTTTTTATAATTAATATTAATATTAATTGACATTTTAATTATTATTTATATTAATTAAATGTCAATATTTAATTATAATTTTAAATTGACCTAACCCCTCTCCCTAACTATAAATAACACCCTACCCTCTAGCATTATATTACACTCACACTCAGTCACTCCCCACTCTCCTATTTGTTTCGGCCACCTCAGTTGTTCTCTCTTGATGACGGTGTGGCCTCGTTTTTGGACTATCTTTTCAGATCTGAGTTTTGTTTTGTTGGTGCGGCCTATCCATTTGATGTAATAGTTTTAGATCTGATTTTTGTTTGTTGGTGTGACCTCTCTATTTTATGTAACAATTTTAGATCTGATTTTTGTTGGTGTAGCCTCTCCATTTGATGCAACAATTTCATATATGAGTTTGTTGGTGCAACCTCCCCATTTGGTGTAACAGTTTCATATATGAGTTTTGTATTAGTCTTGGTATTGGTTGGGTCTTGGTATTGGTTGGAGTGTTTATCCAGTGCTTCTTTCTTTTCAGTTATGGAGGGTTTGATATACATGGCCTGTTTGTTATTGAAGTTTTTCTTGTTTGATATGGAGAGTTTTGTTGTCTCAGTTTTTGGAGTTCTTTATGTCCTTTCTTGTGGGGCCTGGTTTTGCTTTATCAACTATGGTCAATACCTTGTTGTCCCTTCTTGTGGAGTAATTGTTGCAGTTGTCTTGTGATGGTCTATACCTTGGAAAAATTGTTCCTAAGTCATTATGATAGAGATCAAACCCTAGAGGTTTGAGCCATGAACCTAAAACTATATCTGAGCATATTACAAAGGTTTTCATCCACACATGTGACAGGTACATCTTTCTTAGATCAGGAGGTAATATTGAGTTTTATATTTTCACTCATAAATTTTGTTTATACTCAGAATTTAATTTAGATCTGTTTATTTCTTTTCTCATATATGTCCATCTTGTCAACAGAAAAATAAAAAGGCATTATTTGTTTCTATTTCTCCCTAATTATAACAATTTTCCTATGACTTTGACCAAGGGAACACTTCTCTAGGAAGCCTCCTCACACCTTATTGTGACTATTATTTCTATTATTATCCTATACCAAACATCACTAAACAACACAATGCCTGGAATCATACTAAGGTCTCTATTACTAAGCTCTTTTTATGGAAACTACGTGACATGGCACTCAAAGCATAACTCATATCTACAACTTATCGAACTCACTATGAAGATTTTGTATGATTAGAGTGGTATCATTATTAGGAATATACAGTGTGAAGATTAAGACTATCTATCTTATTACTTTTATTATACCAATCTTATTGAGGCAATGACATCAAATATTAACTATAAGATAATCCATATTGAATCTAATCACATTGATTATGGATACTATGTGTTCAATTCAGACTAACATGACGTGTCTAATTCAGACAAGTAATGTGATTCGAATAAATCTTTAACATGACTAATAAGTATTGATCTTCTTTGTTTAACTATGCTTCTACTGGTATGATAACATACTTATATCTATGATTTCCATTGATTACGATGAAACTGTTTATATGGTGAGTAATACAAGCCCATTATTTATCTATGATAGTATCATTACCCTTATAACTATAACATGTAATATATTATGGTAATAAGGTAACCATTAATTATGCATGGACTAGTAATACTTGTACAGCCTTATTTACTCCTATTGTGTGATGTATGTACCCGATGAGTGCAATGAATATGGAATAAAGGGGCATTCACATTACCACATATAGGTGAATGACAATGAGCTTACATCATATGTGTACAAAGATCTGTGTATCTCATATGTAGAAACACAAGTAAATCGCATGAATCACTTCTATTACCATAAGTTGATAGGTATGAATATGGTATGATCACAACAATATGCATTCCATCTTCTTGAATAGGGATAGATCATTAAATGTATATATAAAGGGCATAGATTATGTGAAATAAGCATGTCATATATAACTGATACAGAACCAATGTAATTTGTAAGTGATATGTTGAACCTTAGGTATTATGTGTAATTATTCATATAGGTCAGATTGTATTACACGACTTTCACTGTAATTACCTAATATTGGTACAACTATAATACATAGAAGAGTGTAATCTCCATAGTAATAACCATAACTAAGCTATCATAATAAGAAGTGCTTACTATCATATTCAACGTATAGGTTGTGTATACCAGTACATATCACATGCTCGTATTGATTACTATGATTCCCAGCTTAAGGACAATATAAGAATTACTATTAATGTGTGTAATTGATTACAGATAAACACATAGGGTTAAGCTCATCACCACATATAAGATTATCACATTGTTATAATATGAAAGCTGTGAAGTATGAACATGGAAACTTATGAGTTTATATCAAGTAATCAGATAAGAGAAAAGTCTATATATGGGTTTCATTACCTTATCATAGGTAACTGGTAGAGATAATGGTATAAGGAATATCATGTTCATTAAGCCAATATAACAAGCATAACATAACACATGTATGGGATTATCATATGTACTAGTCCATATTCAATGATTACATCTATTTTTGTTAGTATCACTAAACAAGTTATTCAATATATACCCTTATTAGGATGATACAAGGGAATTACTTCATTTTAAAATTTTCTAGTTGAAAATTTTTAAAATATATAAATAAATAAAAATAAATTGACATTTTGATTTTTTTATCTTCCTTCATGACATCGAAATTTCGACGTATGGTAATGTCACTCCCATGGCACATACGTCAATGATATATAGCTAGCCATCGGTTGAGAGACGTTACCATACGTTGTAATTGAGACGTATGGTAACGTCACTCCCATGGCACCAACGTCGACGATATGTATCTTTCCTTTGGTTGAGCGACGTTACTATAAGTCGGAATTGTGATGTGTGGTAATGTCGCTTCCCTGGCACATATGTCGGAGATATATATATTTTCATTGTTGAGCGACGTTACTATAAGTTGGAATTACGACGTATCGTAACGTCTCTCCCATGGAACATACGTCAGAGATATATAGTGTGTCGTTAGTTGAGCAATGTTATGATAAGTTGTAATTGCAATGTATTGTAACGTCGCTCCCATGGTGTCTATTGGAACATATATATTTTTCTAAACTTTAGAATTAGATAAGTTTCATTCTAGTTTAAATAAGGAAAAACGCACACTTGAATATCACCGTTGATGAAATCTTTCGTTGAATCCAATGATCTGAAATCCTTAAAATTTATGGATCCACCCACTCGTTAACAGGTCAAATCACTAAAGGATACCTTTGAAATGTTGGGTTTCGGGGTTTCATGATACTAACAGTCCAACATGTAAGAAATCYAAAGTCTCAATATAMGAAGTCGCAAAACTATCATAAGTTAAACTGGGTTAATTAAACGATTAAAAATGATTAACGATATTCAAACCTTATCGAAATTTCACGTTTCGGGGATCCTGCCTCGAACAAAAACYAAAGTCMYAATAACCAAAATCACAAAACCCTTGAAGTTAATCATGATTATTTAAAATGTTAAAAGTGATTAATATTAATTAATCAATCACGATTTTGTGATTTAGAGAACATAGCTCAAACTAGTATAGAATATCTCGAGACTCAAAAACCCAAAATCTTTGAGGTTAATCATGATTAATCAAACGGGTTAAACACAATTAAAATTAGTTGATCACGTCACGATTTCACATTTCGTAAGTTATAGCTCTGGTTTTTATAATATCTCCCGAGAGTCTAAACATCGAAATTTACTTAATGATAACTATGATTAACCGATGCTTTAACAAATATTATCTCTTAATTAATAAATCGCTTAATGATGACTCAGATAGATTCAAATTTCATATTTTCTTTTCCCGAGCATGAATCACCATAAATAAATGTCATTAATAATACCTTTACGGAAATAATTCCAAATACGATTTAGAGCCACCACTTGAATCTGATTCATTAAAGAAAGTAAATACTCTGTCAATGAAGGTATTGGTTGATCGATGCGTTTAAAGGAAAAGGAATGAGAATTTAAATTTCATTATGCGTTTTACTAACCTGTAATTTTTTCTAGCTGAAGGATTCTACGCCTTTCCTGTGGTAGATAGTAGAGTTCAAAGGCTTGATACCATGTCTCCACAGAAAACACCTAAAGCGACTGGTGAAAGTTTGAGCCAGAATGCAGATGTTCTCTTAGACACCTTGCCCAAGAGAATAGACACCATCAAATCCTAGACACAAGTATTCAACATATTACAATATGAATTGGTAAATTTCCCGGATGATTCAAGCAACAACGAGAAGGAGGACATATCTACCAAATACAAAATTAATGCTCAGTTAGAGCTACAAAAGATAGCGACAAGGCCTAAGATCTTACCCTACAACGATATGATCGGTTGGGCACTGGACCATGTAGATATCCCAACCAGAACTATTTTCAATTCTCAAAAGGTCGCAGTTGGGTCTTTTAGGCTGGAGCATATACATGTGATGTACAAATTGTCTCTGGTATCCAATTTCGTTTACAATGCAAATTTCCTAGTAGATTTCAACAAGAAGGAATGCAACCAATATGGAAAAAACCTTCCCTATTTAATTAAAGACTAGTATTCTCACCTTGAGACGTTCATAGCAAACTCACATGGTATATACCCAGTTGCCACACTAGAACCCCACATAATGTACATAACAATGATGATGTGTAGGCTGTACGGGAAGGAAAACAAAACTCATTTTGTTCTATAGTGGGTACCTATTATACACACAGTAGCAGAAGGGTGCTCTTTTGACTGGGAAAATATATTGTTGGACAGTTTGGTTCAAGAGATTACAAAATACCAGTCACTAAGAGACAAGGGGAAACCAGCCCAATTTTGCATTTCGGCTTATATTACGGATGTCGTCTGTTTCATGGAACCTTTTCCGCTAATGGAATCCAAATAGTGCCAATGTAACTGGGTAGTGGTGCCAATGCACACTGCCATATATGGCTACCCACCTCCCAGAATCTCAGACAAAATTGTGACTAACCTGCGAAAAATAACAGATTTGTATATCGAGGAACACTTCTCCTATATTAGGTTTTTTGGATTTTCATTTCCTCCATATTATATACTGCAATTTTTACCAGACCGATTAGTGTGTTGATATTTTGCACGACACAGGGTGCTCGGTGGGATTAGAAAGGATCTCAAAACAATACAGAAAAAGGTATGGCCCTCTTTGCCCTGCAGATTGGTACATTCTCCCTACTAGATTTCAGTCACTCTAAAGTAGAGGCCGTGACTTTGGAACAAATAAGGCTGGTCAACATTTAATTCAAAAATCATGACCCTCAGAAGGTCATGGGTAATCACATGGCCAACTGCAATTTGAAAAGGTATGAACACGAATATTCCCCTCAAGAGGAAATTTTCCAAGGAGTGAGATCCTATCCAGAGGTCTTGAGTCGAGTTCAAGCTCTGTCACTCGGTAAAATGATTGATTTTTACAACTTCCATAGGCACCGAATAAGTATCCTCCCTAAAGTGTTACAAGGAGGAACCCTGACATCTATAGTTGCACAGAAAATGGAGACCTAAATCTCAAAGGTAGTAAGCTCCAGCGGACAAGAAAACCGGGAAAGCTTGGAGAAGA
Organism: Picea glauca; assembly: GCA_000966675.3. NCBI lineage: Eukaryota > Viridiplantae > Streptophyta > Pinopsida > Pinales > Pinaceae > Picea > Picea glauca. Next base: position 8,376 of record JZKD02S0462552.1, on the reverse strand, counting down.
CTGAGGCGTCGACTCAGGAAGAATATATCCCATTGACAAATGTATCAGGTGACCAAGCCAAAGATCAAGTAAAGACACTGACAAAAGAGGGAGAGGAAGGACCATCGTTTTCACCATATAAATCAACTACCAATGCGGCCGAGAAATAGTCATCCACCAAAATCGGTATCCCCATCTAGTTCATTACACCATTACAATTCACCAGAGGGAATCCAAATGTAGAGGTAATATTCATAGAGGACCTACCACCCATTTTGGTTGAAGAGTTGCCTCCTTCCAATTTCTTTTTCAACAAGAAAAGGAAGGATGTGGTGAAAAGATAAATGAACCTAAAGGAAGGTTCAATTGTCAAAAGAAATAAATCACTAATTGATGGAGAAGCCTTGTAGGAGTTAGACTTTGTTGAAGAAGTGGAAGGCTCACTGGGGGATTTTGCAACAACTAACCTGTTTTCAGTCGAAAATTTAAAAGAACAACTGAAACAAAAAGATTTGCAAATAAGACAATTGCAGAATCAAATGAATAATGTAGGAAAGAATGTCTAGAGAGAGGTTAGCAAGGTCTTCGAGAAGATTAGAGCCAATGACAAATAGGAAATATAGCAGCTCAATTCCATCCTCAAGGAGATGCATAGAGATATACAAGCGAGCCAGGGATGATCCACCCAGTAAGATGAGTTGGTAAGGAAACTACAAGCCAAGGTAAGATATACCAAAAACATGATTGTAGATATAACAATGTTCCAAGATTGTAAGCTCTATCCATAACTATATTTTTTCTTGGAACACTATTATATCTACAATCAAGTTTAATCTCAGGAACAACATCTTTTTGGCTTCGTTGCCAAGGATGAAGAGACAAAGTTATTTTTCCCTGGGAGAATGGCATGGTAAGTTTCTTTCTTTGATAGTGAACAAAGATATAATACAGTGTTAAGTCTAATTTTAATTTTCACTTGGCAACTCCACCACTAATAAATTGGCATCCAGTCAAAGGAATACCAGAAAAAATCTGGATGATAAGCAGACCATGCTTGTATCCGACCTTGAAAAAAATTTAAAACCAAGGGGATACCTTAAGTAGACCACTACTTATACAAGTAAGGTTTATCAACCCAAACGCACACAGTTTAATATTAAGGTTCGTTCTGAACAGTTAACTTCGCAAGAATTTTCCACCCAAATCTATTTCAGAGAAACATCGGTTGATAGAGTTGAAGCCAAAATCATAAACCTCAATTTGGTTTTACCCAAGATAGAGACCGAAACTGATTCAATTGCCTCCTTCGATAATAAAGGGAAAAGACCCATCTTGATACCTTCTTTGATTGTTATTCCATCAATCCCCGAAATAAAATTTGTAGCTTCCTGAAGTTTCAAAGAACATACCTTCCACTCTGATTTGACTCCTGTTGGATCCCCCATTTATATATCTTGCAAGTCCGAAGAACCTAGTCCTCATCTCTCTTTTCCCCCCTTTATTGATTTTCTATCCTCCGATGATCAGTTCTCAAAACCCCTTTCCCTTCATATCGAAGTAGTCAGAACACCACTACACAACTTTGAAAATCCTCTCTATAATCTCCAAGTTTCATCCCATAGATTATCAATGGCTGCTATCATAGGACGTTGTTCTAGAGGTGGTTCCGAAGGTGACGGATGTGGAGGAGGGTTGGGTGTTGGAGGAGGAGGAGGATGTGGTTAAGGACCACCTCCACCTCCTAGAATTTACCCGAAAACTATATGGAAAACCTGTTGAAGTTCACAGGAGAGGGAGACTTAACGGCCACTGAACACATAAATTTTTTCGATCAATTTGTCAATATCCTTGTCCTTGAGCACGAGGATGTTTATTTAAGACTCCTAGTTCAGAATTTCGAAGGACAGGTGAGAACCTGGTTCTGAGGGATACTAGCAGGTTCTATAAGAACATACGATGAGTTAGAAAATTCCTTTCTCAAACAATGGGGAGACAGGAAATATCAACTTTATTATTTAACTGAGTTTGGATCTTTAAGAAGGAAAAAATCAGAAACAGATCTTGAATTCACTCAGAGATTTAATAAACTATATAAAAAAATTCTAGTTGAGGTTAAACCTTCACAACCTGCAACAAAGGTGACTTTTGTAGGGTATTTTGAGCCTGACTTTTCCTTACTGTTGAGGGAAAGGAGATCTGTCGACCTCACAATAATGCATGACTATGTTGTAGAAATAGATTCAAATATGATGGCATCGGGAAAGTTAAAAGCTAAAATCGAAATGGGAAATAAATAAACCAGATGATTTAGAGAACAAGAAGGACCTTCTAGTTCTGGGAGGTCCGTGGAAGACAAAATGGACGACATGGAAAAAATAATCAAAGAATTATCTAATAAAATCTCAAAAATGGAACTGGATCGATATAAAACAGATCATTTCGTTAGAAAATATTTTAGGGGGAATCCTAACCCTCAATTACAACAAATACCAGTCAAAAATGAAGATCAAAAGATTTAGACCCCCTTTAAAAATGAAACTTTTATAGGAGGAGACGACATGCGAAACTTTGAGGAGTTAGAGGAAGATATGAATAATATTGGCGATGATTGTCAAGAACCTTATTTGATGAGGTAACATTATGAAAGGTCTCTAAATGCAGAATACTAGTCTAATGATGATAATAGCATAAATATCACAAAATATTTTTCTTATCAAGGAATCATCGACAATATAATGGTCAAGCTTCAATAGAATTATAATTGAAGGCCCATAGATAGAAGTATTGCAACTGCCCAATTGAATAAAATCTTGTCGAGAAATAAAGTGGATGAGGCAACTCAAATAGCAGCCAAAACACAGACTGCCAAAACAAAAGAAGCTAAAACACAGACTGCCAAAACAAAAGAATATGAAACACAAAATGCTAAAACAAGAGCAACTGAAACACAAACTGTCAAAACAAAAACAACTGAAGTGAAAGAAACACAAACTAATAAATAAATAAAAAGTGAGATAGAAGCCCTGACCAGAGAAGATGAAAAGGCAACATGAAGTTTTAGTTTAGAGAACGAGATTAACAAAATCAAGATCCCTGTGCTTCTGGTGGAATTGGCAAAAAATCCTACATATAGAAAATAGATTGCCAAAATGATAAATTTTACTGATGTTGAAAGTCATGTAGATGTTATAAATATAGAAGATGATAAACCAACTATAATGTTTGGTCCGCATTTTGAAAATTCCAGAGATTATGTTGCTCCCTTCTACATTACGTTGACTGTGCATGATCATCTGCTCCATAACTACATTTTGGAATCTGGAGCCTCCCACAATGTGATGCCCAAAGCTATTATAGATAGAATTGGTCTTGAAATTACAAGACCATATTGATATATGTATTCTTTTAATTCAAGAAAAGTTAAATGTGTGGGTATGATTAAAGATTTAGTGGTTAATCTTGCACATATTTCTATAAAAAGTGTCGTGATGGATGTGGTTGTTACTGATATCCCTCCAAAGTACGACATGTTGTTTTCCAGGTCTTGGGGCGCCAAACTTGGAGGATCCCTTCAACTCAACATGACATATGCTACGATCTTGATCTTCGATGGACAGTTCACCCGCCTGTATAGAGAAACAAGATTGGCATATACAGTAAGTGATCCACTGAATCCAAATAATTATCTTGTTTATGTCACAGATCAAGATTTAGGAAACTGTATATTATTGATCGATGATGATTTAGATAAATGTATAGAAGACAATTGTACATAAAAAGAAAAAATAGAAAATACAAATAAAAATGTAAATAGTATTGGAGTTTGGAAAATGTATTGTGAAGGAGAAGGAGCTGGAGTGTTGTTTGTGGCACCTAGAGACAAGTTTATTATCCCTTTCTCTTACATATTATAGTGGGACATCAATTACACCAATAATGTATGCAAATACGAAGCCTTGGTTTTAGGATGAGAGGCTACCAAAAAGTTGAATATTGAAAACCTGGTAGATTATGGCGATGCAAAATTAATTATAAATAAGATAAAGCAACAGTATCAGGACAAACACCCAAGGTTGAGGTATTACATAAATTGTTCCTGGGATTTGATTGAAATTTTTTTCTCATCATTTAAATTCGTCACATCCCTAGAACATAAAATCAACATTTTGATTCATTGGCCAAAGCAACCGCGACGTTTGTACCTCCTACTATTCTCAAACCAAAGTATCACATATAAATGAGGCACAGACCCTCAATACCGAACAATATACAACATTGGAAGGTCTTCGAAGATGATGAGAAAATCAGACAATTCTTAGAAATGGTGGATGAATTTTTTGAAATGCATACTGATCAGGAAAATCAAAATGACCCTGCTTGGATAATGTAGGAAGGTGAGGATCCTCAGGAGTTCCGAGATAATATCGTTAATCATTGCATGTTAATACTAAAAAATAATCAAATCCCCAAAGTTCTAATTCCTTTTGAGAAATTATTTGATCATGATGATATTCCCTTGAAGTCTACTTTGCAGCCTCAGCCTGTAGAGGTTGAAGATTCTAATATAGGCACCAAGGAAACTCCTAAGCTAGTAAAAATATATAAATACCTTCCCCCTAAAATAAAAATGAAATATGTCGAGTTAATCAAGAAGTACAAGGATGTTTTATCCTGGTCCTATGATGAATTAAGAACTTATGATACCACTGTAATTGAACACAAAATTCCCCTAAAGCAAGGTGTTAAAATGCTCATGCAGAAGCTTAGACAGATAAATCCCATACTACTGCCTGTGATAGAAAAAGAGGTAAAGAAGCTCTTGGATTCTAAAATCATTATTCCACTCAGATACTCCGAGTTGGTAGCCAACCTGGTCCTGGTAAGAAAGAAAAATGGTGAAATCAAACTGTGTGTAGATTTCATGAATTTAAATAAATCATCCCTCAAATATAATTATCCATTACCCAAAATGGATCACGTGTTGGAAAAAGTGGTCAGGTAAAATATAATTTCCATGATTAATAGCTTCTCGGGATATAATCAAATTGTAGTCCACGAGGATGATAAGGAAAAAACCGCATTCACCACCCCATGGGGTACCTTCATCTATGACAAAATGCCATTTGGACTGATGAACGCAGGAGACACATTCCAACGAGCTATGGACATCTCCTTTATCAGCAAAAGAGATAAATTCATAGTAATCTATCTTGATGATCTAACAATATTTTCTAAATCCTATGCAAAGCACTCGGTACACCTCAACCAGACTTTTGAGAAATGTTAAAAATTTGGTTTGTCTCTGAACCCCAAGAAATATCATTTTTCTATGAAGGAAGGTAAACTCTTGCACCACATAGTATCTATAGATGGAATTAAAATCGACCCGAAAAGGGTTTAAGCTATAGATACAATAAATATTCCTAGGAATAGAAAAGAGATTCAATCATTTTTAGGAAAAATTAATTGTTTAAGAAGATTTATCCTAAACTTCATTGAAATCGTAAAATTTATTACAGATATGCTCAAGAAGGACATCAAAGTTAAATGGATGATTGAAGCCAAAGAATCATTCAAATGTGTCAAGAAACTTATAGGTGAAGCACCAGTGTTGGTCAACCCAGATTATATGAAGGAATTCTTGATTTTCTCATTTGCTTCTGAACACACTATCGCGATCGTGCTCTTACAAAAGAATGATGAAGGTTTTGAGGAGCGAATAGAATTATTTTTTAAAAGTATCAGAGATGTTGAACTAAGATATGATATATTAAAAAAGCAAGCATATGCAATGGTGAAAGCTCTCAAAGATTTAAGAACTTATGTGATCCATTCTAAGGTAATCGCCTATGTACCAACCAGTGTTGTCATAGACATATTAGTTCAGTCAGATAGTGATGGAAAAAGAGGTAGATGGTTAGACAAGATTCAATAATTTGACCTAGAAGTAAAACCGACCAAACTAGTCAAAGGTCAGGGTTTGGCTAAATTACTAGTCGAATCAAATTTCCGGGCACTTGGAATAAATCATTTACAATCCTACGAAGAGATTCTAGATATCGAAGAGTTCGATGACCAGACACCTACGAATCAAATCTAGGAGAAATTCTCTTCTTCAGCTTGGTATAAAGACATAGTTTCCTACCTTCTCACTTTGTAGTGCTCGAGCAGTATGACTCCTTCCAAAGCTAGAACATTGAAGTTGCATGCAATAAAATATTGTATCATGGACAGTAAACTATATTGGAAGTATCCTCTGGTTTTCTTACTAAGTTGTCTAGTAGAATCCAAAACGGAGAGGGTAATAAACGAATTCCACGAAGGAGTGTGTGGAGGGAATCATGCATGGAGAGCAACAACATATAATATCCTAAGAGCTGGATATTATTGGACGAAACCATTTACTGATGTGAATGCTAAAGTCAGAGCCTCTAACCCTTGTCAACTATTTTCACGCAATCAAAATATTCCCGCACTACCTTTGGTACCAGTCAAAACATAATCTCTATTTCAGCAATGGGGTCTAGATTTCATTGGTGAAATACATCCACATTCAAGTGCACAACATAAGTGGATTTTTAATGCTACTGAATATTTCACCAAATGGGTAGAGGCTATTCCAACACGGAATGCAACAAATACAGTGGTGATCAATTTCTTGGAAGAAACAATTTTTTCGAGGTTTGGTTGTCTTTACAGATAATGCCCAATATTTCAAGTCCATGGCTCTGGTAAGTTTCTTTCAGAAGTAAAACATTGTACTAGGGAATTCCACAGACTATTATCCTCATGGAAATGGGTTAGTTGAATCCTTGAACAAGAATCTAATCACCATAATTAAAAAAGTGTTGACTGAAAATAAGAAATCTTGGCATGTACATTTGAAATATGCTTTGTGGGTTAATCAGATAGGCACTGAGAGATCAATCAAAATGTCCCCTTCTCAAATGGTATATGGTACCGATGTTGTTCTCCCCATCAATATTGCTCTGCCCATAATGAAACTCTAGCAAGATGCGAAGGAAGAGCCAAATCACGTCACCAAGAGAACAAATCAATTGATTGAAGTTCAACAAAATAGGGCTCAAGTAGATGAGAAGCTCCAGAAATATCAAGATAACATGAAACCCATGTTTGACCAAAAAGATAAAGATAGTGAATTCCTTCCCGATGACCTAGTTTTAAAGTGGGATGCTAGGAAGGAAAACTCAGGAAAAGCTGGCAAATTCAACCATATTTGGTGTGGACCCTTCAAGATCAAAACTTTTGAAGGGAATAATTCATTTTTGTTGGAAAATATGGATGGAGAAATTCTTAATGATCCTATCAATGGGCGTTACCTAAAGCATTTTATTCAATAAACAGTTTCCAAACTCTCACTGTATACACCGGTTTGATTTCTTTAATTTGATTGACGATTTTTCATTTCTTTGGTAAGTTTCCACTTTCACTGTAAATATAGACACGTTTGTTGCTTTCGAAAAGGAAAACAGGTAATAGTTACTATTTCTTTTGAGAAGTATCTGACAGCTCTCATGTTTATTTTTATCGTAGGATATTGGCTGATAGTCTAAATATCAGAAGAAAAAAAATCAGAATAGTGATATGCTCCCAAAATAGGTGATAAATAAATAGTCGGCTTATTTGAAAATATGAATAAATTTTCAGGTGTGAGCTTCTAAAACCTATTGAACCAAGTTGAAGTTTTCAGGGGGATTTAGCTGAATCTGAAAGAAGCCTCATTCATAGAAATATTGTCACCTAACCAACGATAAGAGGAATATGAGAATTATAAGACTAATCTTAAAAGTTTCCTATGATGTTTAATAAATGAAAAAAAAAAATAATTAAACAAAAATTAAATAAAAATTAAATACAAATAAAAGATCTTAAAGAAATATGAGAATCATTGAAAATCTTATACAATATTGAACCTATTTGCAATAGAGCTGTTGAACTCTTACTTTTCCAATCTGCCCATCTTAAATATTATGTTCCCTTTGGTTCTCATCTTCTCCCTTGGTCTCCATAGAGAGAAGATTTCACCTTAACTCTTAAAGGTCAAAAACATGTCTCAAAGTAATGTTAGGAGAATATTTATATGCACCTCTCGATTTAAATAGAAGAAAGTATGTATAGGTTAATATTGACTACTTTAGCCTTTTTAACAGATTCAAACTGATCATTTTCACTCAAGGCAATCCCCTCAAAAGTAAAACTCCCCTGTGAAAAATTTTCTTGTAGGTGAAGGTGTCTTGAAGGTCAGAAGGAAATTAATCTAGAGTAATCAAAGTGAGTTAACAGACCTCTGTTGCTAATTTATAAGAAGATATCATCCCTAGTATGTGACATACAAATTGATTTACCCCACTTCATGATTAAAAATATATATATATA
>JZKD02S0462530.1:0-17383 GCA_000966675.3 Picea glauca | reverse complement strand
AGGGTTTCATGTGCTTGCTGGGAAAAGGGGTCCCTTTCAAATGGGATGACTACCCACAAATATATTTTGATGCATTGAAAAAGGATTTAATGTCTTTCCCTCTCCTTAGTCTACCCGATTTGACATGTGACTTCTTTTTGTAACTTGTGGCATCTAAATCGACCATAAGTATGGTTTTGGTACAAGAAGATGATGCACTTATTGAGAACGTCATTTATTACTTGATTCATGGTTTGGTTAATGTTGAGTTGCAATATTCACACATCGAAAAACTATCTTTGGAAATCGCTTATGTTGTCGAGAGACTCTGGCATTACATTCTCCTCTGTAAAATTACTATTATTGTGGACGTTAATCCTTTTCAGTATGTTCTGACTCGTCGTATTATCGGTGGGAAGTATAAAAAATGGATTTTGATTTTGCAAGATTTTGACTTAGACTTTGCGACGACAAAGTCCAAAAAGTCACTAGTTTTTTCATAATTGATGTTGGAATTTCCCAGAGAAGATAAAGAAGAACCTTTTGAGGACTCCTTCACATATGAATCAATCTTCGTGATATATTTTTTTGTTCCCTAGTATGTATATATTCTTATATATATATATATATATATATATATATATATATAGACTTTAAAGTTTCCCCCACATTATTTGAAAGACGAACGACGACGTATTCACAATCAAGAGGAAAATTATCTCATCATCGGTGACACTTTGTATGGTCGTGGTGTAGACTCGATTCTACGTCATTGTTTGACTATTGAATAAGTTGAGTTTTTTTTAAGTGACTCTCATAGTGGATCATGTGGAGGGAATCCCTCTAAGTTTGCAACAACCCAAAATGTTTTTCGTTCTAGATATTTTTAGCCAATGATCTTCAAAAATGCATGTGAATCCTACTCTATTGTTTCCAGTCATCACTGTCATCCCTTTCACAAAGTGGGTGTTGATTTTATGACATTCCACCTACCTTCGGCTAGGGGGAATTGTTACATCATCATGGTCATCAATTACTTCACAAAGTGGGAGGAGGCAATGCCTACCTTTGCAGACGACGATGAGACTACTATGATTTTCATATTCAATTAGGTAATTACCTAGTTTAGAGTTTTGAAAAAGATTGTCACTAACCATGGTAGTCATTTTCAGAACAAAATGATGTCAGAACTTGCATTGAAATTGGGTTTTAGGTAGGAGCATTTGTCTCCATATTACCCGTAGGAAAATGGACAAGTTGAAGTCATTAACAAGTATTTAAATACCATTCTCCAGTGTACCTTTAATGTGAGTAAGTATGACTGGCATACCATGTTATACCCAGATTTGTGGGCATATCTTATTACGGTTAAGACTGCTACTAGCTTCATGTCATTACATCTCATTCATGCATTGGAGTTTGTCCCACCGATTAAATTTGAAATACCTTGATTTAAAATAATTGTAGAGATTCTACCTAGCTCCTCTGAGTTAGAAATGTGCCTTGTTCACTTGGAACAACTTGACAACATCGTGATGCTGCCACTACAAATGAAGCACATAAAAAATGAGTCAAGAGTCAGTATGACAACTTCGTACACCCAAGGATATTATAAGAAGGTGAACTTGTTTTAGTCTATGAATAGGAAAAATCCTCCTTGGGGGAAGGAAATTTCAATCCGTTATGGCATGGACCATACATTGTGAGGCATGCCCTTCGGAAAGGATCCTATAAGCTAGAATATTTTGAAGGAAATGTGCTCCCAGAGCCTAGAAATGGGCTCTATATTAATAAATAATATGCTTGAGTGTCTTTGCTTAGGTGTTCCTTATTGTATTTAGTTTTGTTATAGATCACTTTTGCATTGGTGGTGCTTATTGTGCTTCTGCTTGATTGGAAGATGTCACGGGAATCTTCCGTTTTCCTAGGGTTTTCCAATGGTGCTAACCAACATACTTGGAACATTGCTTTTGTTTCTTGGGTAATTTATTCGCCTGTAGGCCAATTGGTCACTTTAGGAGGTACTTTCCTTGGCCCATCTACCATTAATGTGGTCAAATATAGTGTAGTTATCAAACTACTTCATGATGTTATTGCACATGGAATTCAATCCTTAGAAGTTTATTTTGATGCTGAGTTGGTAGTATCTCAGAAAAATGGTGAATTTCATATTTGTGACCCTATGTTACACCATTGTTTCCTTCGGGTATGTTTGTTGGAACATTATTTTGATTATATAACTTATATTCATGTTTCAAGAAGTTACAATGCATTATCTGATGCATTTGTTAATTATGTGTTGGATTGAAATTTATATCATTTACATTAATCAAGCATAAGAATCACACATGTAAATAACAAAATCATAAGCACATCATCATAAGGAAAAATATATCATCTATATATATAATCCACCATCAATGTCATCAAGTACAAAAAAGAATCATGTTACAAAAAAATCTTTTAGCCTCGATTGTCCACTCATAGGACCGATAGTACAAAAAATACAAKTGTATCCTCATCAAGATATTAAGGGATCGACCCCTCCTACATGTCGATCATAGAATACTAATGCATTGGAAAGATTCCAAAAAAWTTGTACCCATGCCTGTGGTACTCCAACTACATGTTGTTGCATCGCCTCCAACAAATCTTCTATCTATACTATTGGCACTCAGCGCACCAATCYATCCATAATCCCCTAGAAATTATCCAATACTCGATATGTGTCTCCCCWTGGTTGGCCATCATGACCATGTCTTCCATGTTGAGGAAACCCCTCAGGTCATTTCAGTCCCACAAGTGTAAAATCAAACAATCACATTATTATCATGATTCACACCAAAAATATTTGTTTTTTACATCTTCGTAGGCATTGCTAGGAGGAATAGGAATATCTGGATCATGGTGATAGTTGATCCCTGCATAGGGATATTCCTCTATCGCAACCACTTGTCATGACCACCAAGCGAAAAATGCATCATCCCAGGGATCACCTGGTTGACCACCTCCTTACCTCAGCAATACCTCGATCCATATCTCCATAACACCATATAGAATATAATGGGGATGTATTTTCACTCTAAGACTCATCATCAACACTCTCTCAAAGCAAAAACTGCACAAGAGGCTTCCATAGTTGAAGTTCTTCATATTTCCTTGTTTGCAACCTATTAGTTGAGTCTTCAAACACATTAAGAGTGAATTAATTCAATCATATAGTACAGGTCTCAAGATTTGCATGACATAAAACATCATGGTTCTAAATTCTTGGTGCAAAGAGCTTGATCTGACAATCTGACCAATTGTCAAAAAAATATTTTTGAGACTGAGACCTTCTATTTGGTTTATGGGAAGTTGACTCCCAACTTTCTCAACCTCGGGAAATTAATTTTGACTAATGTATTCATTGATCATCAAGAAAATATATGATTTTCCCTTCAAATTTACCAAGTCTCCTCGACGAGGTATCCATTTAAGAAAGTATATGTCTTTAGTTTCAATATTCAAGGATTACCTATTAATCATGAAGGCATTTGCATTAGGATCTCAATAGTCAATGAGTGTCTCTAACAAAGGTATTTGGGCCCTAATCTCATTGAATATAAAGAAATTGTATAATCTGCAACATCAGAGGGATTCTTGATCCCCCTGTTCATTCATGATCTCATTATCCACAATTTCGTGCTCTCTTTCCCTCCATTCAATCACCATCTTGCTGAAAATTTCAAGATTTTGAGTCATAATTTTTTAAATTGTGATATCCACAAAGATGTACGCAACTTCCTTTTAGGACAATCGTATACATACATGAATATCATTAAAATGGACCACGTACATTTTTCCATGTATGCAATCCATATTTAGCAAAGTTGTGTACATGGTCATGCGACCTAAAAAATAAAATAAAAACTTAAATAACCACTAAAATATAAAAACTCGTGGATGAAAATGAAGGGAAATGAATGGTCTCTTACTTGTTCCAAACAATTTCAAATTGTGTTCCTTATGTGCTCCATACCAAGCATTGCAATATCAGAGGGTAAAAATCTATAAATACACTCTAATAGGGTAAAAACTCAAATGGTATGGTAAAATGTCAAATTTTTCCTATTTTAACCCATTTTTTGACCATTTTCTATATTTTTTTCCCTTTTATTATATATTTAAATGTTGTTTTGACTAATAGATTTCCTTAGAGATGATTTTTCATACATTTTTTCTTTGTGAGGTGTCTCTTTCTCATAGATTCTCTTACATCTGAGGCAGTTTTCCTGATTCTTCAACCAATATCATGTTCTTTACTGGAATTTAGGGTAGGTTTCATCCTGCCTACATAATTCATTATTTGTATCGATCACTTGTTTTCCATAGTATCAACCCCATTTGTTCTAGACATTATACCTTTATGTTTCTTTAAAGGTGTCATTTACGGATGATAGATCATACCTCATCATGGATGCCCTAGTTAGTACCTCACTAGCCATTTTGGCACCCATGTTGTAGTTTTTATGTAGGCTCAGAAGCCTTGTTTAGTCCTTCCATGACTTTGTGTCGAAGATTCATGTCTTATTATCATTTTTTTGCTGGCCAGTTACCCGTGGGGCTTCCAAATTTTTTTTATTGAGTTATACTTACATTGCTTATTGACCACTTGTGCTTTTCAAGCATAATGTTGGCTTCATCTTATTGTTATATAGTCACTTGTATATGCATTCTCGAATTGTTTCCATCCTTGCAATACAAGCCTTTGCAACTCGACACCTTTTATCCCTAGAGGAAAATTCGCACGAGCATCCATCTATTGCACGGGTCTCCTTGCATTGAGCATAGGTATGTTCCTTGCACTTGGAAATAGTTTGCTCACCCGCAATGCTCGTTTCCTCAACTATATCATAACATTATTTTATTCCTTTTTAGTCTTTATAGTATGAAAAAAATAAAATAAATAAAAAATCATGGGAATGAGTCATGTTCTTTATATTAAATCCATTTATGCTTCCTTTGAAATAAGAACAATATTATGAGTCTTTACCTCATTGTTTTGGGTTAGTATGGATTTATGAGGCCTTTACTCTTTTTTAGTATAATATCCTCTGATTTTTTATTCTTCCAGTCATATGGAGCATTTGTTGATGCCTCCTGTGTCACAAACGTTTTCCAGTTTATAATCTATGCTTCCCAAGATACTTTTTTGTCATGTTTTTGTTAAAGGGAAGTCAACATGTGTCGTTCGTTCTACAAAAACCTTGACTTTTCAAGTCGGTCGTCCCGTTTCAGTCAAGTACTTCTTAGTTTCACAAGTACCTTTGTATCTCACTCATGCTAGTATAGAAGGTCTCCATTGACTTCTTGATGGTGGGTCTTCTCTATCGACTACGGCTCATTTCTCTAAGAGTATGATATAGATTTCACCCTCTACCTATTTACATCATTGATAGGTGACCTTGCACTTGAAAAATGAAAAAGCATCATTGGTTGTTGACTAAGCGGTTTCCCTTGTATTCAACATCAACAAAAATCATCACCCATAGGGATTTTTGCAATACCTTAGTTTCCATTTTACCCCATTGGTGGATTCCTCATATTTGTCAGTAGTCTTCATCATTGGCTACTATTCATAGAGTCTATGTTGTGTGTTATTCCATATGGTGCATGTCAGAGTCATACCTTGGTGTGGTCCTTACAATCGTTTCATCCAAGTCCTTCCAAATATTTGGCCTTCTACTACTCCTTGTGCTAGATGATGGGGGGTGCCTTATTTCCCTCCTTCCATTGGATATAGTCCTATCAACTTCATCACATCTTGCTCTAGGAAATATAACTAGAGTTATTATTAGTACCTTGGGTTTTGTAGTCATCAGTGACATGTTCCCTTACTATTCATAGTGGGAATACATCAATGTCCCATGATCGATAGATTCTATTAAGTGTTCAACATCATATCCTTTATTCACACTTGTTAGATTGTACTAGGTATCTTGACACCCATTATCATTATCGGTGGCTTGTCTCACATTTTTTAATGATATATATCAATCGTTGGTAATCAAACGGTGTCTCACTGTGTTCAACTTCAACACCTTTATTTTCATGGAGTAGACTCGCATCGCGACGGTCGGATTGAAGACCTCAGGGAAAGTACGAGAATCACCTATTTTATGCTCCTAACCAAGTTGTATTGATTATACCACCCTCAATGACATTGGTACTTGTAGAGGATCATTTTGTTCATTTCATTGGGGCTCTATATATCCTCTGATTTGATTCTGAGACATAGCTCCACTGTGTATCCATTTGTGGCTATGATCTATAGTTTCATTCATCCACTATGTATTTTATCATGGCCATGATTGTTTCTCTTACACATCACATGGAGTAATTGAGTATAGTTCTCGTGTCCATGGATATCAGTTATATTTTATTACTCATGGATCTGCAATGTACTTGATTTGGCATCCATACTTACATAGAACTCAAGCATGGGTATGCCTGACTTGAGAAGACATTACCTTACTTGTTTCTTTTGTAGATGTTGTTTATTACTTGCTTTTGTTGTAGGTGTTGTTTCAGGATTATTCTTGAACGACTCCTACCCAATGGCCCCTCCACTATCTTATGATTAATTTGTAATGTGTTTTGGCCATTGGTTTCTCTTCTAAACTCACACATTAGGGGCATCTCTTATAGCACAATTTTCCACCAAATATGTTCATGATGACTCATTGGCTTGAGTTACATCCATTTCGTTGCTTACGTGACCTTTTTCCCCCTTTCCTCCTCAAAAAATATATTAAAAAACCTATTTTCCTTGATGTATGCAACTCTCCTTAAAGAAACTCACGTACATATGTTGGCTTCTAGTTACTAAACCATGTACATGATAATTTGGCTTAAAAAATACAAATCCCAACATTTCAAGTGGAGTTGATGGGTTCCTCGGGTTCCTAAGCTCTTGTAGCCCATCCATAATTACTCCAATTGTCAAAAAGAAGTATAAATTAGAGCCTTGGGGTGGAGGAAAGATAGAACATAGAAATGCATCCTTATGTTGTTGATTTCAATTCGGTCCTGCAAGCCCTCTTTTACCATTGCATCTGAGATTGTCCCCTCTGTTTGAAAACCCTTATTTTCAGAATTTGTGTTCTTGCTATCTTCTCAGGAAGAGACCCTTATTATTCCTTGGAGTTGTTTGAGCACATAGTTTTTGGAGATATTGTTGATAGTCTCTGGCCTTGGGTGAAGGAACTTGGATTCTAGTCTCGGAACCATGTCGTAGTGGGTACAGGTTGTAACCAACTTTTATGTTGTTCATNTTGCACGGGTCTCCTTGCATTGAGCATAGGTATGTTCCTTGCACTTGGAAATAGTTTGCTCACCCGCAATGCTCGTTTCCTCAACTATATCATAACATTATTTTATTCCTTTTTAGTCTTTATAGTATGAAAAAAATAAAATAAATAAAAAATCATGGGAATGAGTCATGTTCTTTATATTAAATCCATTTATGCTTCCTTTGAAATAAGAACAATATTATGAGTCTTTACCTCATTGTTTTGGGTTAGTATGGATTTATGAGGCCTTTACTCTTTTTTAGTATAATATCCTCTGATTTTTTATTCTTCCAGTCATATGGAGCATTTGTTGATGCCTCCTGTGTCACAAACGTTTTCCAGTTTATAATCTATGCTTCCCAAGATACTTTTTTGTCATGTTTTTGTTAAAGGGAAGTCAACATGTGTCGTTCGTTCTACAAAAACCTTGACTTTTCAAGTCGGTCGTCCCGTTTCAGTCAAGTACTTCTTAGTTTCACAAGTACCTTTGTATCTCACTCATGCTAGTATAGAAGGTCTCCATTGACTTCTTGATGGTGGGTCTTCTCTATCGACTACGGCTCATTTCTCTAAGAGTATGATATAGATTTCACCCTCTACCTATTTACATCATTGATAGGTGACCTTGCACTTGAAAAATGAAAAAGCATCATTGGTTGTTGACTAAGCGGTTTCCCTTGTATTCAACATCAACAAAAATCATCACCCATAGGGATTTTTGCAATACCTTAGTTTCCATTTTACCCCATTGGTGGATTCCTCATATTTGTCAGTAGTCTTCATCATTGGCTACTATTCATAGAGTCTATGTTGTGTGTTATTCCATATGGTGCATGTCAGAGTCATACCTTGGTGTGGTCCTTACAATCGTTTCATCCAAGTCCTTCCAAATATTTGGCCTTCTACTACTCCTTGTGCTAGATGATGGGGGGTGCCTTATTTCCCTCCTTCCATTGGATATAGTCCTATCAACTTCATCACATCTTGCTCTAGGAAATATAACTAGAGTTATTATTAGTACCTTGGGTTTTGTAGTCATCAGTGACATGTTCCCTTACTATTCATAGTGGGAATACATCAATGTCCCATGATCGATAGATTCTATTAAGTGTTCAACATCATATCCTTTATTCACACTTGTTAGATTGTACTAGGTATCTTGACACCCATTATCATTATCGGTGGCTTGTCTCACATTTTTTAATGATATATATCAATCGTTGGTAATCAAACGGTGTCTCACTGTGTTCAACTTCAACACCTTTATTTTCATGGAGTAGACTCGCATCGCGACGGTCGGATTGAAGACCTCAGGGAAAGTACGAGAATCACCTATTTTATGCTCCTAACCAAGTTGTATTGATTATACCACCCTCAATGACATTGGTACTTGTAGAGGATCATTTTGTTCATTTCATTAAGGCTCTATATATCCTCTGATTTGATTCTGAGACATAGCTCCACTGTGTATCCATTTGTGGCTATGATCTATAGTTTCATTCATCCACTGTGTATTTTATCATGGCCATGATTGTTTCTCTTACACATCACATGGAGTAATTGAGTATAGTTCTCGTGGCCATGGATATCAGTTATATTTTATTACTCATGGATCTACAATGTACTTGATTTGGCATCCATACTTACATAGAACTCAAGCATGGGTATGCCTGACTTGAGAAGACAGTACCTTACTTGTTTCTTTTGTAGATGTTGTTTATTACTTGCTTTTGTTGTAGGTGTTGTTTCAGGATTATTCTTCAACGACTCCTACCCAATGGCCCCTCCACTATCTTATGATTAATTTGTAATGTATTTTGGCCATTGGTTTCTCTTCTAAACTCACACATTAGGGGCATCTCTTATAGCACAATTTTCCACCAAATATGTTCATGATGACTCATTGGCTTGAGTTACATACATTTCGTTGCTTACGTGACCTTTTTCCCCCTTTCCTCCTCAAAAAATATATTAAAAAACCTATTTTCCTTGATGTATGCAACTCTCCTTAAAGAAACTCATGTAGATATATTGGCTTCTAGTTACTAAACCATGTACATGATAATTTGTCTTAAAAAATACAAATCCCAACATTTCAAGTGGAGTTGATGGGTTCCTCGGGTTCCTAAGCTCCTGTAGCCCATCCATAATTACTCCAATTGTCAAAAAGAAGTATAAATTAGAGCCTTGGGGTGGAGGAAAGATAGAACATAGAAATGCATCCTTATGTTGTTGATTTCAATTCGGTCCTGCAAGCCCTCTTTTACCATTGCATCTGAGATTGTCCCCTCTGTTTGAAAACCCTTAT
Organism: Picea glauca; assembly: GCA_000966675.3. NCBI lineage: Eukaryota > Viridiplantae > Streptophyta > Pinopsida > Pinales > Pinaceae > Picea > Picea glauca. The sequence continues at coordinate 7,762 of JZKD02S0462530.1, read as the reverse complement.
TTTCAGAATTTGTGTTCTTGCTATCTTCTCAGGAAGAGACCCTTATTATTCCTTGGAGTTGTTTGAGCACATAGTTTTTGGAGATATTGTTGATAGTCTCTGGCCTTGGGTGAAGGAACTTGGATTCTAGTCTCGGAACCATGTCGTAGTGGGTACAGGTTGTAACCAACTTTTATGTTGTTCATAATAAAATATATCTCATTCTTGTCCATTTCATATGTTGAATCATGCTTATAATATATGTTATGTATTTTGATTTGAATCTTAGAAAAGCTATAATATTTATTTTTTAGTTGATTATCAGATAACTACTTTATTGTAGTTACTTCTCTCTTTGCTTGCAGGAGATAACAAAGGATTATCGTGGAATAGTATTGGAGTGAAAGATTTTGTGTGGGATCGACATCAAATATCGAAATCAAGTTTGTCTTCTTCTCTTTTCCTTGAAAGTTAGTTATTGCAAGGTAGTTACTTTTAATTAATTGCTTGATTTGAGTCTGAGAGTGGTCTTTTAGGGTATCGCTTTGTTGTGGCCTTGACCCATGGCCATAGGACATTGTTCTCTATAATACTACACATGCTATATGTGGAATTAACATGGATCTAAGGTGGTGTCTCTCCAATAAAATCAATAATAACTAATATTGCAACATTTCCAATAAATAAAATGAAATAGAAAATCATTCACATACAACCTAGAGCCTCAAATTTAAAATGTACATATCTATCTCAACTCAAGATATATTGTTCATCCAATTGGATCCAAATATAAAAATTTATTAGTGTTTAAATATCTAGTAGTAAAAGTTTAAATTGTAAAAATAATCTAAAATATTTTGATTTCTCCAAACACAAAAAGTTATTAATGAGAAATGAAAATTATAGAAATTACTTGGAATCTTTTTCCTTTTTTCTTCACCTTGTACATGTATATTTTCTCAAGATTTCTATACACACTTGGCCCCTTGTATTTTTATGTAGAAATACACAATAAGATACACCCTTGAAGTTTAATCAATCTCTTCTCAACCAATTTCTTTAATAATTTAAAATTGATTTACAACTTTTCAAAATAATATATATTAATATAATATTAAATAAGAATCATTTTATAAGGAGAAAACCATACAATTAGAGAAGCTTATAAAAAGAAAACATTATGTGAGAGAGAAAGAGAAAGAGAGGGTGGAAAAAATGATGGCTTTTTGTTTTGCTAATGTGTATGTTGCATGAGAGACTAGGGACTAGCATGTGGTCTAAGAAACAAAACAATGACCGAGGGGCATCTAAGCCGTAGGGATCACACATAGCATGAGCCACACCAACCTTTAACATGATTGGATTTTTTTGGGTGTTTCCTACTGCAGATTTTCTTTCCAAAACTACTTGTAAAGAACTTCAAAATAGACAAAAACATTCAAATTGAACTTAAAATTTTAACATTAATATAATTTTTAAGATTTTTACTTGTTTTAAAATAAAATTGGTTAATCTAATAGCAAACTTCTTTAGAGTTCATATTGATGAGGATATTAATATAATTTTTAAGATTTTTACTTGTTTTAAAAGAAATTGTTTAATCTAGTAGCAAACTTCTCTATAACAAACTTCTCTATAGTTGTCAAAGTTAGAGTTCATATTGATGAAGATATTGATTTAGTGAAACAAAACCCCTAAGCTAGTTGTTTCACAATAAATGGACCTTCAATCAAATCAAAATAGAGCTATGTTCGTGCTTAAAATATCTCTCAAATTCTTATTAAAATTATTAAAAAAAAAAATGATTTATTACAAAATTAGCTTACTCTTATAATAAACAAACAGATATACACAATTTATTAAAAAATGGACTTCAGAGAAAATTATGATCTCTCAAAATATTACTTGTAAACAGATATACAAAATTTATGAAAAATGGACTCCAGAAAATTTTATGATCTCTCAAAATATTACTTGTAAAATCGTTCCCAAAAAACGCTTCAGCATGCAGAAGGTCAAGGGTTTCTCTTGAAATCGAGATTTTGTAAGATTTTCTCGATATAAATGCAATGCACTGCACTGTGAGAGGAACGAACAAGATATCCCGCTTGCTAAGATTCAGAAAACAACCCCAGCTATAAATGGCGGGACAGAGCGACCTGATCAGGAATTTCCTGAATTTATATGTGGAGGAGTCCCTCATCAACGAGTCCATAAGGATAGCAGCTCAGAATTTACGGGCTGATGATTATGGTGATGTTAGGATTCGGGATTTATGTTCCAATTATGGAGATGTGTTATTAAACGATTGGTCCCGCGCCTTGCATCAACGAATCCAATATCTCATTGATTCTGATGATTCATTGATAGTTCATTTAGCCCTTCAATGGCGTCTAAATCGTATCATAGAGAGAAAAATGGAAGCAGAGAGGAACCTCACAGGATTTGTAGCTGGGCCGTCTTGTACAGAAGTGGCACTAATGATTGAACTCTTGCCGTCGATTCGTAATGAACTTACATGGAGGAACCCTCCTCCATATTCTGAATGAATTCCATGTTTCAGCTCGCTGGATTTTCATTTTGACACTGTACTCGTATGCAATGAAAAAGTATTTTTTTTTAGGTTCTGTAATGAAAAAAATAATTTATTTTTTTTGGTATTGAATTATTTTATATATTTTTGAAGATGGTTAAATTTATCATAATTTAATTGTTGATTGCTAGTGAGGATAGTTATCAATAGCTACTATTCACAAATGCGAACTTATTTATTCTTGTTATTTAAGAAAAATCATACCACCTAAAATAATAAGTGGGTGGGTTTTGGGTTGTTAACTTATTTTTTTAAGTTTGATGAAAACTAGTTTGGTGATCATCATTGAAATTACATCCAATAAGATCGTGTACGTTTTAATAGAATCTAACCTTAATCCCATACATGAAAGTAAATACTACCTAAATTGCATTTTAAGCTCATACTTAGAAGAGATTGACTTATTATAAATAAGTGTTTGTAAATAATATTATAATTATAAATTGAAAAAATATATTAATTAAATTATGAAATATTTAAGAATATAGAAATATATAAATTTTTTGAATATAGGAATATATAAAATTTTAGTTTCCTTCACATTGATTACTTCACGAAAATTATTTCATGGAGTGTATTACTAACTAATTAATGGATGTCTACCGGGTTGTGGTTTAAAGGTTGAGACAAGGGAACAACATCTTAAAGACATTGAGTACAAACATTATTGAATAGCACAAATAAATTTGACTAAATAAATAAAATATAACCAAATAAGTTATATAAATTATTAATGTTAATGGGTTAACAAACAAATGATTTTATAAGCTTACATAATCAATAGAATCAAGCTTTGTGTTTATAAAGATATGTGTAAAAGAGGGAGGAGTATAATGCAATTCATGGTCCATTGGAAAACAATTATGTTATCCTTACCCATGTAGAAAATTCCTATAGTAAATCAATAGCTCATCAACATATTTCATTGTTTTTATTTAGTTATATTTATTTTCAACTCGTGGCCCAAAGCCATTCAAGGATAAAGGCCATACTGGTCCTCAGGAAAAAAACACATTGAACATTGGAATTGCATTCCTTATGATCTAGAAAGTGTGTTTGAACATGGGTGAGGTAACTCCATTACGTATGCTCATATTTCATTGTAATTCCTTCTCATATTGTTTGATTGTAACTTAAGTGTTGTAATACTTGTTAATGAGATAGTTTATGAAGAAACAAAAACTATAAATAGTATGAAACTTAAGAATGTTGTAAGATTGTAAGATTAATTTTGAATCATTTTTCTGAAATACATTATTAACGTAAATGAATTGAAGTGATTTTCATTGTTATGTTGTAACATCTCGTTCTTGTGCGCACTGAGTGAACTTATTCTTTGAGGACACTTGCTTGCAAGTGATTCGGGTTATTATACTATTGGTCGTTTTGATTATCATTATGAGATATGATGGACTTGATGATATGTTATTTTGTTGTATTTACATAGAGAGGTGTTATTGTTTGGGCTCTCCTGAGTGTGCAGGACTCTGGAAATTGAGGATGTAGAGGCATTGATAACACCCCTTGGACTTTGGATCGAGTCAGAGAGTGGACAATTGGGTTTTGAATGTTGTTGATGTGACATGTGTACATATGATTAGATGTTACGATGATTGACCATTATTGCTGACATGATTCGTTGATGGATGCAGGCTGACGATAGCTTGTTGACCAGACTCACATGTGGAGTAGAGGGGTCACGCACGACAACCATAGACTTTGAGGGAGAGGTGTGGCAGCATCCCTGCCACATCCTACTAGCACTCTCATCGTGGCTCCAACTGTAGGTTAATGATTACCTAGTTCGAGAAGACCCATGATGTCGTGAGGGAAGACTGTGACAGTCACTCACGACGATTATAAGGGGCACACAATAAGGCAGGGGCCTTATTCCTTAGAGGCCCTTAGTCTCCCACAAGATCACTTGGCGGATTATTGACTCCAGGGGTTGATGTCTACCAAAGTCAATCAAGAGGCGAGTGGCACCCTTGGAGCACGTAGTGCGTCCTAAAGGGCACGTCGTGCAATGAAAATGGAAAGAGGCAAGTGGCACCCTTGGAGCACCTATTGCGTCCTGAAGAGCACATCATGATTTTAACTAGTAAGTGAATAAACCTAGACGGCCTTAAAATAAATGATGTGATAAGTAAGATTTAAAAGCAATTTCCCTAATAAAAATGTCGCCCAACCTAGTGAAATTAAAATCTAGGTCTAAGTAGAACATGTAGTAAAAAAAAAAATAATAACAAATAAACATGTAACAAGAAAGGGGGTAATAAATTCAAACTATTTGTTAAAGTCAAAATTTTAATGGAGGATTAAAATTTTTAAAAAGGTAAATGGTCGTTTTTCTCTATTTTTGCTAATTTGATTTTAGTAAAAAAAGAGAAAAGAAGGTAAATGGTTGTTTCATCTACACTTGCTAAATTGATTTTTAATTAAAGAAGAAAAAGGGTAAATGGTTGTTTTATCTACACTTGCTAAATTGATTTTTAGTTAAAAAGGAAAAAGAGGGAAACTTAAAAGATATAAGAAACTTAAAGAAAAAGGGGAAACCTAAAGAAAAGGGGAAACGTAAAGAAAAAGATGAATGTATAACCTAGAAGGAATATTTCCTTGGGAACTTGCTATTTATGAACTCAACTAGGAATTAAGTAAGGCATAAGTTATTTAAGATTTGTAAGGGAATTTTGGGACACCAAGGAGCGATTTTAAGAATGCTTTTAGGTGGATGAGGGAAATAGGAATAATTAATTATTTAATAAAATAAATTTTCTGGTGCAACTAGGGGATGGGTGACATGTGTACGGGGGAGGTTTTTCAAAATTTATTAACTGAAAAAAGGAACTTACTGAGAATTTGGGAAACTAATTACTTAAGAAACTCTATAAAAAAGATGGAGGAGGAGTATGGATTGATATTTTTGTGTAACGTTACGCTGCTGAATTTTTACCTTAACTGAACTTTCTCTTGCGGGAGTTGGGATACCCATCTCAGGTAAAGAGTGGTAGCTCAACCTTGCGAGGCGACTTGGCTACTAGCAGTTCTCTGGTTTTGTGTGCATGGAACCTTTGCGGCTCGGGGGGATTGGGGGGAAAGAAGAGTACTCCTAGTGTTGGCTGGGACATACCGGTGAGGTCACATCGATTGGCAAGCGAGGACTGGACGGAGCACACGTGAGACAACAACTTCGGAGGATTTGTGTTTGGCTAAGGTACATTGTTAAAGTTGTTACTTGGCATGCAATTTAATTTACACATGTTATTTTTCTGTGTTGGGTTGAAGATTTCATTTTCACGGGATTTATTGCACCTGCTTTCCTACAGTATTTGTAATCCCCTTGCCTGTTGTATTATGAATTGATTTCCGATGGTGAACCCAACCTCTTATTGCAATGACTTCTTTGTGTTTTCTTTATTGATTATTATGAAGAAATTTATGTTTTTATCTTTTCTCCCTTATCCCTTTAGTTATTAGTCTGTGCCTAAGAAGTTGGCCAGGAGCCGAATCGACGATCGTCACTTCGGTGTTTAAAGACCTATAGATTCAAATTCCATGCTTTCCTATGCATGGATAATAAGTGAAGGATAAATATTTCTCACAGTCATATATCCCTTACTTATCTATGTGTTTTTCTCTTATGATTAATCTCTAATCCTTGCAATTTTGATTGATTCATGTTCGAATGAGTGGTCCTTGCGCCTTCTTATGCTGATTATCTCACCATTTTTGTTTGATTATCTCTACGATTTGTCTCTACGATTTCTTGGCATATTACCCAGCGCTTGATTGGTATAACCTCTGCGATTTTATTGATAAATACCAACACTTTGTTTGGTATCATCTGTGCAATTTTAATGATGAATCCCAGTGCTTGGTTTGGTATTTTGACTGTGATGGATGGTTGGCATGAATTTCATGAATTTTGATAGGATTTAATGGATGGTTGGTATGAATTTCAATAGACACAGTAACCCTAAATTATATGACAGTGAATTACATGCCAGCAATATATATATGACTAACTCCTTTATTTAGACAACGATTATAGTGTTATTCCTTGTCATTCCTTTATATTGTTAATTAGTGAATTATGTGACATCGACTTACACACCAACGATATGTATGATTAACTCTTTTATTTAGATAGAGAATTATAGTTGTATTCCTTGTCATTCCCTTTACATTGTTAATTCTTTTTAGTGGATAGCGATTTAATATCATGGATAGCGTTTTAAATATTGTTGATAGTAATGCTATTACATAGTGATATTTATTTATCAAATAATTATGGTTATTTACCCAGTGATATCACTACAATTATTAATAGTTTATCAATAGATTCATCTAGCGACTTGTTAATTTAGACAACAATAATATAGATAGCAATGTCGAATATTTAACAAGATCACTTTTTAATATTAAGTATTTCACTTATTATTAATGGACAGTGTATATTTGTTGACAAGTGTATTTTGATTTTGTTAAGAGCATGTAATAGTTCACATTTATGATAACATTTATGACAATAGTAACATTATAATAGTTCACTCCTTCGCACTTAGACATCTTGCTTAACAGATAATGGTTTATGGTTTGTTGGCGAAGTCGTTTAATAGATTGTGTAATTTAATTTGAGTAATGTCATCTTGCGTCTTGTCAACTTGTTGCTTGGGTGCATGGTTATAGTCTTCTTGTCAAATAATTCGATCTCTCAGCGCATTGGATTTATCTTGGGTTAAGGGTCCAATTATGTTATGTTGCGCCATGGATACTTTCACACCTATCGCCTAGTGATGGAATGATTCCTAATGAGGGGATCATTGTGCGCCCTGATAAATAGAGGTGAATGATAACCTGGTTAGATTTTGTGCTTCCCGATGTGGCCATTGTTCATTGTAATTGATGTTGGCACTTGGTTTGTAATGCCTTAATGAATTTGGTTTTGTGCACCGTAGAGGTTTCAAATTACTGGTCGTCAAAGCCGTTGTGTCAGGTTGGTTGATGTTGTCCTTTAGCTTGTAGGCATTGTCTTTCTTGTGTTGGCAGGTAGTCATTTTTATATGTCAATTAATTATCTAATATTTAATCTAGTTTCCTGGTGTGCTAGCGTCTAAGTCATTGTTTATTGTTGCCTAATCTGTGTGCGTTGTGTTTGTCGTCAAGTTGCGTTGTTTAACTGTTGTCGTC
>JZKD02S0462519.1:0-17383 GCA_000966675.3 Picea glauca | reverse complement strand
TTGATTTTATTATATAAAACCTTTATTTCTATATTCTCTTAATAAAACGTGTTCTTTGTTTGCAGATCTAATTGTGCCTATTCACTTAAAGATCAACGAATCACAACATATTTCAGCCCCCCGTATGCTTGATGTTTAACCAAAGGGGAGGAGGCCAAAAAACTTTACCTGAAGGTTAAGCTTTGCAATGTGGTTTTCATTCATCAATTTCGGCCCCCGGGGTATGTAGTTAACTTAACCACATCCAAACCCCCCAAAAAAATTAACACAAGGTATACACATGTCCAATCATGACATCAACTAGAGCAAAGGTAAATAATCAGTTTATTCATTTTAAAATTAAGCTTTCGCCAATCAAACAACGACATGTATCTCTTTTCAATAAAAAAGAAAGGGGTAAAGGTCGAATTATCATTTCATTTTAAATTATCAAATGGTTTGAGCGTCGAGTTTGTTGTTCCTACAAATATTTTCATCATCATCCTAGTCTGATGTTCATAGCCAAAGAAAATGAGTCAAAGTTTCAAGGGATGTTTGATAAATTAAGAGGTCGAGTCATTGTAGATTTAATTATGGATGATTTTCATTTACTATGATTAATCAAAGAATTATTTCCAAATCCACCTACATATGAAAAATACATAGATCTTGATATTTCCTACAGATGGATGAAATATTATGGATATCCTTCAAGTGACACTTGGAAACCTTTTCTCCATCTAATAGTTGGATGAGTCATCAAAGAAGTTCAAGATAGTCGATCAATCTTCCAGTTGTTTCCTATTTTTGTGGATCAGAGATCTTTTTGTAATCTAAATACAGAAAAGTACGATTAGATAACCATTTTTTGGTTATGACCTAAACGTATAAATCTTTATGAAATATTCAATGTAAAGGGTTCTTTTTTGGGGGCCTAAAGAAATACCTTTTGAATAAAATTTTGCAAGTTTTAAAGATTCAAACTTCAATGTTTCAGTCTGTGTAATTCTCTTTTTGATGTTATTTCCATATTCATAAAGCTCTTCTTAAATGTGTCTATTTCCATGAATGTGATGTTTTAGTACGATAACTACCATCATTTACCACACAGGTATCTTTAAAGGTCGCATATTTCTTAAATGTACTGTAAGTATTAAGAAGACCCCTTCTTGCATATTATTATTCATTTTTGAACAAAAATGAAATATTCTTTTCTATTCAAATGTTAGTCTGGTTTAAATACAAATTTAATGATATTTTCTTCTATTTGAAAGTTAAATAGTATTTATCATAGATACACTATTTCACTATTCAGTTTTATTTCTTCTTATTTCTCATGTCGTCATATTTACAAATTTAAAGGTGGCTGAAACAAAAAATAAAAATTCCTTCTAATATTTATCTATTATATATTCTAATACTGGTAAAACGGGCCCAAAAAAAGAAATAAAACACTATGTTATAAGACAAATCAAACAAAACAAAGCTAATCAATTTCATGGATTCCTTGGCATGGTTTCCTAGCCAAAAACATCTCAAGGGTTACAACACCTCTCATACTAGTTCTTATTCCTTGGAGTCTATCCTTTGAGACCAATCTGCCACATCTCTTTCTCTCTTCTATGTCTTATCCACTCCTTATGCTAAAACATTGTCTCCTCCTGAAAATATTATAGAGTGTGAAGTGCAAAGTATTCAACACTAGGAAGAACCTTATGTTCCTCCTCCTTATTCAGCATGGGTGGCTCAAAAAATTTCAATTACTCCATATTCACCACTGAATTGATATGCATATAACGAGGAAGTCTTATCTTAAAGGAATTCCCATTCACCTGCTCAATAATATTAAACAGTCCATATCTGAGGGTCTTGAGTTTCTTTGTTTCTCCTTGCAACAATTCCATGTGGAGGTAAAGCCACACCTTGTATCCAACACATAATTTTTAATACTCCATGTTTTGGTCATGCCTAGCTTTGTACAACTATTATCTCTTCTCAAGGTGATCTTGAACCCTTACATGTATATTCTTGATTTTTTCCATGAATGTTCTTGCCTTCTTTTCATATGCTTAGAGCCCCACTTCATCCTTCTATTTTCCATACACAATATAGAATGATGAAGGAGGTAAGTAACCAAAACAAGTCTTGAAAGGAGGCTTGTTGGTGGAAGAATGGAGTGATATGTTTCAGGAGTGTTGAATGTAAACTCGTTGTTCATCCCAAGTCTTTGGGTGTTTGCTATTGTAGCCTCTTAATAGTTGTACCAACATTTGATTAACAACTTTTGTTTGTTCAATAGTCTAGGGATGGAAAGAAATTGAATACTTTAGCTTGGTATCTATTTTCTCACAAAGTACTATCCAAAATATTCCCAATAAACTATTGTCTCAATCAAATATGATGAAGGTTGGCAATACAAAATGTACCCAAACATCCCTGGAAAATAGTTTAATTGCCTCATATCTATATATTATATTCTTAAACGAAATGAGAACACACATTTTGCTGAAGTGGTCTACCATGGTAAATAAGTAGTCATGGCCTATATGAGACATAGGGAAACCTCCAACAAAGTCCATGGAGATGCTCTCCCAAGGCCTACTTGATATTGGAAATGGCATGTACAAACCAAGTTTCCAGTTGCTTGGCATTGTAGTGTTGCAAAGAACACAACCTCTAACAAATTTCACCACTTTCTCCCACATATTTGGCCAATACACATACCATTGTATATTTTTCATTGTCTTTGTCATGCCAAAATTACCAACAACTCTAGAAGTGTGCACTTCTCTCATCAATTGAATTCTTCTATCATAGTGTATGCACAAACTTTCCAGCTTGTATTTCACCCCATCTTGGAGGTCGTATTCATTTCCTTTCATGGTGGTGATTGACCTCTCCTTTAGCTACTTATATACCCCTATAAAATTTTCATTTCCTTTATAGTCTTCACTTAGAATTTCATGAATGAAAGGCTCAAGCTACATTATCACTCCAACTACTGCAATATTCTTCAGTCGTGGCCGAGAGAGCATATATGCTAGCTTATTAGTGGCTCCTTTCTTGTACTTGATCAATAGATGAAATCGTTGCAAGGAACCCAACCACTTGTAATGCCTCACATGTTACATCTTGATATTGACTTTGTAGGTACTAAAGGGGTTGATGATCCATGTGCATGATGGTTTCATTTCCTAGAAGATAGTGATCCCACTTCTTCACCACATGTATGATCACATATATGATTCTTTTACCTTTTGAACTTTCGTCCATTATTATGCTTGGTCTTCTGGAATGAGATCTTCGTTTATAATTATTCTTGACTCTTCTAATTTTTTTTGTATATTTTTTATTATTTGTCTAAATTTTAGTTATTTTTGTTTATATAATTAATTTTTTAATTTGTTTTGTAATAGTTGTTTTGTTTATACTTGTTTTTAACATATACTTTTTAGTTTAAAAAAATTAATATAAAGTGATTTTGTTCATTTTGATTGTTGTTTATTTGTTTGTTTTGTTTTTTTTTTTTTTAACTTGGAGAATATATATATATATATATATATATGATGTTGTTTGTTCAAGGAAAATGGCATCAATAAGGTAATCTATGAATGTCCATGGATCAAAACCTATGATGACAACCTCCAAAAGTGTAATCAGTACTTTCAATATTGTTATCCAACAAACAAACTTAACACTTATGTTCAATGTCCATTAGTTGAACTCCTAAAAAATATGAGGAATGTTAGAGATTAAAAATCCATTATATGGGAGAACAAAATGGACCATTCTTGGTATCTGTAGTGTAAAGAATATGCTAATGAAGAAACTATATTTCTATATTTTGTTGAATTTGAACACATTCAATCAGGAATGATTTTAAGGATGGAAATTTATTTTAAAATGTAGAAACTTTGGCGAATCTTAGTAATCCTTCATATGCAAACTATAAATGTTTGGCGATAGTTTTGTAAAAATATTCTAATTTCTAAGGATTCTATATAGTTTTTATAAAATTTTGGGGATTCTTAAGTAAAATAATTTTATTCTATAAAATTTGGGCGAATCATTTTTAGAATAACGAATATTTTTTTGGGATAAACCATGGAAAATTAGCCCATGAGGGAAATTTAGCCCCTAAAATCATCCATGCATTCAATCAAATTATTAGAGTTTGGGCTTGTTACAAAATACATGTGTAGCATTGGACACAAAGGTTGTTTATCATTCATGAAATAAGCCATAACATATGTGAAATTAGAATGTGTTTTAAAACAAGCAATTATAACAAACAAGAAAGTTTTACAAAACTATGTGCCTTTTTCATGGAAGACATCAAGTCAAACAAGGTAAGTTTTTTTATTCCTTTTAAGGTTTGTATATATTATTATAAGAATCATGATATTATTTCAAACATATTTAATACCAAAATGTCATATTTTATTTTTACATGATTTTGGTAAACCATTTTCATACAAGTTGTGGGGGGTTTATATTATGAAAGATAATATCATCAATGTTATCAGTTCCTTTCATATGTACAAGGAAAAAAAAGGAAGGAAAAATAAATCAAGGTTACAAGAAGTTCACATTGTAAAGGAAGAGCTAGATAAATAATAGATAAGAAAGGAAACCCAACAACCTATTAAGGATAGAAATTTTTCATTTAGACTTTTAGTGGCATGAAATGATGATGATGTTGACATTGGTGCTAGTAATGATGTTGACATTGGTGCTAGTAATGATGTCACCCTTATTCAAATGAATATGAAATAATAGAAATGCAAAGGAAGCATGCATGAAGATGTTTCCATTCCTAATTATCATCAACATATTGTTGATCTAGATGAAACCCCTTTAAATAATAAAGGGAGGAGATGTAATGCTTTTAATATTGATGAAAAATCCATGGTTAGGTAGACTAAATATAAGTGAAAGTGGTAGAGAAATCATAACTCTGGGTGTTCATTTAGATGATGGTGTTATCAAAACAACACAAAATACCAAGAAAGATCGATTGAGGAGGAACAACTTGGTTGAAAATGTTTATATATTTCGATTAAATGGGAAGAAACTTTGCATACCCACAAAAAGACGAGAAATTTCAAATTATGAGGATACATCATGGCATATTCAGAACTTGAAAATATCAATGAGGCACAATCCATATGTACATGTCATTGACTATCTAGGTTTTCTTGATCCAAAGGAGGTTTCTTGTAGAGATGAATTTGATCAATTATTTTTTTTGAATATTATTATTATGTGATTGGGGGGATCATTCTACAAATGTTGGAAGAGAATTGATGTGATAGTATCCCAATAATACTCTTTTTGAAAAATCCAAATGTGTCATTTTATGTACGTTTAACATATATAGAAGTAATGAAATAACATGGGATAATAACACAAATAGTGAGTATTGGATGTTCATGGCATCCATTCAAAGGGAAGTATTTATCCATAATGAATTTAAATATGTAATGGGAAAAAATAAAATGTTGTATTTTCAAAACCAATGTTGTATGTAAATAGGCTTCCCAATTGATGAGGAAAATGTGAAACAAAAAAACAATAAAAGAAGTGATGCATTCATATTCACCCACATATTATTATTTTCAATTGGCATTTAAAATTGGAAAAACATGGATTTGATTCCTAATATATTTTTCCTTTTTTTCGAAGAAAATTTCCCCGGATAAAACCCTCGAGTAATTCTCCTTATTCTAGGGATGGTCGAGGCACAAGGCTAGTCAACATGTTGTGACCACAACAAGTCCCCCTTTTATTTAGTGCTCTTATGAGAAAAAATAAATGGGCCCCCCATCTATCCTACATATGGATTCTTAACATACTTGTAATCCTACCTTGCCTAACCTTCCCTGACCTATCCAAATAGAAGTGTGAGCAATTAGGAAACATTGATCCTTGAGGAACCCTTTGTGGACTATACACCATTGAATATGATATTGATTTCCCTTCCCTCATTCTATAAATATACCTTTGAGAGACTTTCTATTGTAACCATGTCTATGGTTAAATGATGTTTTGGTACTCCAACAATAGCTTGATCAACTGTCAGATTGCCCACTAGATATCTGAGGCTGAGAAGGTGGCATAGTCCTTCAAGGTGACACACCTCATTTCAAATCCAACCCACTTAAATGAAATATCTTAAGAAATCTTGGGATCTATCCATAACAATAAAGGCCATGGGGGGGGAGAAGATATTCACTAAATTGTGGGAATAACTCAAATCTAGTTTCTCAAATCTTTAATCTAGAAGAAATGGAAATCTCCTCACCATCAGGATGTTTGAAATTAGTGATTCAAAGTTTTGAATTTATACTACTTCTATATGAAACATGATTTTATATGAAAGATAGACTCATCATATTCCACCCACATATAATATTGTCAATTTTGTTTGGAGCCGAGTGACTATAGGATGACTTTCCTCAGAATCAATTTCCATCAAATAAACCATAATAAAGGCAGATGTGGGACTAACCCTTACAATCACAGAAATTCATTACTTCATCTATGACCTTTCGAATAATCCATAAGAGAATGGGGGGGATTTTTCATTTTTCTAACAAGAAGATTTTATATGTGGAATATGTTGGAGAAGGGATACATATCATTAACCCACATTTTTTGCATGTGCAAGATCAATATGATACTTTCCTCCATGAGGGAAATTATCACTATGATGAGGATGCATGTCTCCTTTTCTGGGTACCCTCTCTAATATCATTACATGTGATGATTATAACAACATGTGTTCAAGAAATGGTAAAAGGTGAGGGTTACAACATGAATATCTAATCAGGTAAAACAGGGGAAGGGTTATGATATCAATATCACACATATATGATTTCAGTTGGAATGAAATAAAACTTAGTTGAATTAACTGATAAGATTTCTCTGGTTGAGTATTATAACAAATAGGGATTGTGGTTTTGAAATAAATGCATGTGATGGATTTATGGAACATGCGCTCATATTTTATTTTGTCTACGCAGGACAAGCATAAATTTATAACAACGTGAAGAGGAACCTGATAACTCGGAGTCTTTACTTACAAACCAAAAATGAATAGCCTTTGACAAGAGACAAGGAAGCAAATGTCACATATCGAAGATTAGTAAGACCTTCAATAATAGGAAGATAATTGTGCAAATTGAATAATGGGAAAAGATTCCCACATGCTCATAGGAACCATGTGCATGGACAGTGTAGAACATTTTCATTGGTTCATGGTTGCGGAGATGCAGTTGTTTATTAAACTGGGTGAAACAAGTATGAACATATTAACACAACCTGTGAGCTACAAACATGACCATTTAGGATATGCAAAAAATGAGCCTTGCAGAGGTCACCAAAGAAATTCAAGCAACGATCCTCCAAAAACATGTGACCCAGAGATGGCATAAACCCAAATCCTATGAAATTTTCCTCTACAAACCCCACCATAGTCTATACAACCATTTCCAGTACTTACCTTCACGGTTTTATCTATCTGGGAGTTAATAATTTCTAAAATATCATTCCAAACCCACACCACAAACCTTATGCCCCCAAAATGCCATAAAATATTGTTGAAACCATGTTGTAAGTAAAACCTAATCGAAATTTCCAAACCAATTCAAGATTTATCCATGAACCCCTAGACTGCATACCACATGAAGGAATATATGTGAGAGACCTCACGTCAGTTTCCTCCTGCCATGGTACTAATACATAAAATCCTATGACCTTGAAACCTCGTGACCTACAAATATACTTAGTGATTTTTTTGCAAAGTCTATGAGTCGCTACTCATCGGCTTAATTTAAATTTCTGAAAACATGTATATGTTCCCACAAACATGCTTACAATGAAAATATTTCGCCAACCCACCTATTGATGATAAATGACATGACCGTCCCGATATGCATATAATTCAACATGTCGTCTCACACACATAAATCCATGTGGTATGAAAACTAATAATTGTCTTTGGATTTTCAGGTTCTGAGATATCAATACAATTAGCATAGATAAGGGGGGAATCTAATTAGCAACGCATGAAACTTGATAAACGATGGTTATACCTAAAGACAGATGAGACACATAAGTTACAAGAATTAAAGGCAGATCCACCAAGGGCATACGAGATATTACAGGTTGAAGTAAGAAACAAATCACTAGTGATCGAATATTATACGAACAATGGAAAATTAATGACTGAAGTGTCATTTCGAGTGGGAAGAACTAAATGAGACAATGATAACATAATTATCATCTCATCATCACACTTCAAGGAAAATATCACGAAATGGTTATAAAAGGAACAAAGGATAAAGAGACTTCATTGTTTCTCAAAGAGAGGAATTAGAGGGAGAGATTTAATGGTCACAACATCAAGAGAGGTTTATTCATTCCCTTGTTTATTTCCACCAGGAAGAACTACCAGGATATGACAATGCCAGACCAAGGAGGAACTTCATTTTTTTCACAAGTAGTAGAGCACTTTTTCTTAGAGAAAGCAAGATGAAACTAGAGATATGGCAGTAATAAAATGTACAAACTAAGCTCCATCAATATCAAAATGAATAGCCAAGTCTTGACCATGTAGCAGGAGTGAGGTAGGAAAACAGAGGTATATAATTATTCAAGTTCGCAAAAGGAGAAGGCTGGAGGGAAAGCTTCCATTTCCTTCTCATCCAATTGGGTCCCTTAAAGAATCACAACAGTTCCACAATCAATGAACATTTTTCCTGTAGTTGGTCATCAGCTAGACCAATTTTTCATGGGAAGAGCCCTTCACCACCAAAGATTTCAAGTTGCTCACCTTCCCAAGGAGATCGCAATAGGAAGGAATATTATGTAATGACTTTTCTATGTTTTTGGAAATAAAAAATTTAATGGGAATGGGAAGAGTATGGAAGTTTTAGCATTAGTAACCAAAAATAATTGTAGTTAGGAAGGTCAACAGTCCACCTTCGGGTATAAAAGAAGTTTGATGTATCCTGATAAAAGGGGGGTTGGAGAACCGAAATTGGGTATTCTATAACTCTTTATTAAAATCAAAGGTGGATAATAAAGCTCTCTACTTGTTGTTGTATTCCTGAAAACAAACTATTTCTTTGATGGAGAATATTAGCAATAAATTTCATGATTCATGTATTCAATGGTGCATTGTTGATGATTGTTTTATGCAAGTGTTTTCAATTTGTCATTCATTCCAATTTTCATTTGTAGAGTAATTATAAATGGATTGTCAATTCAATTACAAGAACATGCTTATGGTAATCTATATAATAACAAGTATGCAATATGAATTGATTATGTAAAATAAGAACTATTTATGTTTTACACATTAAATTATACACATGTAATTGAATCTGCTACTATTAAAATAGGATTGCATCTTCTCATTACTATAGGAACTCATTACCATATTAGAATAGTTCTGCATTTAGGATTTATCATATATCATATGGAAAAATCTCTCTTCTGATATAAATTCATGTAGTTAGCGACAGTCAGATCCATATATTGGTGGAGGTTTGTTGGGTTATTATATTATTTGCGGTGAAAGTCAATGGTCAAATTGATTGACTAGGAAATTCGAAGTTGAAGTGATAAAAAACAAGTTGATAATTCATCCGACAAGAGATTGATAGGAGGTCATATCACAACCGACTGAAGCCCAAATGGAGGTCGATTGGTAGTCAACTATAACAGAATCATGAGATTCACGATATTTGTAGCCAATGATCTGTGTGGATCTGTAGCCATGTTTTGGGCACCATTATTTATGGGTTTTCCTATTGTAAATGTAACATCCTCGGTCGTCAACCACACAACCGGGAAAACGCTACTGTGCGGAAACAAAATTCTCATACTTATATATATAACATGAATTAAGTCATATTACACACATATAACTAAACCAAATAGAGTAATCACATAATTACGACTAACATGCAAGTTTAATGGGATTAACAGTAATTCATGATTACAACGAAATACATGATAAT
Source organism: Picea glauca (assembly GCA_000966675.3). Lineage (NCBI taxonomy): Eukaryota > Viridiplantae > Streptophyta > Pinopsida > Pinales > Pinaceae > Picea > Picea glauca. The sequence continues at coordinate 7,376 of JZKD02S0462519.1, read as the reverse complement.
ATTGCAAGATTCACAGACATGCATATACTTATAAATTAAGTACAAAATTAACACTTATCTTTTGTTACTAGCGTAATTCCACCAACCATGTGCAGGCCTTCCACGAACCTCCCATCCTTAGACCATGCTTCTCATCATGCTCAACAGTGGGTCACCCCCAAGCTGGGACTAAGCTCCACCCAAGGCAAGGAATCCTAGTCTAGGTTGAGGTTACAGGGAAAACTGCACAGAATACCCAGGATGCCTTCTTACGTCCACTACTCATGGACTCTCATTCCCCACATGCATGTTCCGCCCGGGAGTATACACCTTCACAAGCACATTCCATCAGTGCTTCACCTCCCTCTTTGGGTCTCAGCAATAGGTCGGATCAGGAAGTCTTAGAGCTTTGTAGTTGGTGCTAGACTCTCTCTGGAAGAATACCACTTCCCAGAAGACTCCTTCACCAGGAAATAACTTCTCACAGGCCTGAAAGACTGCCTCTTCAACTAAGGGCCTTACAACCCAGTTCTTCAGCCCCTTTCGACTCAATTCCCGCACGGTGAGGATAACCACAACACAACCCCACTCAGGAAAACATAAAGAAGCAACCTACAGACAGATCAGGTACGGATTTAGCTCTGCAATGGCGGATAGACTGGGTTCTTGAAATCAAAAGTCGACTTTCCCCTCCTAACCAGTTCTCTCAACGGTGCATCAGTATGTCAAGGAAAAATGCAGACCAATAATGGAATCATACGGATGATGTTTTGGTCTTCAAGAAGATGTATCGGTTTTCTAGTTCTCAGAGATGCATGAGGGTATCCGAAATCAGACGCAAAGGATGATGGAATGAAGAGTGACCCCCTCCACGGTTGACTTCTGCAGGTTTTAACTACATGTACCTGGGTCGACACATGTCACCCATGAATCTGCATGCACTCCATCAGCATGCGTTCCTCTCAAAGAACTTAGGACAAAACATATATTTCACATGGCTTTTGGAATAATATTAAAATATTATTCCTAAGGACTTAAGCCCCTAGACTCAACACTTAGCCTCTCTTTCCAACCTTCCAGCCCCCAATCCCTTACCCACTCTGTGGAATCTTAGTCCCCATCACTCATTCATCGTGTTCGGTCTGCACGCAACGGTGTTTATATTTTTATTAATGTTATGCATAATTACATATACAAAAATAGGCTCTCGGCCTTAACACTTAGGCTCTCCGGCCTAATAAACTCATAAGCCTTACCAACTTATATTAACTTGGATCGCCACCCTATAAAACATGATTTACAATTCATAAACATGATTACAACAAGGCTCGTCCTTGGAGATATTACAATAAAGGCTATAAATAAGGCATGTTGTATTTGTATTATGGTGATCACTCTTGGATGTTCCTACTAATATTTAGAAATAGGTGTTTTTCATGTAGATGCCATACAAATTAGATGGAGGGTTGTTCTTATGTAAGCAAGAAGGTATGATGATGATTGTGTCTTAAGTGTAGACCAAGTTTAGTCATGCAACCCTTTATTCTAAATGAATAAGAAAAAAAGAGAACAAGATGCTCAAGAAATGTTTGTTTTCCCATTTGGGTTTCCAAGGTAAAATATTTGTGTATTGTATGATTTCTTTGTCATTTATCTTTCTTGTTTAAATCTATCTTCTTCTCTTCTAGTTGGTTTAGTGTGGAAGTCTATTTATTGACATGTGGTATTAGAGATTGGTTTGACAATATTGGATCTAAGATAAACCCTAGTTCTAGGAAGAGTCACAAGTCAGATATCTTTAAAGTTATGCTTGAAATAATGGCAAGTAGTTCGAGGATAGAGATCAAAAAAATCAATGGCCAAAATTTTGAGATTTGGAAGCTTAAACTTGAAGATCTCCTTGTAGATCAAGAACAATGGGAAGAATACTTTACAGGTATCATTTTGACAGGTATGTTGAGGGAATAATGGGATAAAATGGAAAGAATGGCAAGGCGTATGATTTGGTGTTGCTAAATTTCTCAGGTGAATAATTGGCCAAGAAACTGTGGGACAAGTTGGGAAGATTGTACCAGTCGAAATCCCTGGAAAATAAGTTTTTCCTTAGAAAGAAACTATATCTTATGAGGATGAGTGATCGTAGTTCAATAACTGAGCATTTGAATGCATTCAATACTATAATAAGTCAATTATCCTCTGTAGATATTAAAATAACAGAGGAGGATAAATGTATTAGCCTATTATGTTATTTTCCAGACTCTTGGGATAGCTTAGTTGTGACTATAGGGAGTAATTCAACCACATTAGAGATGGAAGACATGGTTGCATATCTACTATCAGAATAAATGAGATGGAAGAACATGGAAGGATTGACCAAATATGCTTTAATGGTAAGAGGTCGACTGGTTGACAGAGATAAAAGTAAATTCTCTGGTAGAAATTAGAATACAAAGGGTAGATCTAAATCCATGTTTCAGTCGATGAGAATATGTTGGAAATGTGGTAAATTTGGGAAATATAAAAGAGACTGCAACTTGAAGGCAATGGAAGTCAATATAGAATCCGATGAGAAGTAGTTGACTGAGAGAAAGAACACTCCAAATAAAGGAGGTGATGTGTATCTTGCATCAACCAATACATAGTCGGATCAATATTTTTTGTTGATATACTCATGACCATCCTATGATATGACACCTCACCTAGAATGGTTCTGTGAATATGAGAGATATGAAGGAGGAATTTTTTTCTTGGGGGAGAATTTGACAACCAAAATTGTTGGAAGGAGAAGAGTCCAATTGATATTGTAGGATGAGAGGATTAGAACCCTTCCATGTGTGCTACATATTTTTATTTTTGAAATATACTTGATATATGTTAGTAAGATGAGTGATGCAGGATTACTCAGTCTATTTCAGAAGGATACGTGAAAAATTGTCAGAGGTGTGATGGTTTTAATAAAAGGAGCTCGGATTGGAACCCTATACAAGTTTTTAGGGAATGTCGACTTGACTAGATGCAACAACATTTTTGTTCCTGAAGTTGAATCAACTTTGACTCAACTCGACTCACCTTGAGATAAGTCTATTCAAATTGACTCAAAAAAAATTCATCAAGTTGACCCGACCATGCTTTGGCATGAGAGGATGGGACACATTGGAGAAACAATACTTCGAGTTATGCATAACAAAGGTATGGTTGAAGTTTTTCCTGATTGTAATTTAGAAGTCAATTTTTGTAAACATTGAATTTATGGAAAACAAAATCTGGTTAGGTTCCCATTTGGAGTGACAAGGGAAAAGGGGATTCTAGAATTGGTTCATAGTGATGTGTTTGGGCCTTTAACGGTCCCTTCACTTGGTGGATCCTTTTATTATGTCTCCTTCGTAGATAATTTTTTCAGGAAGATGTAGATATATTTCCTTAAGGATAAATCAAATGTTTTCATGAAATTCAAAGAGTTTAAATCTCTTGTGGAAAACCAAACAGATAAGAAGATCAAAGTGCTGAGAACTAAAAATTGTGGTGAATTATGTGGAAAGGATTTTGAGAAGTTATGAAAACAGTGTGGCATAGCATGCAAAAACACCACACCGTATACCTTGTTGTAACATAATCTAAATTTTTCATAAAATTCCAAATTTTCACGATACAAAATCAGGTTCTATCAAAATTATAGGTTTTGCAAATAATATTTGAATAAAACTTTAGAAATGATCTTGGTTTCAAAATATTATAAAATTTTCATTTCTATAAGGTTTAGTCGCTTAGATTTGTTGATTTAGTTTTAGTTTAGCGTAAACATTTTTTAGTAAAGTATTATTATTAAAGGTGTATTAGAAACCTTAATAAATTTATTCTTTATTGTATAAATTTATTTTATTATATATGGTTTTAAATTAATAAAAGGCATTTTTCCTAGAAGAATGATTGTATGTTCGACATTTTGGATCAACGGTCCATAACCATATCAGACCCCCACCACAATCAATGCTTTGTTGAAAAGTTCCCTCAATGACAACAGTAGGAAGAAAGATCAACACTCATTGTTTCTTGTGATGAGATTGACGGTATTAGATCATATTGGGGCATCGCGCCTCCCGAGAAGTTTAAGTCTACAACAAAGGTTAGAGCTCAAATTCCAGACATCTGATATATCGAGCCATTGGCCCATCGGGCCATCGACCCAAATGAAATACTGTTTCTATCTATTTCTGATCTGGTGTCATTTCAGCACGCCAGAAGAAAGATTTCATAGCCAACTAGTGACTGCCACATGGACAGAAGAAATCCCTCGAAGACACAGGACAATGCATCAAATCTGGGTGACACATGGCATGGTTCCTTGTCATGTCAACACCAACATGGACCAATATTAATTCACCATGTGCTCGTGGGACCAGGATGACTTTAGTAGTGAACTTGTTTTCACTTGATTTGTTTTGGGTTTTGATCAAGGGCGATCAATGACTCACATTGTTTCATCAGGCGAGATCAACGGTCTAGATCCATTCTTTGAAATTTCTCATCATATCGAAATACCAATTATGAGGAGTTTTGTGAAGTGCCATCATTTTCCAATAGTGCCACGATAGCCACTGTCCTGGTCAATCAGATCATCGAACACTCTTGTAGGTAAAAAATTACAAACAACATAAAACTCCAATACGGTGCCATGTCAATTTCCAACATGGCCTCTATTGTATCCAACCAACAACTTCCACGTGGACACCTATCAGCACCCTGAAACTGGGTGACACATTCCATGCCCATTTTCTACCTCTATACCATCATGGGATAGTACAAAGTTTCCATGTGGACACCTTGAAACTACCGAAGACATAGATCAACATACTAAAACTAGGTGACACGTGTCATTCTCATGTGCCACCTCAGTACCATCTTGGGCCAGTACAAAGCTTCCACATCACCAAATGACATCAACAATGATGTCCTTGTAGTATTTATTAATATATCGGGCCACCGAGGCATCAAACTCATCGGCCTACCAGGCCCCAGGAGTTGATCGCATCTGAAGCACCCTTTACCTCCTATCATGTTCCACGTCAATCTCCCACATGGTGTTGACTCATATTTCCATGAAGGATACACATAGGGACCAGAGATAGTGTTGCATGCTAGCACAACATCCATTAGAGAGAATAAAAAGTTTCCATGTGGACACAACGAACTCATGAAAGATGTTGAAAATCATGCCTAGCTTGGTGAAACGTGTCCTACTCCCTTATCATATCACCAATCAATGTGGACCAACGAACATTCGACACATGTCCATGGGACCCAACAGATTTCATAAGTGACATTGTGATAACTAGATCATCCCATCATCCCTAGGGAGGTTAATGCCATCGAGTTTAATTTATATCACAAAACATCGATCATTGAGACATTGGACTCATCGGGCCACCGAGGAAATTGTTAGTTGGTTTGTTTGCAAGAAGGGTTTAAATATAACCTGGTAAAGTTGGGCCCCATACCTAAAAAGTAATTATGTGCACAGATTCGCATAGCCTATCCACTCACATTCAAACCAAATGGGAAATCTATTTCCTTATAAAGTCTTTCAAATTGTTCCTCCTAGTGAATATGGGATGAAATATATCCCAACAAATTAGCGATTGCGATCACTTACCAAGAATGATCCTATGATTTTTTAATCTCGTGACTTCTATGAAATCAATGTCATATCGTCCAATAACCGCACAGATTAATTTTCTCATCTAGTTGTTTACAGGGTGACTCACCAAAACAATTGAAGAAAATCAAGAGTTGTCTTATTCAACCGTCCTATTTTATAGAAGTTAAAGATCTTGTTGTATTTGGAAATCCAATAAAAGGGGATCAGATAACCATTTTGGTTACGACCTGATTTGTATAAATACCTGTGAAAAAATTAATGTAAGGGGATTTATTTTTGGCCCGAGGAAGATCAGATCTTTAATAAACTTTTGCAGGTTTTGAGATTCAAACTCCTATGTTTCAGTTCATGTGACTTTTTTTTTATGTTCATTTCATTCTCTTATATTCATATTGAATGTGTCTATGGCCATGACTCTGGTAATTTAGTACAATAACTACCATCACAAACTGCTAAGGTACCTTTAAAAGTTACAAATTTCTTCGACATATTGTGGGTATAAACAAGACCTGTGCTTAAAATTTATTATTCCTTTTTTAATAGAAACAAAGTATTCCTTTCAGTTCAAATTATATTTTGGTTAAGATACATATTCTTTCATTATTTCTTCAGTCGGAAAGTAAAGTAATATTTATCAAGAGATACATTATTTTTCTTTCAGCTTTGTTTTCTCTCTTCTTCTTTCATACTTTAAAATATATAATTGTTTAAGACATAGAAATTTTGCCTTTAAACCTTAATATTTAAAAATTTAAAGACTAGTGATACAGGCCCAAACAAAGCAACAAAAACCCTTTGTTTTAGGACAAATCAACTTAAATAAAATAAAAAACATTTTTTTGGATGCCTTGGCATAGTTTCCTATCCAGAAAAATCTCAAGGGTTACAACATTATTTTGGCATCGTTGTCAAGGACCAAATTAAAGAAATCTTATTTTCCCTGGGCAGAAAGATAGGAAAACCTACTTTTGATTGGTGAACAAGAGTCAGGAAGGCTAAAATATTTCACTTAGTGACTCCACATTTTCAATCCTGGCATCTGGAAAGATGAACACCGGGGCTAACCCAGACCCAAACAAAACTACACCAATAGTAGATCCAGAGAAAATATTGTCTAAGATAAATCCTAGGAAAATACATATAACATATTTATGTCGAAAGGCGTCTACCTATTGGAGATGGGCACAATTAATCACCTTTTAATCTAAAATTCTAATCTGATGGCTAACAATTGAAAATGTTGGAATATTCTTAGTCGTCCTCCCAAATCAATGAATGTGATTTACTCTTCATAACTTCCTTGTATTTTTGAATGCACCAGTTAACATGTTTACTTTTTAACATTTACGTAATCATATTAAGAAATTACTGTACCACCATATGATTTCCACGTTTAACTGATTAACCTTTGGAATTACCACATTTAAGATTAACTTTTGGATTTCCTCAGCTCTATGTGCGTTTCAATTGTCCGTGTGTTTCAATTCACTAGAGTGTTGTCCATCCAGATAACTTTCGGTATTCACCAGTCGCAACACCAGCCACTTTGCGGTTGTTCTAGTATAATATTCCTTCTGTTGTTATACCGTATTCTTCTACAAATCCTAAAACAAAAATAAAATATCCTATTATTTATGTAATGGACCAAATGCTTAAAAATATCATAAAAGAACAGAAGTACACACCATGTACAGAGTGTGAGTGTGGAGAACAACTCCAATATATATAAGTTACACAATAA
>JZKD02S0462497.1:0-17384 GCA_000966675.3 Picea glauca | reverse complement strand
TATTAACACAAAACATATGTATCCACGCCATTTTATGTGGTGTGAAACCATAGCCACGGGCTATGTAACATAGACCCCCACGCGACTATATAAACATGGTCATATACATTGCAACAAAACCATGGGTCGAGGCTTATGCCCCGGCCCGCCCCCTTTCTGTATATTACATTGCATTAACATAAATGTATATGCGTTGGAATAGTAAACAAGGAACACGGATGGGCATGACGGTTAGCAGAATTTGTTAAGTCGTATGCTGTGGGGAGGTCCCGAGTTCGAACCCCGCGGACCCAAAACATTTTACACAAATATCAACCAACCATACAGGGACACGTGGCACCCATGAAATGGGCCACGTGTCCTCACCTTATTGACCACTTGTGACATGTGTCAATATACCACTCGTCCACGTCAACCAATTTAAGTGTGCCACGTCACCCCTCTACCATGTCAGCATGATGGTACGGCCCTCCACGTGGCCATACGGACTATACGGACAGGTACAGTCAGCGTCCCCAATTTTTGCCTATTTGGCTCGGTGGACAGATCGCGATATCTCCTCCATACGGACTCCATTTGTGAAAGTAAATATACCACCGGAATCAGGAAGACGAGACGAACGCAATGGCACCATTTTCATATCAATCCGAGAACTTTAAAAATTGAGCAAATTTTTGCCCCCTGGTCCAGATTTTGATCAATTATAATGATTGCCTACACTTTTGTCGAAAGGATTTATAAATCCCTACAAGATCCCTCTCACTCTTGAAATTCCCCAAGAGTGGCTAATAAAGCCTAAGGCTTTAGAAATCCCTACAATATTCCTCTCACTCTCGAAATTCCCCAAGAGCAGAAAATAAAGCCTAAGGATTTAGAAATCCCCACAAGATTCCTCCCACTCTTGAAATTATTTAAGAGCGGCTAATAAAACCCTTTAATACAACAATGGAAATAAAGCTTAGAAGGAATTTCCATATGCATGCTATCATACTATTTACAAATGTACATATTTACAAATTATTTTTCAAAACAAGATATTTTATTGATACCTATATAGGGACGAGATAGGTGGATTCTTCATGGACTCATTCTTCCAATAGTAATGGAAGGAGTCTCACAACTTCCTATCTCTAACAATGCCTCTGACGATGAATCTGAATCTGACATTGAATCTGACATTGAATCTGACACTGAATCCAATATACCATTGGATCCAATTATATGCTATCAAAGAAACCATTGGACCCAATTATAGGCCATACAAGTAACCTATATAATCTCTCCTTTATAACACAAAACACCATTGATGTGTGTTGAGTAGCTTACTTTGATTACACTAGTACTTGTCCATCCTTGAACACAACTACATATCCTTCATCTTCAAAAGTTGATATGGAGAGTAAATTTAATTTCAATTATGGAAAATGTAACATATGTTCTATTCCCATAAATCCTCTTGAATCAAGCTTGAATCTCACATAATCAACTCCTCTTACTTCTTGTTTGGTGTTAGTCCTAGATCCCACATAGCAGTTTGTGTCAATTTATGAGAATGCAATGAATACTTATCTCATTCCTATCATGTGGCGAGATGAGCCACTATCCATAAACCATACCTCAATGTATTCATATACTATAATAATGATACAAGCCATAAAAAATAATTCTTTTTCGAATCTCTCAGCAAGACTATCAACTTCGGTTGAGGCTGCTACTTGTCTTCTTATAAGTGCCTTACATCTTCCTAGTTTTTCTTTGGAAAAATATGTAGATATAGTGTCCACCACTTATCTATATGATGTCCACTCTTACCACAATGATTTCATAAGTGTTTGTTCCTATCCTCGAACCACAATATTTTCTTGTCAATCCCCCTATTCTTATGTCTTGGAAAACGACCTTTTCCTAGACTCACCTCCTTCTTGGATGGATTCCCCTGCAAGGATTGTCTCTTCCAAAAAATTTCCATACAATGGTTATTTAATCCACAAAATACACATGGATATGTAGACCATAAGTTTATACTGGTCTTATTGGTGAGAAATGTTTTCATTCCTTCCTTGGAATGCTCATCTCTTCTTGGAGATGATTTTCATTTGATTCATTTCCTTGAGCTATAAGGTTGTTCTAGTAGAACCAATGGCTTGTGAAGTATCTAAAATTCTTCATTTGAATCTTCCCTTAATTCATTTGTCTTGGCGCATTCTCCATTTACTTATTTTAGATATCCCAATCCTGCATAATGAGTTCTTCCCTCCATCTGGATGGGAATAGTCATTCCTTGGGATGCCAAAATATTTTCCATCATATCCCATCTTGGTTAGTAGCTTATAAACAATACCATATGTATGTTCCTTAAATCCATGCAAAGAAATATTCTCTTCTTTATGGGGAAAAGAAGAACAATATGAAACATCTTTATGGCATACCTCAGTTACCATATGTAAATATTTTGTAGAAGATGGATTCTTTTTCATAGGGGACTTTGCCTTATCCAATTGCTCAACTTCATGGAAAATTTCCAACATCTTGTCCTTAGCCCACAACTCACTTTCCAATTCATGAATAATTCCCATGAGAAATTATGCATGGCTTACCAACTGGTCTTGAAGCTCTTGCTTTTCATCCTCAAGATATTACATATGAATCCTCAATTAAGAGTTCTCCTTCTGAATTTGCCAGTTCATGTCTTTCTGAAGCCTTAATTTCATTAGAGAATTTCTCATGTTATCATCTGCAACAAAGAGATATGTGCTTCCAAACAAGTATTCTTCAACCGTGCCTTCACCAAGCTTGAGTTTTGGATCTAGTCACATCCACTTGCAAATACTTGTCAAAACTAGCTCTGATCCAACTTGATTCGAAAATTATGAGACGTTAAATAATTATTTAAACACACAACAACATCTAACCCAATTCAAAATATTATTTTGATCATCTTTGAAATATTTCATAACACATGTGAATCTTCTTACTTATCCAAAACTTCAAAACATGATGATTATCTTGCAGAATAACGAGAGATAACAAAACAAAAAATGAAAAAAAATAAGAATAAAATATTTGATGATGAAGTTCACCCCTCTTGGGTTACATCTCCGGGTCCCTCTACAACAATGAGAACACTCTTCATTAATCTCAAAATGCCAAAATTACAATGAAATGGAATTACAAATGCCAAATTTTAAGTCACTCTTCAACTATTCTTGATGCAAATCCCCACCACCTCCTCGGGCTCACGTGACTTCTTGGTCAAGGATCGTTTACAATAGGGAACTGAATTATCTTTTGGGCTCCTGATAAACCATCGAATTAATTATCCACATGTATTTTTTCCTTTCCATATGTTCAAGATCACATTCACGAGGGTCCTAACACTCCAGCAGAATCTTCCATGTGATCGCGGGCCAAAATCATGGGCTGGTTTGCAACTCAACAAAGAATTTGGGACTTTAGAGCTACGGGCTCCAAGAGCTCCAACATAAACACATGATGTTCCTCCCAAAATATGAACATGTGAATGGCCGAACAATGACAGGGATCAACGACTCTCGTTACGCCCCACAATCGATGGTACACATGGGTTTCAGGACTATGGGATTCAAAGTCCTGATCCAACAACTATGAAAACCAACTGAATGTAGAAATTGTGAATCTCTGGATTTGTATATCGAACAACTTTCATCCACTTTCGATGGGCATTCTGTATTTACTCTGCGCTCCAGGATTCAAATATTTTCACTACACAACTTGGGCTTCCTCCCGAATCCGCAAACTCTAAATTTACGGGAGGTTAAATCAACGGTCCACATGTTATTTTGAATGGACGATCAAGATGGGATCCAGCCTTCGGGCCTTTAGGAGTTCTCGACCCAGAACAAAATACAACCCAATTCCTCTGGAGTGATAGATTTTCGGACTTTGAGATCTGTCGACATGTGGCTCTTTACACCAACGACTAGGATTCATTCTGGGCTTTGAAACTTCGAGAGTTCCACACACTTTTACCACAAAACTCCAACTCTATCAGATAGCCATACTTTTGAACTCTGTTGGATCTACAGACATGTGTCCTCAAAATTAGACCATCCAGATTCACTTCGGATCTTGGTACTTCAGGAATTTTGTCTCCTCCATGACACTTACACACAAACCTCCGAATATGCTAAGTCCGAAGGGCTTTAGGGGTTAACACCCATGCTACTTTCCCAGATATGACCAATAGGAAATATCTGACTCCTCCTCGAGAATATCTTGTCCACTTGACTTTGAGAATGAAAGGGTTATTTCCTCCAAATACCTTTACCCTCTATTTCTTTTGAGATTTATCACTCAAAGTGATTTGGGCTTTTATTCTTTCCTTGCGCTCCACTTGAACTTGAAACTTGAAGATTTTTGGAAAGTCTTTTTGCACACTCCTTGTGCTAATTATCCTAAGCTTGAGACTTATAAAAGATCCCATGCACCCCTTGCACTTTCTCACCTTAGAAAATTTTCAACACTGACTAAGTGTTGGCCCTGTGCACAACTTGCACGAGTATTCTTGAGATTTTATACTTAGATGAGTGTAAGTGCACTCCTTGCACTCACTCTCAAAGTTTCACGTTATCTCTCCTGAACCACTGAGTCTGAAAATGAATCTTCCTTAACACTCCTTGCACCAGTGCTTCAGAAGAGAAACAATTGAAACTTACAAAACACTACATGTTCATTCAATTAACCATGAAATGCACACACATGTATATAAAATACAAAGAGAAAATAACATGAAATTACTCAAAGGTAAACATATGCAAAGATCTGAAATCAATCCCCCTCTATTATATTCCTTCAACAATGCATTTACAAAGTTCTCAACAACAACTCTTAGTAGAATCTCTCAGCAAAATAACAATTAAACTTCGACAACAAATTACAATATTCAACAACTAATTAGAATATTCTTCAACAACCCATTTGGGCATAGAATACACATACTTATACATGGAGGGGATTCTCAAACCTTCCCTCAATCCTATATTAGTGCTATCATATCACAATTAAATTACAGTGTCTAAATGTCTAAATCTTTGTTTTAATGGGCCGTAGAACTCACTTTCTAATGTAGCCAAAGCCTGAGATTCATTCACAAGATCAAATAAACCATGCAAACACATGAGAATGGAAAAATAACTCTCTTTTATTCCTTCTCCATCCTAACTATTACAATCAAAGTTCAACCCATTATAACTACTATCTAGGAGTTTTGAAAACAACTAATTTTAGAAAAACAACTAAATTTTAATTTTTTTCTCATGAATCTAATTAAGAGCTAACTAGCGTGACACTATTTTTCAACTCGCTTATCTGATTAAGCTCATAAACTAAGAGATAACTGATAATTGAAAAATTAAAGCTTCCCGTAAAAACACTCAAACCCCAATTTACGGTCTTATATGAAGGAATTTGGCATTGGAAGAGTGTCGAAACGATGACCAATTGGATATATCCAATCGACACAATACTGAACTCTTTGATACACAACTCCCCGTAAAATTCATCCCAAACGGATAACTGAGTCAAAAGTTATGACCCTCGAAAAATCCCTGCATCATTCTGCTCCAGTTGAAAAGAACGTAGCTCCTACAAGTTACTGTCTTCAAACTGTTTCCATTTAATGGGATCTAGGTTCAGTAAGTCACCCTCTATAATCTATGTACTCTATGCTCGTGCTACGCCTTCCCGTTGGACTAGATATCAATTGTATTGGCCTTGTCGAGTATGAAGGGTATTCTTGTCTAAAATATGTGCAATATTTTCCTTTTTCTTGCTTGGAATGGTCTATTTACAATCCACCTCTGCCTCAATGTCATCACCCAGATCGTCCCCATGGAAGGTATACAAATCTGAAATTTTAAAAATAAGGGAGATATCAAGGTCAGCTGATAAATTGACCTTATAAGCATTGTCATTGATTTTCTTGAGAATCTTGCAAGGACCAATTTTATTATACTTCAATTTGTGGTAGGTTCCTCGAGGAAACTAATCCTTCCATAATTAAAACATCACCAAATCACCTTCATTGAATACATGGTATCATTAGTGAGAATCTTTGATAATTTTGTTCTGTTCTTTACTGGCCTGCAGTTTTTGTCTCACATGTTGCTGCAACTATTAAATGTGTTTTGCAAACGCTTCTCCATCATCATTGATCCTATCCCCAAGTGGTAGCTGCACCAAATATAGGAAACCCATAGGATTTCTACTATAAACAACCTGAAATGGATACTTACCTATGGATCTATTCACTGAACTATTGTAGGAAATTTTCGCTTGAGGTAAAGCTAAATCCCATTTCTTGGGATTCTCTCCAATAATGCTCTGTAATAGGTTTCCCAAACTCTGATTTACCACCTCGGTTTTCCCATCTATTTGGGGGTGATAGGTACCACTGATGTGTAATTTAGTCCTCATTTTATTCCATAAAGTCCTCCAAAAATTACCCAAGAACAAAGTATCTCTATCAGAGGTAATAGTTTTTGGAACCCTAATTCTTCCACGATCGATGCATCACTAGTTTTCTTGCAAGCAATGAACTGAGCTATTTTAGAGAACCTATGAGCAACCACAAAAATAGAATTATTACCTTGTTGTGTTTTTGGGATCCCCAACAAAAAATCCATGCTCAGATTTGTCCATGGAACTTTGGGCACTAGTAATGGCATATATAACCTTGTGTTATGTGAGTGTCCTTTAGACATTTGGAAAATCCTACATCGTCCCACATATCTGGTTATATGTTTTTTCATGTTTGACCATTAATACTTATCTTAGATTCATGCTAGCGTCTTATCCTTTGCAAAATGTCCTTCCAAACCACCACTGTGAAGGTCTCTGATAATATTTTCCCTCATTGAACCAATTGGGATGCATAATTTTTTTCCTTTGAAGAGGTAGCCATCTTGCATAAAATATTCACCTTGATTAAGATCCATGTTCCCAACGATTGGATTCTTCAATTGTTCTCCAATCTCCCAAAAATTATTATCAAATGCATAGATATCATTTAATGCATCAAACCCAATTACTTGATTTTCCATGGTTGTCAAAAGAATAGTGCATCGACTCAAATCATCTGCAATCAGATTCTGTCATCCCGATTTGTGCTTTAACACAAAGGTGTAGCCTTGTAAGAAAGAGACCCATTTTTCATGTCTATTGTTCAATTTATTTTGGGTGTTTACATATTTTAATGAAATATGATCCGTAAATAACACAAACTCCTTTGGCACTAGATAATGCCTCCAATGTCACAATTCTTTCACAATTCCATTAAATTATACATCATATGTGGATTAGTTTTTTGTTACCTCTTTCAATTTTTCACTAAAGAATGAAATCGGTATACCTGCTTGGCTAAGTATAGCTCCAATGCCTACATGTGAAGCATCAAAATCTACCTATAACACTTTATCAAAATTCGTTAAGGCTAATATGGGTGCCTCAATACCTTTTTATCTAGAAACTTAAAACTTTCCTCAGCTTCATTGGTCCACATGAATGTCTTGCCTTTGTTGCAATATGTTATGGGTGCTACAATATTGCTAGAATTTCAAATACATTTTATGTAAAAGGTGGTCAACCCATGAAAATTTCTTACCTCTATGATGCTCCTGGGACTAGGCCACTCCATAATTGCCTTGACCTTCTCTGAATCCATCTTGACTCCCTTTGTCGAGATGAAAAAAACTAGGAACACCAAACTTTCTTGTAGGAAACTACATTTCTTCAGGTTTTCATAAAGTTGATGTTTTCTCAATGGATCCAATATAATTTTTAAATGCTGCAAGTGATCTTATTTTTTGTTACTGAAAACTAGGATGTCATCAAAATACACAAAAAATAAACTTACCAATATAAGGTTGAAGCACAATATTCATCAGCCACATGAAATTTCTTGGAGAATTGGACAACTCGAATGGCATCACCATCCATTCATATAGTCCATCCTTGGTCTTGAAGGCAGTTTTCCATTCATTCCATTCGCGAATCCAGATCTAGTGTTATCTACTTCATAAATCAATCTTACTAAAATATTTAGCTCTGACTAGAACATATATCATGCTGTCCAACTGCGGTATAGGAAACCTATATTTGATGGTAATTTTATTGATTGATCTTCCATTTATGCACATACTCCATGTATTATCCTTTTTTGGAGTCAACAATGCTGGTAAAACACATCGACTCATGCTTTTTCTCACCAAACCTTTCTTTATAAGTTCCATCACTTGTCGGTTGAGATTTGCATGTTGTTTAGGACTCATCCTATAGGCTTCCTGATTAGGTAAATATGATCTCAGGATCAGATCAATGTGATGTTGAATATCCCTCTTTGGTGGAAAACCAACATGTAGTTCATTAGGGATAATGTCAACATATTATTCTAGTAACTTGGCCACTTCAATAGGAATTTGTATGTCTTCCACGACTCCTTTTCTCACAATTAACGCATAACATAATCTTGTTGCCTTTATTTACTTAACAAACTCTCTTTCTGACAACTTATTCTTAGTTTTTTCCTCATCCCTAAGGGGAAATAAGACAAATTTTGATCCATCCTTCCAAAAGGTGTAGGTATTATTTCCTCCATCATGCATGACTTTTTTATGATATTTCCAAGTCCTCCCAAATAACAGATGGCATGCATCCATTGGAATGACATCACACCATACTTCATCTTTATAAGTCTTACCAATGGAAAACTTGATCAACATATTTTATTAATGGTGACTTCATTCCCCTTTTTGAACCATGCAATTTGGTAAGGATGGGGATGTATTTCACAATGTAATTTCAGCCCAAACTGATAATCAAGTCAAAATTTATGACCCTCGAAAAATCTCCGAAAAATCCATGTATCACTTTCCATAGACCAACTCATAAGGTGGGCATCTTGTAGTAGTTCTTCATCTAGTCTTGTAGGTCCATAAGGCTTCAGGGAGACTATCATCCCAATCCTTGATGTGTAGTTTGATGGTTTTTGTAATGATGGCCTTAAGGATATTATTAGTCCCCTCTACCTATCCATTTTACTATGGATGATATAATGTTGTTAATCTATTTTTGATTTTGTATTTGTCTATCAGATATCTAATAAGTTGTGATGTGAATTGAGTTCCTCTGTTAGTCACTATCTCTCGTGGTATTTTGAATCTTACAAAACTTTCCTCGTGGAAAAATTCTACTACCGCTTGTTAGATTATCATCATAAGTGCCTTGGCTTCCATCCATTTTGTGACATAGTCTATACATACACTGATGTAGGAGTGTCGACAAGATGGGGGGTTTATTGGTCCCAAAAAATCAATGGCCCATTTATAAAAATGTTGTAACACCATATGTGGTTGTAGTGACATTTCATCTATTTGTATATGTCTACCCATGCATTAACAGTTGTCGCACCAGACCTCTTCACATATTCTTTGGAATCTCTAAAGAGTGTGGGAAAGTAATACCCTTGGTGAAGTATTGTGTACCCAATTCTTTTATCTGCAAAGTGGCCCCCACATGGACCATCATGACAGGATTTTAGTATCTCATGGACTTTATCCTCTCATACAAACCTTCTGATAATCAAATCCATGAGAATATTTCACCTTTCCTAACCATACTTTGTCGTTGTTTGGGGGTCGGGTGATGTGGAAGTTTACTCGCAGCCAAAAAGTTAGCAATATTTGCAAACCAAAGTGAGTTAGTAGATACTGCAAAGAGGTGTTAATTTGGGAAATGATCTTCTACCGAAGGTTCATTCTCATTATATGTTATTCTAGAAAGAAAGTCAGTGACTACATTACGTTTTCCTGGTTTGTCTAAAATGGTAATGTCAAATTCTTTCAATAAAAGTAACCATCTAGTGACCCTACCATTTGTGATTGGTTTGTTCAATAAATATTTAATAGTAGCATGATCAATATGAAAGATTATAGAATATATAGTAATGTAGTGTCTAAACTTGTTTATTGCATTGATAACAATAAACTCTTTCTCAATTATTGTGTTATTCAATTCAACAGGTGAGAGATTCTTACTGACATAGTAGATTGCATATGGGTCTTTTCCTTCAAGTTGTCTAATGAATTCTATGTTTTTTGTGTTGGATGTGCTTGTGGAAATGTGGAATGGGAGGGTTCAATCAAGGTCTCTTAGTACATGAGATTTAGATACCTTGACTTTTAATTCATCAAGCACATGTTGGCATGTCTCTATTGTTAGGATATTTAGACACTTAGGAGTTAGTTAAGATCTAATTGTTCTAATGTGTCATTAGGTAAAAGTGTGTTTCTTTAGTATGCATTAGTATGCATTTGTAGTTAGGAAATCCGACGGTCACGATATGTTCCTGACATAGAGTGATCCGATGGTTCATATTCTCCTCGATCTTAACGACCATTGATCTATGGATTAACACCCAATTGGTCCATGATCTATATTTAACGAGCATGGAGGGTCATTTTTCGATGATCGAGTGTGAGAAACTATCTTGTAAAATCTCTCTGTAATATTTTTCTTTTTCATTAATAAACTGCTCCAAGTGGCCACGTTGGTTGGGGCTGTGGATGTTTCCCCGTAGGGATTTTACTATGTGAAAAACATTGGTGTGTTGATATTTTATCTGGTTGTGTGAGTTTTTACTGAAGGTGTTCATCCTCTGTTGGAATACCTGTGTTGTTTAACATGGTATCGGAGCCTGTTTGAAGACCCGCTCCTGTTGTAGATCGAGATCGTGAAGCTGAGTTTCATCATATCCATTTTCTATCATTTTCGTACATTTATGGGTTGAGAGGACTGTTCCATTGCATCCGTAGCACTTGTTTCAGTTAGGAACATTTTTTGTTTCACTTGAAAAGGTTTCCTTTTTTCCAAGATACGACCATTTCAGTCAGATCCGGAGGTATAAAGCCTGAATACGCCATTTTAATTTTTTGCAGAGTATTATTTTGGTTTTATATTATTTGTTTCTGGGTTGCTACTCTTTTAGATCTGCGTATGATCTTTTCCCTATGCCTTGTGCGATCTTGGCAAATCAGAAACAAATAGGAAAATTTTCATTTTTCGGGTAAGCTAACCGAGATCTAACCCTTGTTGTCATCGAAATTTTTTTCTTGTGTGAAAATAACTTTCTTTAGCATGCTCTCCAAGGCCATCTTCAACAAAAACAACAACAACAATTTCAATCAACTTTCTAAACAATACAACATGTTTTACTAGACCATTTGGTTAAAAGTTTCTTAATTAAGAGGTCTTGAGTTCAAGTCTCTCTTTTTGAAAAAGTTCATGCTCCATTGTAAAATGTATTTCACTTCAAGTATAAAAGTGAATCACTATAAGTAGCTTTAATATTTTAGAGTTATTTATTTTGCGTACAACTTTTCTATTATAAAGTAACTTCATGGTAAAAGTGATCCCCACTTGTTTTTATAAAAGTGGGCCACTTCATAAAGCAACTTACAACATCACATGGTCCTTTGGTTACCATTTATGCCTTTTTTTAAAAGGGCATAACTTTCACATTTGAAGTCCATTTTTAGTGTAGTTTTTTTTAAGACCACCTAATGTTTCGAGATATTTCGATCCAGATCATCAGTTTCAGTTTTTAAATCCATATTATCTACATATTTAATATGGCCTCTTCAAGTAATCTTTTTCATACTAGCACCAACTACTTCCAATGGAAATCTCATATGGAGGATTTATTAAGAAGTGAAGGATTGTACCAGATTACCTTGGGAAATGAAACAACACCCACTGATGCTGATAAAAAATTCAAATGGGATAATAGGAATGACAAAGCACGTGGATTAATCAAAATGTCCATCTCTCCTGATTTAAGTTTCCATCTTCAATCAATTGATAAACCCAAAGAAGCTTGGGCAAAGATTAAATCTGTTCTTGGTAAACATAATATTATTCGAGCAGAACAGTTAGAAAATCAATTACTGACTTTAATTCCAAGTGATTTTTCTTGCATTGAAGACTATGTATCTAAGTTTAAAATACTCAAAACTTTATGTGAAGAATGTAAGATAAAGAGAGACGAAGATCATTGCATCTATCTTATTCTTTCTAAGCTAGGTAGTGCATATTCTGTGTTTGTATCTAACTATTATGCCATGCAAGAGGCTCTAGGAACAACTTATGTAAAAACAACTCTTGAGAAATTTTGTGATGCTTTGATTAGAGAGCAAGATAAGCTTGTACAACTTGAAGTGATCAACAATGCAGGTACCTCCAACAAAGCCTTAGTCGTCTATCAAAAAGATAAACCCAAGAATCTCAAGAAGAAACATCCTCACCACAACAACAAACAATATAAGGGTTCCAAACCCACTCAAACAACTTCAACTCCTAATGGTGACAAATGAGAAAAATATAAAAATAAGAAGACTGACAAACATTGCAACTTTTGTGATAAAGATGGTCATGATGGGTCCAAATGTTTCAAGAAGATGGAATCTTTAGAAGCAACGATGAAGAAGCACAACATCAATATTGATTCTACTTCTTCTTCTTCTTCTTCTCATGGACACTCACTTTCTGCTTCTGGTATATCCTTCAATACAACTTCTACTTCTACTTCTGATGAGTGTCTTATTGATTCTGGAGCATGTTATCATATGGCTAAGGATGGAGACATATTTTTTGCTCTAAATGAATGTAACACCAAGAAAATATTTGTTGGCGATGATAGATCTCTTAGTGTTGAAGGATATGGAACAATTCAAGTAGAAAATGTTCATCTCAATGATGTATTATGTGTTCCAAGTCTTTCTTGTAACCTTCTATCAGTATATCAAATCACTCATTCAGGTGAAGGTAAAACTTGTAAGTTTTCACTTCACCAAGTTGTAATCAAGGATATAATAGATCCTAAGCATGTTATTGCAACTGGAATTGTTGATGATATTACTAGGTTGTACATGTTTGACAACTTTGGGTCATCATCTTTTTCATCAATTTTTGTTTCTCATAATGATGAATTGAGTAAGCTTTGGCATGAGTGGTTTGGTCATATAAACTATCGCTCATTGCAAAAATTATGTAATCAACAGATGTTGACTAGTATTCCTCATGTTTCATGCAGAGATGGTGTTTGTGTCTGTTGTGTTCTCAAAAAACATCATCGGGATAGTTTTGACAAACAAGCCTCTTAGCACACCTCGGTCCCTTTGCAGCTTGTTCACAGTGATTTGTGTGGTCCACTTTCTTCTCCTTCTTTTTCTAGGTGCAAGTATTCTTAACTTTCATTGATGACTTTTCCATACATACTTCTGTTTACTTCTTAAAACATAAGAGTGAAGTTTTTGACAAGTTTTTGGCCTACAATGCCCTTGTAGAAAAACAATCTGGACATCAAATTCAAAGGTTAAGAACAAATAATGGAGGTAGATATGTGAAGAATAATTTTACAAGTTATTGCACTACACATGGCATCCAAATTCAACACAATATTCCATATACACCACAACAAAATGGTGTTGTTGAGAGAAAGAACCACACATTAAAATAAATGGCTAATTGTATGATCCAATCTAAGGGATTAATTCTAAAGTATTGGGTGAAATCCATCAACTATGGAAATTACATAGTTAATCGCACTCACATAAAGGCTCTTACAAATATAACAATGGAAGAAGCTTGGACTAAAATTAAACCAGATGTAAGTCACTTCTGTGTACTTGGTAGTATAACATGGACTCACATTCCTGATGAGAAAAGGAAAGCATTGCAACCTAAAAGTGAGAAGTGTATATTTGTTGGTTATTCTGAAGATTTAAAAGGTTATATACTTCTTCAACCACATTGTAATGAAATTATTATTAGAAGAGATGTTAAATTTTATGAAAATATCTTGGCCCGCGAGCCTAATTCAATGTTTGTGCCTTCTTTGGCCTGCGAGCCTAATTCGATGTTTGTTCCTTCTTTAGCCTGCGAGCCTAATTCAACATTTGCTAATTCTTCGGCTTGTGACCCATCTTTGGCATTTGTGCCTTCTTCTGTTCTGGTTTCTTCTTCAGATGATGACAGTGAGGATGAAAATCTACCTCCACCTGCTCACCTTCCTCCAGATGATTCCTTTGAACCAACACCATCTCCAACTCCACCGCTTCCTAGATGGGTTCATTCAACACAAGAATCAACTGGTGATCTTGTTGGTGATATAGCAGTGAGCCTCTTCTCTTTTGGCTCAAGTTTCAGAGACTCATGATCCAACAACATTTTCAGAATCTCCAGGTCATCCAGATTGGGATATAGCAATGAATGAAGAGTATCGTTCTGTAATGTAAAACGATACTTGGGATCTTGTACCTCTTCCAAAAGGAAGAAAACTTGTTAGATGTAAATGGGTCTTCAAAATTATGTATGCATTAGATGGAAGTGTTGAAAGACACAAGGGTCAGTTAGTTTCCAAAGGATTTTCCCAAGTTGAAGCAATTGACTATAAATAAACCTTTGCCCCTGTAGCCAAAATTAATTCCATCCTCCTTGTTCTTGCCCTTGCCGCCTCACATAAATGGGAGGTCCATCAGATGGGATTTAAATCCACCTTCTTGCATGGATATTATCAAGAATAAATCTACATGTAACAACCTCATGGCTATGTCCATAATGACTCTAGCCTTGTTTGTCACCTTAAAAAATATCTTTATGGTCTCAAGAAAGCTGCCCGAGCTTGGTATGCCAAAATGGAAATCTTTCTTATTGCCACTGGATTCTCTAGATGCCATTTTTATCCTAATGTCTATACCAAGAAAGTAGGAATCCACCTCATAATCCTTGTCCTTTATGTTGATGACCTTATCCTTACTGGTGGTGACTCAAAAATTTTAAACCATGTGAAAACCATCCTTAAGAAGAAATTTGAAATGACAGACTTAGGATTTTTGCACTATTTCCTTGGCCTTCAATTTTTTCAAAACAATGAAGGAATTTTTCTTTCCTAGTCTAAGGATGCTTGTGACCTTCTTCGTCACTTTCACATGGATCATTGTAAACCAACCCCTTCTCTCTTCTAGTCTGGAGTCAAGATTGTTTCCACATGTACTTCTCCTGAAGTTTATTCCACCTTGTATTGTCAGTTAGTTGGTAGCCTCTTATACTTGACTCATACCCATCCTAATCTTTCCTTTGATGTTGGTCTTGTTGCCCGTTACATGCAAACACCCCATGAAAGCCATTGGAAAGAAAATAAAAGGATACTTCACTATGTTCGTGGTACAGTTTAGTTCAGGATACATTACATATCAAGGGGGACTCCTTTATTGGTTGGTTTCACTAATTCAGATTGGGTCAACGACCCTGATGATGAGAAGTATATTGTAGGTTATTTTTTCAGCCTTGGTTCAGGACCTGTCACTTGGGCCTACAAGAAACAACAAGATATTGCACTTTATTCAACAAAAGCAGAGTACCAAGAAATGGTAAATGAAATTTAGGAAGCCTTATGTCTTCAACAGATTCTTTCAGAATTTGGATTCCAACAAATACATCCAACCATCCTTTGGTGTGACAATTAGAGTTCCATCAAGCTCGCTAAAGACCCAGTTCAACATCAGTGCAACAAACACATCGAGCTACACATGCACTTCATCAGAAATCTCATTCATGATCAAGTTATTGAAGTTCTCTTTTTCCCTACAGAAGATCGATTTGTAGACATTTTCACAAAGTCTCTTACAAAAGTGAAGTTTTCCAAACTTGGATCTATGTTAGGAGTTCAAGAAGTTGTCATTAAGGGGGGATAGTATCTAACTCCTTGTTCCTTATCCTATTGTGTTACTATTGTAAATCCTTCAATCATATCCCAAGTTGTTCTTAAGGGGGGATGTTAGGATATTTAGACACTTAGGGGTTAGTTAATATATACTTGGTCTAATGTGTCATTATGTAAAAGTGTGTTTCTTAGTGTGTTTCTTTAGTATGCATTAGTATGCATTGGTATTTAGGAAATCCGATGGTCACGATATGCTCCCAACATAGAGTGATATGATGGTTCATATTCTCCTTGATATTAACGACCATTGATCTGTGTCTTAACACTCGATTGGTCCATGATCTCTATTTAAATAGCATGAAGGGTCATTTGTCAATGATCGATTGTGAGAAACTCTCTTATAAAATATCTTTGTAATCTTTTTATTTTGCATTAATAAACTGCTCCAAGTGGCCGTGTTGGCTGGGGATGTGGATGTTTCCTCGTAGGGGTTTTACCACGTCAAAACATCGGTGTGTTGATCTTTGATCTGGTTGTGTGAGTGGTTATTGAAGGTGTTCGTCCTCTGTTGGAATACATGTGTTTTCGATCATCTATCCATACAAACTCAATATCTTTGCTAAGTAAGAAAAATAATGGACGAGCAATACGTGAAAAGTTTTCAATGAATATACAGTTATAACTAGCATATCCTATAAAAATTTGTACCTACTTCTGTGAATTTGGAGTTGGAAAATTGAGTATTACCTTTATTTTCTCTGGATCGACTTGAATACCTTTTTCTAAGATCTGATGTTCCATTACAATGCCATTAGTTTCCATCACGAAACACTTTTCGTTACTAAGGGAAACATTTGACTCCTTGCATCTGGATAATGTATTTTCCATATTGGATAATGCTTCATCAAATTTGTCCCCATATGTTATAAAATCATCCATACATATTTCCATGCAATCATGAACGAGATTAGAGAATATACCTATAACGACTCATTGAAAGGTGGTGGGGGAGGTGCATAACCTGAATGGTAGAACACGGTAGGCGAACGTCCCCAAGGATAGGTTAATGTTGTTTTATGTTGGTATTATGGGGCGATTTGGATCTGGTTGTATCCACTGAAACCATCAAGGAAAGCGAAGTACCTCTTTCCTATGAGTGTGTCTAGGACCTGGTCGATAAATGGTAATGGAAAGTGATATTTAGGTGTTTCTTTATTCAATTCTTGATAATCTACACAAATCCTCCAATTACCATTTTTCTTTGGAACCATGAAAAGAGGGGAGACCCATTGGCTATCAGAAATGGGTTAGATGAAGTTAGATGCAAGCAATTTATGTAGCTCATATTTGATTATGTCTTTCATAGTCGGGTTCATCTGATGCTGAGGTTGATGAATGGGTCTGACTCCTTCCTTGATATATATATATATATATGATGTGTACATAGATCATGGTGGATTCCCTTCATGTCAGAGTAATCCCGTGTGAATGCATCACTGTGCTTTCGCAACACTTCAACCAATCACTCTTTTTGTTGCTCGGTTAGTCCTTGTTTGATTTTCAAGGTTTTCCTTGGGTTAACTTCTATGGTTTCTATAAGGGATCCTTGGTCTTTTTCTTGTATCGGCTT
>JZKD02S0462475.1:0-17384 GCA_000966675.3 Picea glauca | reverse complement strand
AATAATGAGTCATATTTACATCAAACACTATTGGGTCCATTACCCAAAACTTTGTGCTACGGGTCTTTCTTCAAGGGTTGACATCAATGACAACCAACCTTAATCAACAACAACTCTAGGAGGCAAGAACTAAAAATGACAAATTGAAAAATAAGGATTTGGAAACCTGAATCAAGATAAAAGATATGCTAGACCTATATGAGGAAACTATTTATAAGCAAAATTTAATAGCTAAGAGGTCTTTACCCCTTCACAGGAAACTCAAGAATATGTATAAACATAAGAGAGCTTGTCAAGCCGAGATCAGAAAATTAAAAGAAGAGTTGCAACCCTTCACAAAGAAAGTAGGAAAAATGAATTTAGATATGTTGGCTATGGTGGCTACTAGAACGAGTACCATAACCAAAAGATGAATATAGGATAACATTTCACATCAACATCATTTTTGTCATTGTTTACTTTTTTCATGTAGTTACAACACTAAGTGATGATTTTGGATTTTGAGCTAAAATTAGCATCTTCATATGTTTTCTCCAAGGTTACTTCAGGTTGTAAGGTGTTTGTAGCATTTTTGGAAGGCTTATCCTATTTCTGGTGCAATTTTTAAAGGTTGGAATCATTTTGTAAGTAAACAGGCTTCTACAGGAAAGTTCGCAGCGCCTGGACTCACTGGCGCTACGAACTGGGTGTTTTAGGATAGTTTGCAGTGAAAATGTTGCGAACTTGGATTAACGAAGATTTTGAAGATGAGAGGGATTGTCGGGTGTCAAGTTGAAATCGTACCAACATTTAGGGGTTCACATTAGAAGGCCACCTGCCTCAAGGAGTTTCCTACAGTAAAGCCACGTCACCAAGTTGTTAAGGGTTGTTCTATATGTTTCCAACATTTTCCTGCAAAATAGCATTATGCTATCTTTTTTTTATACACATGTTACCACGCCTTTATAAGGCATAGAATCCTATGAGGAAATAAGGTGGAAGATTTTAAAGAAGTTTTCTTGGAGATTTTTTTAATTAACATAGATCGTAACTTGATAGGAGGTTCGAATGGTTGAGGAGAAAAAATCTTATCTTTAGTCTCATACTGTAACAAATCTTTTCTGATGTATGTACCAAACTCAAGAATCTTTAATGGTGAAAATCAGTCTTTTCCTACTTTCATTTATGTTCTATCTCACTTTGGTATTAATCTCTGGTGAAGGATTCATCATGATGTTGGCTTCCTTATTACAATAAATGATTTATTGTTGTTGGTATTTTATGCAAGTTGATCAAAGTTTTTTTCTCTTAGGATTAATAAATTCTTATTCAAATGAGTTTTCTTCCATATGTGTTCTAGAGATACCTGATGTAATCTGATACAAATAGTTCACTTCCCTTACTAAGTCTTCTATCTTTCATTTATATATTTTAACACTGATTTGAAGCTATTTAAAGCCTTTCTTTCTCGTGTGTATTTAATGGAAGGTTTTGTGATTGAAATCATAAACTGAGTTTGACATCCATTTGCCACATTTTTTACAACATTCTTATTCACATTTTGATGGGTATTAGGCTTACATATACAATAGTCTAGGTGTGACTTCTAGTGCTAACACATCCATATCTTTAATTTATTGTGCTTTATTTTAGCTTTCAGTTTTGCATCGATCACCTATAGATCATGCTACCAAATGTCGATGCTACGAAATTGAGGTGCTACAGAACTAGGAAATAATTATATTTTAATAGTAGAAATATAATGCATATTTATCTTTTATTTTGCAGTGTGTGAAGGATAAATTAGAAGACATAGTTAGATTTCTTTAAAAAAAAATTATTTTATGAATGATATGGAACCATGTCACTCTTTATCCTACCCGGTGAACAAAGCTAAACAGTGAGACCACAAGCCTAGTCCTCAGTGGCTTGACTATACGGGGTGCCACCATGTGGGCTGGGGGTCTAGAATGTTTTTGATTTCATCTTTATGCTTGCACTAGTTTTCATTTTGTTTCCTTTAGATTAAATTGCATAACAGTGGAAAAAATCCTTCCTCTTTGTATATTTCACCAAGAGCCTCATAAGACCAAACATAATTCTGGGTTGACAAATTAAATGATAGTGTATTGTGGAACCAACAATAGGAAGACATATATGCATGTCATCAAGGAGCAAGTTTGAACAACCACATGAAAAGTGTGAAAACTTAAAAACATGCCTCTCCATGACATGGTTGACCATACATAAAAAACATGTGAAAAATTAGAATCCTGCCTCTTGACATAATATATAAGGGTGACTAGACACACAAAAAGTGGGAAAAGCAACAAGATTTCCCCTCAAAAGAAGTAAGTTTAACCATCTACATGTAAGGCGTGAGAAACAACATGCTTACCCATTGAAATAATTAAGTTCCACTAGCTACACTGATACAGGAGCATCGCTCCACCTCAACATGCACCAAGTGATTAGCACGAGTGGTGCGCATTCAAGGAAGAGAGAGGTGCTTCCCTCTCATTTTTATTAGAAAATCTAAAGCGTGATAAAGGAAATTAATGTCGACAGGTTGGAAGAACCAAGTTGTGCCTTCACACAAGCTGGATATAAGGTTGCCATTAAGTGGTTGACGGTAGGAGGGATCTACATCCGATTCAGATCAGATTTCCATCATTGCAATCTACCCATTAGATAGGCATTTTGAATGGTGAATAGACACCACTATATTATCCTGGAGGGAAGATCGTCGAACCCCTCTTGTATAAAATATTATATTGTTTCCAGTAGAGTAAGTTAGAGGAGAAAGAGATTCGAGACTCAGTTGTAGTTCAAACTCGTACATTGTAATGGGCATTCCACCAGTAATAGAAAATAACATTTTTTCTTGTTTATCAATTTTTGTGTAATGGATTTTTTACTATGAATGTCATTTCTATTTATTTGAGTTGTAGATGTATGTTAGAAATCATCTCCAGGGATAGAGATATAATCTTCTATATGTGAGTGTGTTGGATTAGTGTTGGTTCTCAAGGCTAAGTGCAAGGAGTGTGCGACAGAGGGTGGAAAATCTATGAGCTGATGCAAGGAGTGCGTATCTGAACTCAGTGGAGTCATAAGAGAAGCTTCCAAGAGGGCACACCAGGATAATTCACAGACTAGGGAGAAAATTTCAAGGTGGTTGAGTACCTTGGAAAGAAAGACTGTGTAAGAGGAAACACAAAACAAAGTTACTGAATACTCTGTAATACTCTTCCAGGAGGGAATAGGGAAAGTACGAGAGTGCACAAGAGAAACACATTCTGAGGTGTTAGAATCCTTAAGAGAATCCTAGGGTTTTTGAACACTCTGAGGAAGGAAGGATTTGCAAGAGAACATCGACAAAGGAAAGGAGATGCCTTAAGACTTGCGAAAGGGCTCAGGGAGAAGCCGTCAAAAAGTTTATCCAAGTGCAAGGAGTGAGCCAAGGACACTCTAAGTTCATGTTACAAGATTAGGAGGAAGGGTGTTGAGTTGACAGGAGGGCATGCAAAATTCCATTGAAGGATGTAGAGGAACTGAGAACCTTGAAGGTTTCAAGCTGAGCAAAGTCGCAGAAGGAATTGCGTAGAACTCTGTAAGGAATAAAGAATAAGTTAAAGAACAATCTAAGTCTCGAAACAAAAATTGCGCCAAGTGTGCAAGAAGGTCAAGGAATTTTTGAAGTCCCTAAGACCGTGAACACATCCATCATCGGGAAGAGAAAGGTGGAAGAATATCGGGAGATCTGGGATTTGGAGCTTCGGGAGGTTTTCCAAGAGTAAACAAAGATATTTGTGAAGTCGCGAAGAGCGGTTTGAATCCAGACCATTGGATCTGGAGAGGACGCATGGAAGTGATCTGTCGATTTGGAGGAAGAGCACTTCGAAAGATATCTGAAGAGGATAGTGAGAGACTCCCGAAGATTGGAGTCTGAATAGATTGCATCCGTCGATCAGAGGGAGGGACGAGGACCGTTTATCCTCGCATGTTTGAATTTCGTCAATTCGGAGCTCGGGAATGTAAGAGTTGGTTTTCATAGAAGAGCTGAAGCCTGAAGCCTAAAGAACTTATTGTGGTTGAGCCCAGGGACACAACTCGAGGTCACTTAATATAAAGGGCCTGGCATAGAGAGCCAAATGCCACCACCAAATTTCTTCAAATGGTAAAGAAGAGAGTCATGGGGTTAGGAGGACCTGCACTTTGGAGAAAGAAGGGCCTATGGTAGATTTTTTCGGGTTCCAGTAGGGATCTGAAGAGTCAATCTGACTCAAGTGTGTAAGAATGATCCTATATCGGGAGGTCACGCAGCCACTTATGGAGAGAAGGGGGTGGGGATCTGCACCAAGTGGTATCAGAGCCTAATTTTTCTCTCAGACGAGAGGAAGGAGACAAAGTGTAACACTCTATGGAAATTGTTGCAAGGCTTTCAACAGATGGTAAGAAACCAGGTGGGTTGTAGGTGAAGCGAGATGGTCATTGGAGGTTATGAGCACGGTCGAGGAGAAGTCTTCCGACAAAAAATAAAAGTGGATATGGATAAGGATCTCAATGAAATCCAAGCAAAGATGGAGATTATATCACTTAATATGAAGCAGGAGACAAAGGTGCACTGCAGATACGAGTGGAATTTGAAAAGGACAACTAAGTGGCATGTTCAAAATTTGTTGGCCCGAAGGCAACAACAGATGTTAAAAAGGTGGTTGAGATATGCCAAAAACCTCAGTGGCGAGGGAAAGAGACCTGGGAGGATTCTTGTAGGTTTTCAAGTGGGAAATGAGGGGGAATCAGGCGATCTCATACACTACCAGGAGGGAAAAGGAGACATCCTGAATTGCCAAGTGGGAAATGGAGAAGAGATGAGATCAGATAAGATTTCACGTCAGTAGGGGGTGTTGATAGATGGAGAGTAGGAGAAATAAATGCCTCAACCATATGAAGGTTCATGCAGAACTGAAAACCGTGTGAATGAATATTATGCAAATTTGTAAACTTTCATCACAGAGGAGAAGGATCAAAGGAGCGTTCTGGTCATTGGAGGAGTCAATATATTCTTGCCAAGCAGTTGAGGAGAGGTTAGCACAGATGTTTCATAAGAAACAAAAGGAAAAGGAGATGAGATTGTCATGGAGGAGCAGGAGAATATACTGAATTCTGTCCCAACAGAGGAGGAGCACCTAGTTGAGTTACTCACTCAGTGGGAGATCGATTTGAAGGCACTAGAGGATTGGTTGGACAATCCAGAACCAGAAGGTGTGTGCCAAGATATAGACATGTTAGAGGAGACATACCAGCACGAGTTGTAGTTGGAGAGAGATGGAATGGAACCAGCCAAAGAATTGACATGAGTTAATCTGTCAAGGGAGGTGACTGAACAAAAGTTCAAGGAGGATACTATGGAATCAGATTTTGTAGCAGAGTGGTCAGTCAGTGTCAAAAGGGGTGAAAACAACATGGGATATCAGGGAGATCCACCCATGGAGCAGTGTGAAGAGTTGCATCCGAGTAGACTACACAAGGTAAACCAACCGATGGAGTAGTTGGAAGAAACCGTAGAGGAGATATAGAGAATGGTGTTAAGGTCAGCAGAAGAAGCGGTCAACAAGGACAATATGGACAGAGAAGCACCTGCATGAGCACCAGGGAAGATGCATAAGCATCAACAACGAAGTAGAGGAGAAGGAATATAGCTCCAAGAGAACGTTTTGGATCTACGGGGATTTCAAAAAAGATGGGAAGGTCATGAGTAGGATCTCATGAATTTTCATAGTTGTGGAGTATGACGCAGGAGAATCGCTCCATCTCATCATGCATCATTTGATTAGCATGAGTGGTGTGCATTCAAGGAAGGGAGAGGTGTTTCCCTCTCATTTTTCTTCGAAAATATAAAGCGTGATCAAGGAAATTAATGTCGACAGGTTGGAATAGCCAAGTTATGCCTTCGCATAAGCTGGAGATAAGGTTGCCATTAAGTGGTTGATGGTAGGAGGGATCTGCATCCGATTTGGATCAGATTTCCATCATTGTAATATGCCCATTAGACAGGTGTTTTGAATGGTGATTAGACACCACTAGCTTATCTTGGAGGGAAGCTCGTCGAGCCCCTCTTGTATAAACTATTGTATTGTTTCCAGTAGAGTAAGTTAGAGGAGAAAGAGAGTCGAGACTCAGTTGTAGTTCGGACTTGTACATTGTAATGTGCATTCCACTATTAATAGAAAATAACATTTTTTCGTATTTATCAATTTCTGTGTAATGGATGTTTTACTATGAATGTCATTTCTATGTATTTGAGTTTAGATGTATGTTATAAATCGTCTGCATGGATACAGATATAATCTTCTATCTATGAGTGTGTTGGATTAGTTATGGTTCTCAAGGCTAAGTGAAAGGAGTGCAATGAGTGTGTATCTGAACTCAGTGGAGTCATAAGAGAAGCTATCAAAAGGGAACACTAGGATAATTCACAGACTTGAGAGGAAATTTTAAGGTGGTTGTGTACCTTGGAAATAAATACTGTGTAGGAGGAAACACAACACAAAGTTACTAAATACTCTGTAATACTCTGCCAGAAGGGCATAGAGAAAGTATGAGAGCGTACAAGAGAAACACATTATGAGGTGTTGGAATCCTTAAGAGAATCCCAGGGTTGTTGAACACACTAAATAAGGAAGTCTTTGCAAGAGTGCATCAACAAAGTAAAGGAGATTCCTTAAGACTTGCGAAAGGGCTCAGGGATAATCCGTTGAAAATCTTAGTCGAGCACAAGGAGTGTGCCAAGGAAACTGTAAGTTCATCTTGCAAGCTCAATAGTAAGGACGTTTAGTTTCCAGGAGGGCATAAGAAAGTCCATTTAAGGATGCAGAGGAACTGGGAACCTTGAAGGTTTTAAGCCGAGGAAAGTCGCAGAAGGAATTGCGTAGAACTCTGCAAGGAGTGTAGAAGAAGTTTGAGAACATTCTAAGTCTTGAAACGAAAACTGCGCCAAGTGTACAAGAAGGTTTTTTACACATAATTTTGGTCACTATGGTGATGTCTCTACAAGTGATGTGTTCAGGCTCCCACAAGGACTTTTTTCCTGAGAAAAGTGACTGTTGTCTTCTTCCAAAAAACACATTTTTAAGATGATTTCGCAGGCTGCCTATGTTACAGGGTGTGAGAATCCCTCATTCTCATAGGCCACCCACACTTAGGGTGTGAACTGTTTGCATTCTTCTCCATAGATAGGGTGTGAACCTATTTTTAAGCTTGGAAAGAAGAAGAAGTCACGAAGGTTCTAGAAGGGGATCTTCTAGAAAATGAGTTGGCATTCGCATGGTTGGCATCCTACTGACTTCTCAGATTTGGTGGGATCATCCTCATCCATATAACCATCCCTCCTTCTCCTATATATTGAAAGGTTTATAATGGAAAAGGTTAAGTAAGATTGAATGAAGAATGGGTGAAAGAATTGTGTGAAGAACCCTACTTGGACAAAAGCTTGAAGACTCTATTTGGTGTATCAAGAGGAATTGGATCTTCTTCATGCAAGTGCAGAGAAAGTGTGTGTGTTGGAACCAAATATCACTGAAAGGAATCTTGCGACATCAAGGCGATCAAGTTGTATCTTCTACTTTCATTTAATATAATACAGCGACATGTCCCTTTCCCATAAAATCACCCTTATTTTATAGCATAACTCCTTGATCATATGCATAAGTTGACATTGAATATACTTTGCTCTCTTCACTTTGGTTGGTTTGTGTTGTCTTGGACCTGACGTCACAAGAGAAATGAAGTGAAGCAGGAACAACAAAGACCTAAGGAAGCGATATAAAGGTATGTCACTCATTCCTTCTTATTGGTAGATTCAATGACTACAACTTAGGGAAAGAGTCATGTCCTGCCCTGTTTTGTTCTAGATCCAGGTGGATCTAGGGAGATATGTTAGTGTCTGCACCTACCTATTTTTTAGATAACAGGTTCGAGGACTTGTCAAAGTCCCAAAGACCGTGAACACGTCCATCGTTGGGAAGAGACAGGTGGAAACATATCGGGAGATCCGGGAGTTGGATATCTGAGAGGTTTTCCAAGAGTAAACAAAGATCTCTGTGAAGTCGTGAAGAGTGGTTTGAATCCAGACTGTTGGATCCTCAGAGGATTTGTGGAAGTGATTTGTTGATTCGGGGGAAGAGAACTTTGAAAGATATATGAAGAGGATAGTGAGAGACTACTGAAGACCATAGTCCGAATAGATCGTAGTCATCGATCAAAGGGAGGGATGAGGATCGTTGATCCTCGTACATTTGAAGTTCACTGATTTGGATCTTGGGAATGTAAGAGTTGGTTGTCACAGAAGAGCTGAATCTCGAAGCCCAAAGCGCTTTTTTTGGTTGAGCCCTGGGACACAACCCGAGGTCACTTAATAGAAAGGTCCTAGCACGGAGAGCCAAGTATCGCCAACAAATTTATTCAAAGGGAAAAGAAGAGATCTGCAGGGTTAGGAGGACCCACACTTTGGAGAAAAAAGGACCTGTGGTAGATTTTGTCGGGTTCCAGTAGGGAGCTGAAGAGTCAATCCGACTCAGGTGTTTAAGAACAATCCTAGACCGGGAGGTCGCACAACACAGATGGAGAGAAGGGGATGGGGGTTTGCACCATACATAGAAGGTGTGAGAAACAAAAGGCTTGTCTCTTAGAAGAGACAAGGTTGACCAACCATACAAGGTGTGACAAACAAACCCCCCACCCCCACCCAAATCTTTTGAAAAAGATGAGTTTGACCAAGGAGACAAAAAAATGAAAGCAAAAAATAAAGAAAAATAATGCAAATGTTGGAAAGAGAAAAGATAAAGAGGCAATGAAAAACAAGAAAAACAAATAACAAGGCTACAAAAGTTACTAGAAACAAGAAGCGCAAAGGACAAAGCCAAAATGGCTAAGAGAAAAATAAAAAAGAAAGATTGAAAGAGAAGGATAGAAAAGCTAATAGAGTTAATAAAGCACTAGAAACAAGGCCACACAAGGTGAACGTAACAACAATAAAGCATAAAGATGAGGAAAGAAAAAAGGTTAATGTTTAGTAGTAATAGGTGGGTGCCCCCAATTTTTTAGGGTGAGCTAAAGGGAAAGGAAAGAATTAGTGTGGAAAACCATCAAAAGACCAAAAATAAAGATAATATAAACCAAGGAAATGGAAAGGAGTGGAGGCAACACCATATGTGGCATGACACAATGGGGTGTTGGAGTGAAGAGGATTTTCTCGAGTAGCGTGGGCTAGGAAGAAAGTGAAGGGCTTGTCCTAATCGAAGTAGGGGTGGAAGGAAACATTGGTTGATCATAAGGAGGGTATTTACATTTAAGTTGGGAAAGGAAATAACAACATTAGAAGGAATTTTCTATGGGGGAAGAGGGGACCAAAAGAATGGGAGGACACTTCCTATAAAACAAGATAGTGTAGGGAAAAGGAAGCTTTCCCAAATGGGTAGCCTTAGGTAGCAAGAAAATAAAAGGTAAAGGCCAATGCTAGAGTATAGAGGAAAGGAGAACCATCAAGAGAAAACAAAGTAGGTCCGAGACTAAAGGCAAGTTGCAAGGTGTTATCTAAGGAAAGGAAACTTGTAAGGGAGAAGAGAAGTTTAAAGGTAGGGAATACTCAATGGTGTGAGGTACATGACAGATATCCATGAGGGATATCTTGGCTGTTAACCGCACATTATTGTTAAACTCTAACAAGGAGTGTTCAGAGTCTAAGTTTGAAGTGTTAAGAGGGACCATGTTGATGCATCATACCATGTAAGTATGAGTATCTAAAGGTGCATCCACTTAAGATTATGTTATTGGAATTTATTTAAAGGTTTCAAATTCAATGTATGAGGTCGAAATGTCATGTTGAGATGTTAACATTTGTGAAGGTGTAGGTTGTACAACATTTTCCTTAAAATATCTAGTGTTCTAAAAAGTAGTCTTATCAACATCATTCCATTTGGGACCACAAAATTCTAATGTGTTATCATTGTTTCTTTTGTAGTACTAATTCCATGTGATGGGTTTAAGTGAAGGAGATTGGTCCTTACATTCTTATGATTCACTTAAATGTGAACTTGTGATAGGGTATGATTTCTTTACATGGCATGCATGTTGTGTTTGTATTTGAGGTATGAATTAGTATCAAAGGTTGGATATCCACATTGTTAAAGGTTGGAGAAAAGTTCTATGATGGGAATAGTTATGATCAATTCTTTGAGTGATGTTGAAAGGAGGCATTGGGGGTTCTCCATGGTTCAGTTATATTTAGGTAATGAGGTATATTTTGTATGCTTTGAGATTCCATTTGAACTTGTTGAGGCAACATGTGTGACAAACCAAGCTGGTTCAGTTCACTATTATCCAAAATATTTTGAACAATATAAAGAAATACTTTTAGGATAAAATAATATATTGAATAAATATATGATAAAATGATATGATATATGTACAAAGATTACAAATGAGATCCCCATATAAATACTTAAGCGAAGGTTCCTTTTCACTAAGAGACACATCCTTTTGTTAAGAAATGTCATTTCATTATCATGTCTTTTAACTATTAATTATTATTTATTTATATTGCATTTCCCTCCGCTTTAGAAATGACTTATCCTCAAAGCATATTTATGGAAAGGATTTACATCTTTTCTCCAGCTTGTAATATCTTCACATGATTACTTGTTCTTGATGCTACCATGGTTGATGATATTGGAGATATTACACACACCAAGGAATTTCTTTTTATTTTATTTTCCTAAGTTTTTTTGGCTATGTTGAGGGTCCCTTAGTCTAAGATATTTTCCCCTCATTGAGGATATTCTCCCCTTGACAAGGGTGCCTCATACCCTCCAGTCAACTCTCAGTTACGGTTCAATTAGACTAGTTGAGTGAAGTGTTACATGTCAACCTTGGATTTATCACCAAGTGTTGCATGATAACCTTGTGGTCATCAACAATAATGAACACTTGCATTGGTATCATATTTAGTAAGGCACATTCCACATGTGTGAGTGATATCCTACTCATTTCACTCTAATTTGGCTAGTTAACTAACGACCAGATGGTGAGTTAACTAGGACTGGGTGGCAATCGACTCCAGTAACTACCAGTGAGTGTCACATTTCTCTATAACACTCCTAATGAACATTATATTGGCTACTATGGTGAGCTAGATGTGTCATACAAAGTATATCAAGAAAAAGTCAGAAGATCAAGCCCCTAAGAAAGGTAATTCCCATGCATTAGTAGTTATTAATTCTTCTCCTGATGCATGGATTGTAGATTCAGGCACTTCTCATCACATGGAAAACACAAAGGATATTCTATCTTTTGTAATTGCATGAACGAAGCCTCGGATCCGCATGGGGGATGATTTTTCAGTTGAGTTCACCAGAAAAGGGAGAGTGGAAATAGATCATGGAATATTTGATAACATCATGCATGCTCCTAAAATTTCTATGAATCTTCTCTCGGTGTATAACATTACACACTCAGGCTCAAGAAAAAAGGTGGAGTTCACACCTGACTCTTTTTCCATATTCAACATGAAAGAAAACTCCAAAATTGTTGTCAAGGAGGTAAATCATAAATCTTGGTTATATATTTTTACTAAGTTTATTGAACCTAATTCCTTTGTACTACTTACGCCTTATAATGATAGTAGTAGATTATGGCACGAGAGGTTTGGTCACCTAAAATTTAGGTACATGTAACAACTTAGCAAAAAGGGGATGGTCATCGGGTTACCTGATATCCACTTTTTCGAAGGGGTTTGTGAAGGATTTGTCCTTGGAAAGAATCCTCAAGAGAAGTTCAAGAAAGGGAAGGCTCACAAGGCCTCCTCTCCATTGGATCTCATTCATAGTGATATCATGGGTCCGTTCCTGCATCCATCCATCAACAAGGCAAGGTACGTGCTTACATTTTTGGATGATTACTTGTGTTACACTTGGGCATTTTTTCTTAAGCAGAAGTCTGAGGTCTTTGAGCATATCAAAGAGTTCAAAGCACTTGTTGAGACCGAATCAAGGATGAATATCAAATCCCTCCATACATATAATGGGGGGGAGTATGTAAATAAAGATGCTCAAAATATTTGTCTTGAGATTGGGATACAGTTGCAGTGCATAGTACCATATAATCCACACCATAATGGGGTTGTTGAGTAGAGAAACAGGTCTCTCAAAGAGATGACCAATTACATGCTACATGCAAAGGAAATTCCTCCCAAGATTTGGGATGATGCACTTAACTATGCCAATCTAATTAAGACCAAATCCCCTCATAGATCTGCAACAACAAACTGGAAGTCGTGCCCTTTCGTATCTTTGGATGACGAGCACGGGCCCAGATTTCCTATGAGAAGAGGAAAGAATTAGATCCACAAATCCACCCATGCATATTTTTCGGTTATGCTGATGGTGTGAAGGGATACATATTACTTGATTCCTCTATAGACTAGCTATCATTGAGTGCAATGTCCAGTTCGAGGAAAGTCCCTCACATGCTCCACATGAGCCACATGTAGAGGCCTTTGTACTTCCACAAGTTGTAGATGATGAGTCCACACATTCAGATCACACCATGGATTTGAGTTCTGATACAGAGTCATAGGATTTAGAGGATATACATGCACATTCAAAGAATTCAGATGTAGATTTAGTACATGCAAATGAGGATCCAGAGAAGATGTCCAGGTGGGATCAATCCACACTTCACAATGCAAGAGACCTTGTTGGGGATCCACCAAATCCGAGGAGGACCAAATATCAGTTTGAGTATCCTCGTGTAATCACTTCCACTGAACCCTCAATGCCTTTTCATTGTTATATGGTTCAGTATTCAAACATGTATACCTACAGAGAGTTTGCATGGAACCCCTTCTGGGAAGAAGCCATGAAGAAGGAGTACAACTCTCTCCTTGAGAACCAGACTTGGGATCTGGATCTGCTTCCTTTAGGCATGAAGAGTGTCATATGTAGATGGTTCTACATGACCAAAAAGATAGTGGAAAAACATGTGAGCAAACACAAGGCAAGACTGGTTGCCAATGGATTTCAACAGATCCACATGATCGACTATGATAAAACTTTTTCTCCAGTAGAAAATTTGGATTCTATCAGGTTTCCCTTGCCATTGCAGCATCCAGGGGATGGAAAGTACATCATATGGATGTGAAGAATGTTTTTCTTCACGGGGATATCTCAGAGGATATTTATATGGAGAAAATTCTTGGATTCATACATAATTCATATTTAGTGTGTCGAATCAAAAAGTCACTCAATGGCCTCAAGCAGGAGCCTAGAGCATGGTACACAAATATGGAATCCTACTTCCTCTCTAAGAATTTTTTCAGATGAAAATATGATCCAAATGTCTACATGTTGAGGACCACTAACTCACTTCTGATCCTATTCCTATATGTGGATGATCTCTTGATCATTGGCTACTAATTTTCAAAGATTCATATGGTCAAGGGAATTCTTCATGATAGGTTTTAGATGATAGATATGGGTCCACTCCTTTTATTTCTTGGTCTTGAGATCAACCAGGATGCTTCAAGCATCAAACTATCTCAGGTTAAGTATGCTCAAGATCTCATGGGGATATTCCACATGATATAATGCATTTTTGCATCTACACCCTTCTTATCTGGGGTTATACTTAAGGATGGTTGGGATACACTAGTGGTGGAAATCACCTTGTATAGAAAACTTGTGGGGATCCTTATGTATCTCACCCACACTCGACCAGATATATCATATGCAATAGGGGTAGTCTCTAGGTACATTCAAGATCCACATGAGTTACACTGGAAGGTTTCCAAGTGCATCCTCAGATACATTCAAGGAACCATTGGTTATGGGATCCACTATGCAACAGTTTGCAAGTTGGACCTCATAGGCTACACTGATTTTGAATTGTCTGGCGGTGGCACTAATCACAAGTCCACCTCTAGGTACATGTTGATTTTGGGATCCGGTCCAATCTGTTGGTCGAGAAAAAATAATTTGTATTTTACTTTATATTCAAAAAAGGTTGAGTACAGCAGAGAAATTTGTTGATATTATGGTAGCTGTGGGAGGTATTAACCTCTATGTGTAACCTTTGACAAAACTAGAATATTCTGGGAAGCAAGCGAAACCCTAAAACATTGGATAATGACCTTAGAAGATAAGTTGGCTCAAGAGAATAATTAATATTGAGTTATTATCCTCCAGGAAGAGAATTCATCCCAGTCAAGTAATTTGGAGCATTATAAATAGAGGGTGCTAGAGCTCATTTGGACACTCTCACTCTCACAACTGCATAAGGACAAGTGGTGTGCATGAATGGAGGAGAGTTGTAGCTGCTGCATTAATGACTTGGTATTTGGTTATGGTTGTACTTTTTTCTTTCTTGTGGTTTGGACTTTCTGCTTGGTACGCTAGCTCTGGAGAGAGGCATGCTACCTTGCTTGGCTATTGGCTCTAGGGTTTTCTTCTATAATTATTCTATCTGTCAAGGTTAAGGTTCTCGGGGTGGAATTTGAGCCTATGGTTGGGTGAAAATATTGAGATATTGTCTATGGTGAAATGACCACACCTATTATTCTAACAAGTTATGGGCCCACACTATCTTTGGACAATCTAACAACTAGAAGGTATATTGGGAGGATTTTCTTGGTTGCAGTTGCAGTTGCAATCAAAGTATTTGTTGCGGCAACGAAACCCTAACCCTCGTGTTAAGGCACGTTAAGTGAAGTTCTTGACCTGATTCCTGGACAACCTAGTGTGCCCTAGCCTATTGCACCTCCTGGTACTCTAAGCAAGCCAAGACGTCAAGTTTGAAATTTTGGTCAAAGTCAATGTTTGACCAAGTTAAAATCTAAGTTTGACCAGTCAAAAGTAAAAATGGAAGGAAGTTATGAAGACAAAAGACCTAGTATGAAGAAAGTGCATGATGTTCCCAAGAGAAATTTACAAAAAGGAACAATATGATGTTTACCAATCCTTTAGCAGCTAAACCTCTGGTCCAACAAATTCATTCTAAGGTTTACTGTCACATTTGGGTAACAAAGGTATATACCTATACATGTTATTTTAATTTGTATTATTAGTATCAGTGTAATTGCAAGAAATGTACAAGGGATCTTGTCCAAAGTAGTGATCTTGGATTCAATGCATTCAGAATATCAACACACTCTCCAGGTTTGACTTGATATTTCTATGGATTTTATGGAATTATGAACTTCTAGTCAAAGTTAAGACTATAAGCTAACTTTAGTCAAGATCTTATAAGGTTGATATTGTATTCTCTAACTCAATTTTTCTATCAATAGAGCATATCGTTTTAATTTTAAAAGGCATGTCAGAAAGGATACTTGTCTCAGAAGAAAAGCAATCCAAGTGGAACAATAGTAAGACTCCAGGTTTTCATATCAAGTTTGACATCTTTATTATTATCACTTAAGTGAGTATTGATAAGTACTTAGTAATCTTATACTACTCAGTGTAGTTATTTGAAAGAATGAACTAACACCTCCTCTAGCATATATTTATTGTTCTTGTTCTCAGACAAGATCATCTTAGTAATTATACCAAGAAACTATCCTTCATATGAAATATGTTGTATCGAAAACACTGTTGTTCTTGTTGTCTCAGGAAGGTACCCTTGTGAAATATGTTGACAAACTTTGATGAAAAGTATTTGCGGAAGTAGTCACTTTGCAGAAATAAAAGAGAGATGCAACAGAGAAAAGCATGGACTCTCTCAAATAGAGAGAATTGATTGCAGAATTCCATAAAAATTCAGTCTCAGAATAAAAACAAGTAAGCTCTAGATATTGTTCATTCGGGCATGAATCCGGGATTAGGAAGGATCTAATTCCCAATGATATGGTCCATTGAAGAGTCTATGAATACTTATAAATGGAATTTTTTATAGATACAAGGCGAGATTCTGGGCTAGAGGGTTCTCCCAGAAGGAGGGAGAAGACTATGATGAAAAATTGTTCTAGTAACCAAATATACCTCTCCTTGAGCCATTGTATCTCTTGTAGTATCCATGGGTTGAATTTTACATCATATGGATGTAAAGACTATTCTTCTCAATAGAGTAATTGAAGAAGAAGCATGTGTAGAGAAACCTCAATATTTTGAGGTATACCAGAAAGAGACCCATGAATGCATATGGAAGAAGACCTTGTATGGATTCAAGCAACTTGGTGCAGAGAATCTCATGTACAACAGAAGTGTGGTGAAAAATTCCTATGACAGAGGAAGTGTATTGAAATAGTTCTTCAAAAGTATAGGATAATGGATAGAAAATACATGGCAAACTTCCATGATGGTAGATCTGAAGAAGTTGAGAGACTCTGATCCAGTAGACCCAGCCATGTATCGACAATCGAATGGCTCGTTGATGTATTTGGAGAATACTCAATCAGATATTTGCTTTGATGTGAAAATAGTTCCAGGTGGAACCTAGCCATGAGAATTGAATAAATTGCAAGGCATGCCTTGAAATTTATTCATGGTATGTTTGAGTTATGATACACAACTACATGGATTTATCGATTCAGATTGGGCAGGGACTGCATATAACATAAGGAGTGCTTCTTGAATATGTTTCAGTTTGATATTTTCCACGATATCATGGGCTAGCAGGAAACATAAGTTGGTTGCACTCAACACTGCAAAAGAAGCGTATATTGTAGTGTGTGATGGTTATATGAAATTAGTGTGGCTCTGTAAGATGGTTTTTGGACTGTTTGATCAAGTGTTGGATTCGACCGTGATATATTGTGATAACCGATCTGTGTGAAGCTCTCATAGTGTTGTGGGTGGGAAATCCCTCCTACGGACTAGCACTAAGGGTTTTATCATGCATGAAAAAATGACCTAAAGATTCTTACTTTTTACCATCATCCCATGCCTAAACCCCCATTACTCATATGTAAATACAAGGCTCAAGATATTAAGTTGACATACCTTATTTTTCATGTTTGATTTTGATCCCTTTTCATGCTTGGTCGTTCTTTGACTACAACTCTCCTCCCAATGCTGACCTGCATCCACTAAAGACAAACAAAGAACTCCACTTGCATTTGATCTATGAACTAACAGGTTAGATATTTAATCAATCATACAATCAATATTCCAATAATGACAATCTCATATGGTGGGATGGGAAAAATTTTTTTTTTATTAAATTCACAATGATACCTTACAATGATAAAGTCAGCTATTGCTCCTCGATCCTAGTCCTGGGCTCTTCTTCCACTGTATTCCAACTGCTTTTCTCTATACTTCTCTTTGCACAAGGATGGATAAAGGTTGGGACAAAGGGAATGCTTAATCGGGTATAGTTTCTTTACTATGATTCTCCTCCTTTCAAATGGG
>JZKD02S0462463.1:260463-299383 GCA_000966675.3 Picea glauca | reverse complement strand
CATCATATACCAATGAAACCACAACGATCCATCTTCATCATGTATCAATGACAACTCATTGATCCATCTTCATCATATCAATGACAACTCATTGATCCATCTTCATCTATGCAATACCATCAAGAAAAATACATATTATATTACATCAATCATCAATAAATCAATCCTTTGACATCAATCAATCACTTGACATCAATCAATCAAACCATTGGCATCAATGACAACATGATCCAACAATGTTACCCTCTTTGAGTTCGTTAAATTAAAAAGAGGTACTCATCTATCTAGGTGGGGTAAAAATTGAAGGAA
Source organism: Picea glauca (assembly GCA_000966675.3). Lineage (NCBI taxonomy): Eukaryota > Viridiplantae > Streptophyta > Pinopsida > Pinales > Pinaceae > Picea > Picea glauca. The sequence goes on along the minus strand of JZKD02S0462463.1, from coordinate 299,074 downwards.
GTGGGTCAAATGTTTTGAGAATCCTTTATGGCATCTTTTGTCACCCTTGAACATGGCACCTATTTGTGTCTCGTCTTACAATTGGGTAATTTGCTTGTCTCTAAGTCATACCAATTCCATGTGTCGCCATACTTTTTCCTCCATTCGAAGAGTTCTCTTATTGTCGTCACATAACATTATTGGTACTCGTTGTTTCAATACTTCCAAGTTAGTTGTCGTGCCTCATCATGTTCAAGGGAAGTTTCACTTCAAACCATCCATTTGTGGTATTACCAGTTTCCATTTCCAATGTTAGTCCATACTCATTCGATTCACCATCTTACATTAATTTCCTATGTCAGTTTAGTGTCGCTTATGGGGGATACATCAAGGCCCTCCTTCGACGAGTCTTTTCCTGTCAACTTCAACACATCATCCAAAAATTAGACTTAGAAACCAGTTAGTACCTTGGGACCTGTACACTTCAATCGAAGGCCTCCTCGCCTTCGACAGTAGGTTTACATCAATGACTTATGATCAGATGATTACAGGAACGTTTGACCTCAGCTCATTTATTCACATTTGCTAGAATATACTAGGGAATCTTGGGAGTCATTGACATCATTGGTGATTTCCCTCACACTTGTTAATAGTTTACCTCAATGACTGGTAATCAAGTGGTTTCTACCATGTTCAACATTAAAACATCTATTCACATGGATGGATTCGTACAACATCGAGATTGGGACGAAGACCCTGGGTTGAGAATTTACTCTATTAAACTGTTTTTCCCAGGCTATGAAGGAGATCATTTGAGCATGCTGATGTATAGACTGTCACATAGATCCACATTGTATTGGTCTGTGGCTATGTTTTATTATCTTCTAGCTCCACTGTGTATTTTCCGTGGCTACGATCAGTTCATGTCATGGAGGTATCGATCCACATTGTATCTTTGGTGGCCATATCCTTAGTCAATATTTTTCATGGATCCATAGTGTATTGGTCGCCGGTTGTGCTTTGAGTCATCTTGTATTCCAAACATAGGTATGCCTACATCGAAAATGGAACATTTTTTAATACTGTTTGATGGTTGTTTGCATCTTCTTCTAGGTTCTCCAACTCCACACCCTTGCATTAAATATTTGTAAAGTGTTTCGGCCATCATTCTCTCTTATGACCTCACACTTTAGGGAGAATTTTGTTACACATGAAATTTGTGCACATAGGTACCTCTCTCTAAGTGTCGTAAGTGTCATATAAGTGTCTCATACACCTCAACACCATAGAATAACCTATGTCACAATCCCTAGTCAATGTTTTGGAGGGATATATTACATGAAGGCCAAAATACCAAGTGCACATGAATTATTATTAATATTCATGAAAAAGAAATTAATTAAGTGTGAGAATCCACCTCACATTTGGTTTTCTATATTTTAGGGAAGGTTGAGGATCTCATGGATGGTTGAATTTTTCCTCCTTAAAATCCTTGAGAGATATTTCCTCCCTAAAATCCTTAAGAAATATTTTCTCCCTAAATATCTTTCAGATCCCATTTTAGTGGATCTGATGAGTGATCCTCTCCATGGTGGTTAAGCCTCCAAATCCTATATAATGAGTTCTTCCCGTGGAGAAGGAAGGAATGGTGGAGATTTGAGGTATCAAACCTATGGTCTTGGGATAAATCTTTAGGATATCAAACCTATGATTTTGAGAGATTTTTGCAAGGGTTGGATGAGGAGGACTTGGGGAAGCTGCTGCAACTACACCTACAATATGTAAGTATTTCTTTAAGAGTTATCACTAATATATTGCTTAGCCTATTTCCTTCTAACCTATGTCTCTTTACATATGTTTGTATTATAGATGGATTTTATTGGACTAATATTTTAGAGTAGAGTAGGAGTTCCTTGTCATGTTGTCCATCGCATTGCAGGTGTCAAACAGTGCAAAGGATCTTAGAGATCAAGCTCAAGTTGGAGCAACAAGTGTTGGTTGTGGAGCCTGATTATGTTCCTGATTCATAGGTCCTTGCTTTTAGCTGTGTTTATACCCCATGAAGACTTTACACCCCAGAAGTATGTACACTCTTCCATGTGGGGGAGTGCAGAGGGGGTTCAGGGGCGAAGCCCCCGAAGGAAAAATTGCCTTGTAAATGTATATTGTAATTTCATTGTAAATCTGGACCGTTCATTCTAAGGTCGTAGATCTAATGATAGAAATTAAGTTAGGGTTTTTTTCCCTAGAAGGAAACCCTCTGTTATGAGGGAAATTTATTGTGGCTATGCATGATGGCAAGTATTGTATTCTGAGAGAGGAGATTGTGAGAGAAATAAGAGGAAGTTACAATGGGTTTTGTTGTAGGTTGTATCCCTTCATTTGCTGGATAATAATAAAGGAAGGACCTGGCAATTTCTCTAGTGGACATAGCCCACACTGGGTGAACCACACAAATCTGTGTCTCTCTTGTATTGTGTATCTTCTATGTTTTGTTTCCACATTTGTTTTATTTTATTGCTCCGCGGTCCTGTTTTTCTAACAACAAGGACAAACATCGGAATAAGGTGCATCATACTTTCTTACTTCTCCTTCTCTTTCTGATTAATTAGTTAGATTCAAAGGAATGTTAGTGTCAAATGTTAACATGTTTTTTGTCTTTGTATAGGGGTCTAGAATCCAAGAGGAGATTCACATGTCTGCAAGAGAATTTTCCTACAATAATCTCATATTCATTTTATGATATTTTCCTTTCTCCTAACTGGCATATTACGAACTTCTTCTACTATCTCAGTTAGGATAATTTATCTTTAGAATAGAGTTAGATTAATTATTTCTATTTTCTTCATAGTAGCTTATAAGAGATTCAAGGAAATTATCCTTTCAAGGAACAAATCCCCTTTAGTGGAAATTGGGCCCGTATATCGGTGAGAATTGTTGGAGAAATTTCTATTTTCGGCACACTAGTTTAGTGGGAGTTAATTGACTAGTTCTATTTTAGACTTTCTAATTTTAGACCATCACTATTATGCATGCATTCCTAAGAAAAAATCACTGCATCTCACTGCTTCTTCACTTATATTAATTATATGATGTCATTGCCTATATGAGTGAATATCACTCACTCATTGAACAAATCATAATATACATTGATTCTCATTCTTCATATTATATCTCTCTTCCTTTTCTTGATAATCATCTTTTGTGTATGCTTTAGCTAGGTCTCTTGTTCAGGTTTCCATGAAACACCAACATGGTATCAGAGTCAAGCTACTTGGAGCAACCCAAACAAGCCAGAGAAGAGAGAAAGAGTATTTAATTATTGAGTAAAATTAGTTTCCTCCATCGTCGTAGCCTATCCCTACCTAAAGGTGCAACAATTGGAATCGATGCAGTCTATACATTGCTAGGGTGCGGCAGTCACACTCAAAGTCTATCCATTGCTAGGGTGCAACCATAGGAATCGTCGCAGCCTATACACAACCAAGGTGTGACATCGTCGCACTGTACTCTTCACCAGGGTGTGATGATTTAGTTTTTCACAATTGTCGCACTTTATCCTTCTTTAAGGTGCAACAATTCAACATAGTCACATTGTATCCTTCTCTAGGGTGCGACGATTTAGTCTGCCCTCCATAAAATTGGTTTTCTGCAGTAAAATAGCCATATCTCGAGATACACAATATGGGTCAGGCTGAAATTTTGACCAGAGACGTATAACATAGGGATTATCATGCTCACTAACAATCACCAAAAACCACATCATATTTTATGAGATATAGTTATTTTTTTATAACTATAGATTCCATAGAACCGTTTGTCATATCTCAGAATCCACGATTTGGGTTTTCAAGATATTTTCAGTATCAATAGAAGGGATGGAAACGATACAAATTCTTCAATCAAGTCTGTTGATAATACTCACATTGTACAACTATTTTGAATGGAAGTTTGAGGCCACATTCCAACTCAAAATAAAAGGACTGTACAATTTGATGATGGCGACAAAAACATAACCTACATTAGCGCTTGAGAAGACTAGATGGGAGAACTGTAAGAATGAGGCCACATGCCTACTTCTTGAGTTAATCTCCACTGATTTATGGTTTCATGTTTCCACATGCAAGACTCCAAATTTTATTTGGACCACCTTAGAAGGACTCATATGCTTGAGGTAGAGTTGAATACCTTAGACCCTAAAAGTTTTGATAATATACATGATTTTGTTCCTAAATTTAAATCTTTGATATTGAGATTGGGTGAATGTGGTGTTGACAAGTCTATGAAAGAGAAAAAACTTATTTTAAAAATCTTGGCCCAGATAGGAACATAATACATTGTATATGTCTCCAATTTCCATTCTGGCAGATGTCTTTTGGGAGCAAATTGAAAAATTCCTACGATGGCTCAGTTCATTGAGTCTCTCACATAAGAGCAGATAAAAATCATATAGTTGGGCCTCATGAAATATCTCAAATCACATGTACTCACCATGCATGATGAAAAAGGGTCATCCAATCAGAAATCAAAGTAGAAACAAAAGGAGCTATTACATCTAGAGTTAAAGAGGGAGGGATATTCCAAACCCTTCAAGGATTCTTCAGGTTCAAAATATTCTTAAAAATCCAAAGGCAAGAATAAGAAGGGAAAGAAGTGCACATATTGCAGTAAACCGAATCATGAATAATCCACATGCATGAAGAAGCAGATCGATCTTATGACACACCTACTTCAAAAGAATAACCTTGGAGACTTCATTCTTGGAGGAGCCAAGAAGAAGAAGGAAGAAGACCATGCACCTAAGAAAGGTAATCATCATGCTATGGTTGCAATTAATTTCTCATTTGATTCATGGATTATAGATTATGGTGCATCACATATTCATATGGTAGCTAAAGGGGAATTTTTTACTTCTTTGAGTTCATGCTATGGACCTCTTATTCTCATAGGGGATGATACTCCAACAACAATTGCAGGAGAGGGAAGAGTGGAAATCCATAATGTAAATTTTGAGAATGTTTTACATGGTCCAAATATTTCTATGAATTTTCTCTCAGTTTATCAGATCACTCAGAAAGGTAAAAAGGTTGAATTTACATTAGATTCAGTTTCAGTAATTGACATGCATGACAATTCCATCATTGTAATTGGTGAGGTGGATCACAAGTCAAGGTTGTATAAATTCAATAAGTTTTCTGACGATGGCTCCTCTTTTCTACTTACACATAAGGAGAGTACTTAGAATGCACCTCCAGTGCAACATTCACATACTCTTGTGATTCCATAAGTTTCAGACATCAGAGATGATTCCATACACTCATATTATGTACATGGAAATAAGTAGGTAGTACAACTAGATAAGAAGTCATCATTGAAGCTTCAGTAGATTCCCAAGAAGGCATAGTTCACACTTCTTGAAGTAGGTATCCTTACAGGGAATCCATTGGATTCGAGGAGGACTCAATCTCAGCATGAGGATCCTTCTCATGTACTTTTATATTTAGAACCTACGATGCCCATGCATTTCTATATGGTTCAATATTTTGATCCGCAGATCTACAAAAGGGCTGTGGGAAATCCATTACAACAAGCATCCATGCAAAAGGAGTATGAATCACTCCTAAACAATCAAACTTGGAATCTGATTCCACTTCCACCAGAAAGGAATATTTTCAGCTACAGATGGTTCCACGAGATCAAGAGGTACAAGGCTAGACATGTTGCCAAAGGACTTCATCATATCCATAAATATTTCTACATCTTCATGAAGACTTTCAGTTAGCAGAAGTTTCAGACTTTGTGGGATCATCTTGCAGTGAAGAACACAATTGCCTAGCAGTTTCCTTTTCTTATTTTGATGCATTGTCTTTTGAGGGGGGGATTTGTTCCCACGTGGTTTTCCCTCTTTCCTGATTTGTATTCAGTGTTCATTAGTTGCATTGTACATGAGTACCTAATATTTCCTAGTAGACGGGACTCATGTTTTACTCCATAGTGATGTCCAGGGGGGGGGTGTTGGAGAAATTTCTATTATCGACACACTAGTTCAATGGGATTTAACTGACTAGTTCTATTTTAGACTTTCTAAATTTAGATCATCACTATTATGCATGCATTCCTAAGAAAATATCACTACATCTCACTGCTTCTTCGCTTTTCTTAATTATAGGAAGTCATTGCCTATATGAGTGAATATCACTCACTCATTGAACAGATCATAATATACATTGATTCTCATTCTTCATATTATATCTCTCTTCCTTTTCTTGATAACATTTGTTTGTGTATGCTTTAGCTAGGTCTCCTGTGAAGGTTTCCATGAAACACTAACAAGAATCACCATCTCAAACGAGTATAGGGATAATTGGGGCCTTGATCGGGAAATTTATCTTCGTTGTTTTCCAGGAATTTTTCTAGACATCAACAAATGGAAAAGGAGTAAGTGGAGTTCAAAGCAATGGTAAGGTGAGAGGATGGTGGAATTTGTAAATTCTAGTAAAAGAAACAATGGACATAGTGAGTGCATTCCCATGGAGTCGTGAAGGAAATAACAATATTGAATTTCATATATATATATAATGTAGTTGAAAATTTTATTACTTGTAAATGGGCATATGACTTTAAGACCTGGTTAGGTATGCGTACCCGTGGTAAATTACCGGTAAATTCTAAACATATACCTAGGTTATACGGGGGGACATGTCAGATTCCCAAGTATCATGGTTATAAACTTTGAGGGGGTAGGATATAGATAATTATCTCGATTCAAGTTTAAAGGGGGGGTTTTATTTTAAACTTGACTCAGTAAAAGAGTCAATGAGTTAAATCTAGTTTAGGTCGACAGTGGTGGTTTTTGAGCCTAAGGTTTTGGTAGCCTGTGGTATTATTCCCATGGATTTCATGTAATGAAGCATTTAAAAAGGCATAGGATTCTCCATCATAAAGTGCCCGTAGGTGAGGGGTGAATGCTCACTTGGCCAGATTTGGCCAAGGGAACAAAGATATCTTTGGTTAGTTTTTCTCATAAGGGTTTTCTAGGGTAAATCATGTGTTAATTATGTGTACATAGTTTTTGTGTTTTATTGTTTTTAGTTTATTACACCCATGTAGAAAACATTTCTTTTGGATATATCTTTCAAACCATACAATGATCTCTTCAATCAACACACCATATATTCTCTTTGTCCTACCACAGATCTGTCTAGTTGCTTTATGAAGATTTCTTCTTTAAACTCACTATAAAGAAACAATGTCTTCATCTTGCCAACAATGAATGTAAATTTAATTCTAAATGACATCATTGACATGGTTTTCTATTTACTAGTAATTAGTGATGATAATAGAAGTTTCCTTATGCTTTATTTCATTTTAATAATAAATTGTGTTTTGATATGTGGGTAACCAATAGCCCTAGATTATATCTAGAATTAAAAAGTGTACACATGTAACATCTTCTTTTTCTACTATGCCTCCTTTCCATCCTTGTGTAGACTGTATTTTCTGTGTATGGTACCCAGTTTCAACTGCACCTGGTACCTAGACCCTTGTCTTATTGATTCTACTGAGAGATGTGAGGCGATTGGTTGTCATAGTACAACTTCAACTGACTCCCATTCACCAAGCCTTCCTTCCAATCTCCTTTCAATGTCTTCAGCTGCGTAGCTCCTCCTTCTGTAACATAGGCAATCTCATATGGTCCGAGCCAATGCGTTCTAAACTTCCCAGGGTGTTTGATTAACTTACTGTCATATAGCAGGACTAAATCATGTTGCCTGAATATCTTCTTCTTGAGGTGTCTATCGTGATAGGCTTTTTCTCGTTCCTTCTGAATTTGTTGATGGAAGCCTGCAATGAATCTGTCTTCTTCTAGTTCGACCAATTATGCTAGCCTCTCATGAATGGTGCCAGTATCATCCATGTCTATAAATGCAACAATTATTAATCTTGGTACCAAGTACTCCATTGGGACAACAACGTCAAGACCATAAACCAACTTGACAGGGGTTTGCATTGTTAATTTATTGCAAGTGGTTCTATAAGCCCAGACTACTGTTGGTACTCTTAAATCCCAGTCATCCCTATTCACACTGCAAATCTTTGTCAATGTTGTCTCCAAGATCTTGTTGAATGCTTCAACCGTTTTGTTTGCTTGTGGATGATAAGGTGTACTCTTCTGATGGTGGACTGCAAATTCTTCAGTCAGGGCTTCAACTGTCTTATTGATGAAGTGTGTACCTTGATCACTCATAAGGACCTTAGGGCATCCAAACCTGGTTATTATGTCATCAAATATAAAATGCGCAGTTGTAGCTACACTACAGTCCTTGAATGCTCTTGCTTCGGCCCATATAGTCAGGTATTCTGTCGCAGTGATAATATATCTTGCTCCTGTGCGCTTTCCTGGTGGGTTTATAGGTCCCACAAAGTCAATGGCCCATTTTTCAAATGCTTGTAGGGTCATCTGTGGTGCTAATAGAATATCATCTCTTCGGGATGGTTTTCCAACTCATTGGCATACATCACATGCTCTGGTATATTCTTTAGCATCTTTGTGTAACGTAGGCCACCAAAGGCTAGCTTGCATAACCTTCTGCGTAGTTGTTTTTCTGGCATAATGTCCTCCTACAATGCTTTCATGAGCTTCTTCAAGGATCATAGGGCGTTCTACCTCCATCACACATCTTCTTAGGATCTCATCAGGTCCCATTTTATATAGTTGACCAGCTATCAGTGAAAAATCTGCAGTGCGCACCACTAGTTGTTTCTTCTGTGGAATTGTGTACTTGGATGGAGCCATTCCTGTTGATAGGAACTGGACTATGTCTGTGAAGTGGTCATCAATATTTCTAATGGTGAGAAGTTGTGCATCTGGTAGTGTATCCTCCAGACTGGTAGGTTCTTCACCATGCTCCAAGCTTGACAGGTGGTCTGGGCCCTTATTCATTCTTCTTGGCTTAACTATGATCTCAAAATCATATTCTTGAAACAGGAGAAGCCATATGCATATTATTCCCCCCAACACTGGCTTGTTGACTAGGTATTTTAGCACAGAGTGATCAGTAAACATTTTAAAGTGTCCTCCCAACAAGTAGTGGCGGAATTTTTGCAATGCATACACCATGGCTAGCCCCTCTCTCTCTGTAGTAGTGTAATTTATTTCAGTTGTGGAGAGCTTTCTGCTGGAAAATGCTAATGGATGATCAATGTCCCCTTCTCCAGTTTGTGCCAGTACTTCTCCTAATGCAATAGAAGATGCATCAACATGAACATGAAATGCCTTGCTCCAGTTGGGAAAGACTAGAATAGGCGCAGTGACCATCTTTTGTTTTAATGTGTCAAATCTATGTTGGCATTCGTCTATCCAACCAAACTGACAGTATTTCTTTAATAACCTCTCCATTGGTGTAGTAATCTGAGCATATCCTTTGATAAATTTCCTGTAACATCCAATATGTCCTAGCACAGTGCGCAATGGTTTGACTAATGTAGGTGGTGGTAAATCAACTATAATTGTGATTTTGGATGGATCCACCAACAATCCTTGCTTCCATACAATATGACCTAATAATACTCCAAATGGTGAAAAGAAGATGCACTTCTTCAAATTCAAAGCAATTTGACATTGCCTGCATTTATCCAACATTAGCCTTAGACATTCAATATGATATTTCAACAAACTAAAAATAGTTCAGTCATCAAAGTATGCTTCTAAAAACTTATGCAAAAATTCTTTGAATGCTTCAATCACCACCCTGGAAAAGATGGCTGGGGCATTCTTCAGTCCAAATGGAATTACTGTATATTGGTAGGATCGCCACTCTATGGAAAACGTAGTCTTATGATGGTCCTCCTTGGCTATGCGAATCTGATGGTATCTTGAAAACCCATCTGTAAAAGAATATACTTCTTGGCCTCCCATGTTATCTAGTACTTCATCTGTGAAAGGTGTAGGGAAAGGATCATGTAGAAAAGAATCATTCATCTTCCTGAGATTTATGCAAATAATGATCTCACCTGTCTTATTATCTTGCACGACCATGTGGATAATCCATTCCGACTCTTCGACAGGTTCAATAATCCCTACATCTAGCATTCTGTCGAGCTCAATCTTCACTTTTTCCTTATATTTCAGGTTCAATCTGTAGGGTCTTTTCTTGACTGGCTTCGTGTCTAGTTTCAAAGGTATTCTCATTTCTCCCATAGGTCCTTTGATTCCATTCATATAAGTGAACTTGGTCGGGAACAAGTCTTGATACTCATGCAATAATTCTGTGATTTTGTCAATGGTAGCAGCGTCCCAGTAATGTTCGACATTGGCAAGCTTTGGTGTTTCCTCTGTCTCAATATTGACTTTCTTTATCTTTATCGGTTGTCCAATGAATGGCAGTTCAACTCTTGGTCCTTCCACATCTCTCTGAACTTTTGTTTCTATGATATTCACCTTCCTCAGGTCGTCATCTTCGTCAGCATTAATGTTGTAGTAGGTCTGGAGTTTCTAGAGGGGCGCAGTCCATTCATCCTCTTCTTGCTCCAAAGGGAGGCCAGATGCCTCCTCAAATACTTTATGTCTCACCATTTGTAGTGCTTGATCTACAAAAGGAAATTCACTGTCAAACAAACAAGTGGCTATAAAATTATGGGCCATACCTTCCCATTCTGAAGTGACAAGTTGCAGCTCTGCTTGAAGGTACCAATTAATAGGGGTGGTATCCAGCGTATTTCTGAATCTGTGTACCGATTGTTCTCTAAGAATGTCACTCCAGGCCTCTTCATAGCTTCGTACATGGTCCTTTGGGCAGCTTCGACCTATGTACCATGCTTCGCAACTTCCTTCTTGTTCTGAAAACCGCGTCATCATCAAAGTTTGGCATTGTGTCTAGCCTATAATATTGCTTTTATGTGTACCCCACCATCCCTATTGTGTGGCCATCATGGCCTCATCCATATCCAACAACCTTTTTTGTGTTGGTACACTTGTCTCAAATTCTGACAAGATGTTTTCTAAGGGGTTTATCCCATCAAATGTGGGTAGATTACTCACTATTCTGCCAATCCATCGAACTTCTCTGGTTAGCCTAGCACATTTTCTTGTAGATACTTCATACATCTGGTTCTTCCAATTCTCCAGTGCTTCTTCTGAGTCGGATGAACATGTGTTGTCACTTCGCCAACTCAGATTCCCATGATCCATCAGCTGTAGGGTTGATATAATCCTGCTATCTGGCTGTTAATTTGTAAATTTTTTCTAGTTCAAATGCATGGTCTTCTTCTTTGATAGGTTATGTGTATCATGGAACTTCATCTATATCTAAAGGTGCAATGACCCTAAGGCCATCTTTCTCAAATGTCCTGCATCTTTTCTTTAAATCAACAATAGTGGAATTGTCGAAGGCCCAATCAATTCCTAACAATGCCAGGTAAGGGAATCTATCATCAACAATTTCAATTACCTCAAAATCTGCAAAGGTTATTACCCCATCGATGTCCACTAGGACATGCTCTAATCGTCCAAATGGGATGACACCTTGATGATTATCCATGCGAAGCCTGGTAGGGGAATATATTAGCTTGGGTTTTTCCATCAGTGCCCAAGTCTTCTTCGGCATGACATTGACTTTTGACCCTAAGTCGAGGACCACATAGTCTATCCCATACTCTCCTATTTGAGCATTCAAGTGTAGTTCTTTATTTGTCCTTCTCCTTTTTCCAATTTGGTGCAATGCTCTATTCAACAAGGGGTCTATTTTTCCTAGTTCATACTGCTTGATTAAATCTTGTAATTCTTGGACAACACCTTTATCTTGAATCAACTTAACACAAGTGTGCAAGAATTCCATGAGTTTTCTTACCTCTTTCCCTTCTGTTGGTGATGCAGACGGATCAAACGCCTGAGGCATGCCATATTCTTTGATTTCTGGTTTTCTCTTTGATGAAGATCCTTGATCTCCTTTGAACTCTTTTCTTACCTCCTCGAATATTTCTATTTCTTTCTTGGCATCGAATGTTGGGGTCTTTTCTGTAGCTTTCCTGACTCCATGGTCGTTTTCAGTCTTTCCTTGGGTTGGTCCGTCTTCCCCTGTAGCAATGCCTCTTCAAGTAATAACAATGAGTCTAGGGTCTTCTCCACGAGGTTCATCATATATCAGTTGTACTTGTGGGTTCTGTCGGGGTCCTCGTCTTTCCTAAAGTTTAGTCAGCAGCACAGGGCATTCTTCTATGACATGCTCGAAGGAATTACAGTAACTACAGGTTGTGCAGGAATTCTCAAAATCCCTTGCTAAATGTCCTGGATGCACACAGTTGTAACCGATTATTTTTCCTCAGCCTCATCCCATACCTCCTCCTCATCCTTGTCCTCTGTATCCATTGCGAGGAGTGAAATTTCCTCTCCCCAGAGAGTTGTACTGCGGAGTGTTTCCCTCTTGTTGTACTTCGACTTGAATCTTGTATATGTCTCTCGACCTTTCATGCATGAGATCATAAGATCTACAATCCCGATCATCATGCCCCACTGATTTACAAAATGTATAATACAAGTTTGTGGGTGTCTGGACATACTTCTACATGTAGTAGCACTCACTTGGGCGATGCCTATTTCTGCATACATCGCACCAGGGTAGGTTAACTTGCTTTAAGGGGTTCGGTGCCCCTGATGCAAAGTACTCATGAAATAAGGGACATTGTTCCTTATCATGGCCTTTAGCTCTGCATATTACAGACCATATATCTTCCCTTTTGTCTTTTCCCTTATCTTTCTTCATATCCTCGACCTGTAAATACAAACTAGTTAGCTGGCTCATGATCTGGCTAATGCCTGAGCTAGATTCTCCCATTGGTGTTGATTCAAGCTTCATGGAGATATCCAAAGCTTCCACCTGAGATGAAATCTTCTACTTCATCAAAGGGATTCTTATGTGTGGTAACAACGCAGCGATGAACCACTCTTTGTTCTATTCGTTGGGGATCTGGAAAGTTAATTGGCCTGTTAGGTTCTTGAATATTTGGTCGAACTCCCAAATAGGTTCCGCTACCTTCTATTTAATCTATTTTAGTTCTGTAATACATTGAGACTCCGACTTAGGTTTCTTAAAATCTACAATCAATGCATTCTTTATCTCATTCGGGGCCTTAGGCTGTGCCAGTCCTTGGATAAGTTTCATGTACCAGCTTAGTGCACGGTCCCTTAGCGTAGTGTTGAACTGGGTTCTCTTGATGGCTTCATCGGTGATACTTTTAATATTCCATATGGCCTCACACTGAAACCAATGTTGATATAGATCTTCATATCCATCTTCTCTAAAGATAGGGAGTCTCATTTCATATGCCATAAAGCTAACTAGGGTTCTTGTCTGAGTAGATGTTGGGCTACTGGTAACAGTACTCTGAAGACTCTGGTGGTTCTAATTACTCTGACTGCTAGGTATTGTTGAGACAACAGGAGGATTAACGTTACTTACTTCAGTAGTTCACGCAGTTCCTGAGGTTTTTGGCTCGCTTTGGCACAGTTCTTCAACTTCCCCTTCTTCTGTTCTGGTGGGCTCTGGATGATCTTCGTCGGTTAGATCTACCTATTCTCCACTATAGAAACCTTCTTCTCCGTAGTTTTGCTTAAAAAAATTCTCAAGGTGAACTCCTCAGAATACTTTCCCACTACGCTTATGTCCTGCTTCTGTCTCGCTGGCGCTATCTGAGATCTTGAACATTAACCTTTTTAGGTTCGATCAATCTATTGTATCTTCAAGATGTGGTTTTCATGCAAGAGCATCTTGATTCTTAGCTTCAGGAAGTTTGAAAATTTTCCTCTGGGTCCTTTGAAAAAGTATCTCTCGGCTTGGCTATATGATTTTGTTCTGTCAACAAAAAACTTGGTGATATACCCTCTGATGGTACTATCAAACTAGTGATCTACTGCTTTGGATATAGCGTTTTCAAATCTCTTGACCTTTTGGATCAATGCTGGTGTCCAAACCACAGGAGGTATAGATCTGATTTCAAACTGTGTGTCAGCTAACCTAGCCAACCACTCATGTAGCTCCTGATGGATTCCTCCAAATAAGATCTCGTGAATGTTGGTGAAGATGTATCTTTGTAGACAATCTTCAGTGCTTATTTTAGGGTTCTTGTTCTGGGCTTCAACGAAGTCCTTCTCTTGATCCTCTATCCACTTATGAATCTTTGTCTTCAATGAGAACCACCTTGACATTCCCTTAAAAATATTCTTGTCCCGACAATGGAACCATTTGTTGGCATAGGGGCAGACCTAGGGTTCATCTCCAAGAGCACACCAACAAGCCCTAGCTACTGGTCCTTTCGGCAACACCTGTGAAGTAGATGCAGTCTCACATGAAGAAACTATGAGGGGGTTGCAAGACAGAGATGTCTACAACCAGGGGAATATCAAGTGGTTCTTATTACAACAACAACATAACATGCATCTATCATTCAACTAGCTAGATCTATCCTTCATAGCTATAGATATGATCTAATACAATAATGCAAATAACAATATAACAATATCATAGCTCGAAGCATCAATCACACACACAACAACAGATGTATGTGGTTCACCCTCTCTCTAGAGCTACGTCCACAAAACTGTGCTTATGATATTTTAAGATAAAGCTTACAGTTTTGATTTGCGCTCTTGGCCAGCAAACCCTCTCTCTCTGTCTCTCTTTCTCTCCCCCTTCCTGCGCACCCAGCTGCAAGACTTGATCTTCGCACCCAGCAGAAGATATTACAATACCAGAAGGCTCTCTCTCTCTCTCAACACTTCTCTCACCCATAATACAATATTATCCCAATGAACAATGATCAATAACAAGACTTAGCTACCGTACCCCCCTGACCTAGGTCCACTCGACCTCTATTTATACATTACAATCCCTCACTGACAGCCTCAGGTCGAAACCTAGGTGCCAAAAACCCTAATTACCAAAACCCTAGGTGTCTACAACCCTAGGTCAACTTGACCCACTCTTTCTGGGCTTCTCTAGCCTGTATTTCCTTTTCCATCTTGCGGTGCTCCACGACATCTAATGCTAGATTTTTCCACTTACCGAGTCATCCTTGGTCCATATTCCTTGCTGATCTTTCATCCTCAATCTCCTCATCCAATTGGCTTGATTTTCTGCACTTCGCTCCATATTCTCTGTTCTTTTGCTCACTTCGACCTAGTGACAGCTACTGTGTCTCCCGTGAAGCTCGATTTTTACCTTTTCTTCCTCGTTCTTTGCTTCCTTTCATAATCCAGGGCCAACAGGGGGTATTCTAGTATTTTTATTTATTCATTATGGATATTGTTATTCAATTTTCAAAAAATGATTATTTAATGATACTTTTTTGTATGTAGTGTAGTTTATAGTATTTTTCATCAAGTCGACAATTTTTGTGCTATGGTGTTTGATCAACATATATTAACAAATGTGCATAATCGAGCATTAGATGGGTAAATGAAAAATTCAATCATTTCCTTCATCGATTGTCCCTCTAATGCCTCGAACACAAGGGTCAAATATACCTCAAGATAAATTATAGTAATACAAACTATTCTAGTTGGATAAGAAACATAGGCCTTAGATATAAATATGGTTATATTGATGTGGCCATACATGATAGAGAAGTCCATTTCCCCAAAATAAAATTGTGTCGATATAATAATTGATGGATTTCATGACATAGGAAGAGTATCAGAAGCACTAAAGTATTTTTGTCGAGACAATTACTAGAGGATTGCAAGTACTAGTTGGAACTATGACAAACTTGAAGAACGCTTTGAGACAAGTAGGTATGCTATGTATATGGACAACTTGAAATAAAAGGAAATCATTTCAAGTCGATGGGCTAAGTAATCGTTGAGGTTTAATTTTTTTTAGTTGGTCTCCTTGAGTAAGGGAGCTACTTGCTTTTGGGTCAAGCCAATGTTTACAGTGTCAACCTTGGCTTCCATCTCTTGCGTTGATGTTGTGACTATTGAAAGTGAATTTAGAAAACCTGAAAGATGTTGACTAAGGAAACAAAAATCAAGGTCAGTAATGGGACAATCTACTCTCAGCTTTTCTCAAATAACGGTTCCCTTTTGGTAGCTATTTATACTATACAAATTTTAACTTTGTGTCTTAAGGCATCGTTATCTTCATGAAAAAACACCATAGACATTTTTGCAATTTATTTTTTCCTTTTTCTTTATTTGCATGTATACTAATATAACTTGAAATTATGAATACCCATCTATTTAATTGTATTATTATGTAAATTTCCCTATACTTCCATCTATTTTTATTCTTAAAAATATTGAATGTTGTAGTTTTGGTTATATAGGTTGAATATCTATACCCTCTTAGTGTCACCTTTGTTTTTTTAGGAAACCTATCTTGTGGGTATTTTATGTTCGACAACACAAGTATTCCAATAGAGGATGAATACTTGCATTAAAAAATCAAACAAAAAGATCAAAGATCAACACACCAATTTTTTACGTGATAAAATCCATGTGGGGAAACATCCACAACCCCAACCAACACGTCCACTTCGAGAAATTTATTAATGAAAAAGAAAAATATTACAGAGAGATTTAAAAGAGAGTCTCTTACAATTAATCATCGACAAATGACCCTCCATGTTCATTAAATATATATTATCGACCAATCGGGTGCTAATCCACATATCAATGTAGTTGTTAAGATCTAGGAGAATATGAATCATCGGTTCACTCTATGTCAAGAACATATCGTGACCATCGGATTACCTAACTACAAATGCATACTAAATAAAAACACTAAGAAACACACTTTTACCTAATGACACATTAGAACAAGTTGATATTAACTAACTCCTAAGTGTCTAAATATCTTAACATCCCCCCTTAAGAACAACTTGGGATAGGATTGAAGGATTTAAAAAGGTGGCACAATAAGAGAAGGAAGGATCCATTATATCCTATCCCCCCTTAATGACAAATTCATGAACTCCTAAAATAGATTGAATGTTGGAAAACTTCACTTCTATAAGAGACTTTGTAAAAATGTCTACAACTTGATCTTCTATAGGGAAAAATAACACTTCAGTAACTCGATCATGAATGAGTTTTATGATGAAGTGCATGTGTAGCTCGATGTGTTTGTTGCATTGATATTGAACTAGATCTTTGATGAGCTTGATGGCACTCTGATTGTTGCACCATAGGGTGGTCAGATTTTATAGTTGGAAGCCAAACTCTGAAAGGATTTTTGAAAGCCACAAGGCTTCTTGACTTGCATTAATCGTTGCTCTATACTCTATTTTTTCTTAAGAAAGAGGAATAGCCCATTTTTTATTACAATTCCAAGTGATAGGTATTGAACCAAGGATACAAACATAATCTATAGTATAATTTCTATCATCAGGGTCGTCGGAACAATTAGAATTAGTGAACCAACCAATAAAAGAGTCCCTCATGAATTGTAATGTATCTTGAACTGAACTGTACCCCATACATACCAAAGTATCCTTTAGTTTCTTTCCAATGGATTTCATGGGGTGTTTGCATATACCAATAAAAAAGACCAACAACAAATGAAATATCATGATGGGTACAAGTCAAATATAAAAGGCTACCAACTGATTTACGGTACAAAATGGCATCAACTTCGGGAGAAGTACAAGTGGCAGCAAGTTTGACTCTAGACTGGAAGGGTGAAGGGGTTGGTTTAGAATATTCCATGTGAAAGAAAAGAAGAAGGCCACGAGAACACTTAGAATGAGAAATAAAGATTCCTTCCTTGGTTTGCAGTACTTGAAGGTCAAGAAAATAGTGAAAATAGCCTAAGTCGGCCATTTCAAATTTCTTCTTAAGGATGGTTTTCACATGGTTTAAAATTTTAGGGTCACTACTAGTGAGGATAAGATCGTCAACATAAAGAACACGGATTATGATATTGCTTCCTACTTTCTAGTTATATACATTGGGGTTATAATGACATATAGAAAAGTTTGTATCAAGAAGAAAGTTGTCCATTTTGGCATACCAAGCTCGAGGAGATTTCTTAAGACCATAAAGATATTTTTTAAGACGAAAAACAAGGTTGGAGTTAAATTGGACACACCCAAGAGGTTGTTCCATGTAGATTATTCTTGTAAATCCCCATGCAAGAAGGTGTACTTAACATCCATTTGATAGAGCTCCCATTTATCTGAGGTTGCAAGGGATAGAACAAGGTAGATCAAATTCATTTTGGATACAGGGGAAAAGGTTTCATTATAGTCTATTCCTTCAAAATGAGAGAACCCTTTGGAAAATAACCAGGCCCCATGTCTTTCAACACTTCCATATGATGCATTATTAGTTTTTTTCACCCATTTACATCTGGTAAGTTTTTTTTCCTTTCGGAAGAGGTACACAATCCCAAGTATCATTTACTAGTAAAGAGTGATACTCTTCATTCATTGTTGTATCCAAATTTGTATGACCTAAATCTTTTGCAAATGTTTTTGGATCATGAATTTTTGAAACTTGAGCCAAAAAATAAGAGGCTCGTTGGAATTGTGATGTGTTTGACGTTGATATGAAGGATCATCTATAAGATCACAATCTTCTTCTCAAGTTGAACGAACCCATCTGGGAAGTTGTGATGTTGGTGCAGGTTCATGTTCAATGGAATCGTCTGGAGGAAGGTGAGTAAGCGGAGGTGGATTTTCATCCTCATTGTCATCATATGAAGAATAAGAAACCACAAAAAGAATATAATATGGCACAAACATTGAATATGGCTCGCTGGCCGAAGAAGGAACAAACGCCAAATTAGGCTCACACGGGCCAAGATATTTTCATCAAATTTAACATCTCTTCTAATAATAATTTCAATAGATTGAGGTTGAATAATTTTGTAACTTTTGACATCTTTATAATATCCAATAAAAATACACTTCTCACTTTTAGGTTGTAAAGCTTTCCTTTTCTCATCAGGAATGTGAGCCCATGCTACACCGCCAAATAAATGGAAGTGGATTACACTTGGCTTAATTTTATTCCATGTTTCTTCTGGTTTTATATTGATCTAGGTGGATATTAGTGTCTATCAACTTTTTCCACTAATTCAGAATGGTTCCACATCTTGGCATATTTTCTACGATTTTTTTGGTCCCAAACTTCTGGGGTCGTTTTGAGGCCCTAAACGACGTTTTTTGACATGACAACACTTAACATGTAACGAAAGGAAGATTCTAGTTGATTGTATGCAAAACATGTACCCTCGAGAAGTTGATGTATCAACTGACCACATTGGGGCCCACAAACCTTTTGGCATTTCATCTTTTGGGGTTAGGGTTGGATGTTTAGGGTTTTCTCATTGATTCTTTATGTTAAAAGTCTTTTTCGACCTCTTTGTAATCAACTTCTTTTGAATGTGCG
The DNA here is from genome assembly GCA_000966675.3 of Picea glauca. Classification (NCBI taxonomy): domain Eukaryota; kingdom Viridiplantae; phylum Streptophyta; class Pinopsida; order Pinales; family Pinaceae; genus Picea; species Picea glauca. The sequence goes on along the minus strand of JZKD02S0462463.1, from coordinate 279,708 downwards.
TAGTCGTCATATCTCTCTCTTTAGAGATAAGATATCACCATTCTACTTAGCTTGGGTGCTTTGAATTTTATATTCTTTTGTATTCTAGGCAATCATTAATAGAATACGAGTTTAACTATATTATTGTGTTTCTTGCAATATGCCTATGTGTTTCCTTGTTATTTATTTTCCTTCATATTGTTCTCAATATAATTTGGATCAGTGGTAACAGAACAATCTCCTCTTTGTTGTTTCTCTATACATGTCCCCAATGAGGTCAGGCTACCGAGAGTTAGGTATTGAAATGGTTGATATTTGGGAAGAAAACTCCCATCATCCCAAGAATTCTCCCATGGTAGATAAAAAGAGAGACAAAATAGCATGAGATCCTATCAAACTGTTTCTCCATGAATCCCTCATGTGACAGAGTAATGAGATGATGGATAATTTCACCCAGATCCTTCAATAGTTTCCAATATCAATCGAAGCACCTTAAACTATAAATCACTTTGGAGATGTGATTCCATTTAAGGTACACATTATCTTTTATATTCATTTATTTGAAGGCCGGATAGAGGTTGACTCTTTGGAAAAATGGTTAAGTCGACTGGGGGTTATTTCTCTGTCCAAAAAAAATCCAATAGTGAAAAAATCACCATCGCACTCATTAAATCCCTTTCCCATGTCAGATATTGGTGGGAGACTTATTGTGAGAAACATGTCGAAGATGATTCTGCAATTTTTGGGATAGGACCCACTTGAGAAAATTTTGTTGATGTCATTAAGGAAGAATACTACCCTATTGGAAACTATGATGAATAGTACATGAGATGGACAACTATGCATTAGGAGAGAGACTAGACAGTGTTAGAATACACCAACATATTCTATACCTTAGACACAAACTTGGGTATCAAATACTTTGAGTGACACATGATCCTGAAATACCACAATGGCCTACATAGGTGCATACAAACAAATATGGATTTTTTGGAGATCTCCTCACTAGGATTTTCTTACCGATATGTTTTCAAGATCGAGAAAAAGTTCAAGCAAAAGAATAAGAGGAATTTCAATTATGCAAACCCATTCCAATAGAAGCATAGTAAAATTGGACCTAACTCCCAGGGAAAAGGATGAAGCAAATATGGCCATCCCCACGAAAACTAGTCTAATCCATAAGCAGATAAGGGTAACAGGAAGTCAAATAAGGACATTGGAAAGTTGTGTGAGTTCCAAAAAATCCCTTGGCACAACACTGATTAATGTCACTCCAAATAGTCATTATTGGTTGAGATGAAAGAATTAGATTCAAATGTTGGCTCATACTCTGATTCAGAACTAGATAAGGGAAAATAGATCATTGACGCAGAAACTAGTGTCACCATCACTACCAAAAAACTCCAACCAAAGGAACTAGATGAGCCCCAAGAATGGGAGCGCCTCTTCCACTCATAGATGTGGGTGAAGGGGATCCCCCTCCATTTCATTGTTGTGGTAGCCAAAAGAACCTAATATCAATAGAGGTCATCAATAGGTTGAACATAACAATGACAGTTCATCCTCAACTATACACCATCGGTTGACTTAGCCAGGGATGAGACTTCAACACCAGCGAACAATGTCTCTTGCGCTACAACATCAAACCCTTCAAAGACAAGGTATTGTGTGATGTTTCCCCCCTTGAAGTTTGTGATGTCCATTTAGGAAAAACATATATGTGGAAGTGTCGTGATTTTTATGAATCTAGGCCCCATACTGTCAGTATTACTTTGGGAGATCAACTCTACAGGGTACTAGAGGTAGTACCAACTACTACGGTATGAAGAAATGTACAATGGTGTTATCTCATACTGGGATATTTTTCCTCTTTATGGTTTGGTCGGAAGGTGAACAAAAGGTCACTGCAACTGCCAAAACCTTTGCACGAGGTCTCTCTACACAATAACAGTAGATGGAAAATATAGTATAAGATAACAAAGACATGTTTTCCTCAATTACTAGGGTCCCTTTGCACTGTCAAGTAAAGCAATCAATTGATTTGACACTTGGTGCTCCTCTACTATTGGCCCTTGGTTATGTAATAAAGAGAATATTAAGGAAGAAAGGCAAAGTACGAATTGCGCGGAAGACACATAAACTAAGGAAGGGTCAAAGTGGGTAAAGAAGAAGAAAAGAAGGAGAAAAGTAAAGGAAAAGCTAGTTGTTGGAAGAGAAGATCGAGGAAGACAAAGCATTAAATAATATGGATCGTGGAAAACTCAGCAAGTGGAAAAGGACATCAACGATTTCTTTGGAGCACCTCACAGAAAAGAAGGAAGGACAGGCTGGAGAAGCCCTTAAAACATGGGTCAAGTGGACCTAGGGTTTTGGATCTAGGGTTTTGGCACCTAGACTTTGGTCATGTAATGTATAAATAAAGGTCTAGAAGAGTCGAGAGGGTTGTCGTTCAATATTGGTTAATGTTGGTTGTTGCTCGTTGTTGATTGTTGTTGTGGTTGAGAGAAATATTGATTTTGTATTCTGGATCTTCAACTAGGTGTGAAGATCAACCTTGCAATTGGGTGCGCAGGGAGGGGAGAGAAAGAGAGAAATATCTGCAGCTAAGTGCACAGATAGAACTGTATGTTTTCATCTAATATATCAAGAAACACAGTTATGTGGATGTAGCCCTAGGGAGAGGGTGAACCACATATATCTTATTGTCTTTGTGGTTGATGTTGTGTTATTTTCCATTTGATATGTTGTTATTTCATTTTTTGTTAGATCACAGATATAACTTTGCGAAGTAAGCTTAGGAGTGGTGAAGAATATCTATATTGTTATGTGTTGTTGTCCCGAAATCACTTTGCATTTCCTCTGGTTGTAGACGCTTGTGTCCTGCAACACCCTATTTCTACTTTGGGTGAGACTGTATATTCTTCGCAGGTGTTGCCAAAAGGGCCAGTAGTTAGGTTTTGTTGGTGCATTGATAGAGTTGAACCCTGGGTTTTCCCCTGTGCCAACAAATGGTTCCATTTTCGGGACCGAGATCTGCTTGAGGGAATGCCAAGGTGGTTTCCATCAAAGATAGATATTCATAAGTGGATAGAGGAATAAGAAAAGGACTTTGTCGAAGCTCAGAACAAGAACCCTAGCATTACTATAGAAGAATGGTTGGGAAGGTACATCTTTACCGACATACACAAAATTTTCTTTGGAGGAGTTCATAAGGAGTTATACGAGTGATTAGCCAGATTAGAAGATACCCAGTTTGAGATCAGATCTAGACCACTTATGGTTTGGACAGTGGCATTGATCAATAAGGTAAAGAGAGTTGATAATGTTGTGTCTAAAGCAGTGGATCTCTGGTTTGATAGCACTATTGGAGGGTACATTATTGAGTTTTTTATTTACATAGTAGAATCGTATAGTCAAGCAGAGAGGTATTTATTTAAGGGACTTAGAGGAAAGTTTCTACACTTTTTAAAGCTGAGGATTAAGATGTTATTGCATGAGAAGAATATCTTGAAGATACAGTAATCATTTGGATCTTAAAAGATAATGTTCAAGAATTCATACAGCAACAGTGACACAGAGGATGGACACACGCGCAATGGGAGATCATTCAGAGAGGTTCCTCTTGCGAACCTATTTAAGAATAATTACGGGGATGAGGGATTCTACAGTGGAGAAGAAGAAGATCTAACAGACAAAGAGTGTTCAGAGTCCGCAAGAACAGAGGAAGTACAAACTAAAGAATTTTCCAAGGCAAACCATAAACTTCAATAATTGCGCCTACTGTTGAAGTAACAAGAGTAACGAGAGTAGTCAGAGCAATCAAAGTACTTTTACAAGCAGTTTGGTACATAGTCAAGAAACCAAGGAATATCTATGGCATATGAAATGAGGTTACCTATATTTAGAGGAGATGGATCTGAAGATCCTGACCAGCATTGGTTCTTATGCGAATCCGTATGGATCATTAAGAAAGTCACCGACGAAGTCGCTAAGAGAGCTCAACTTAGTACTACCTTGAGGGACCATGCACTGAATTTCTATATGAAGTTTGTTTCAGGACCGGGACAACCTAAACTGTTAAATGACATTAAGATTGCATTGAGCGCAAAATTCAAGAAACCTACGTTGAAGTCACAATGTATTACAGAGTTGAAGGAAATCAAGCAGAAGGTGACTGAACCTGTTTGGGAGTTTGATCAAAGGTTTAAGACTTTGACAGGTCATTTGAGTTTTCAGATCCCAGACGAACATAATAAATAATGGTTCATCGTTGCTCGCCTGCCACACATCAGATTTCCTATGATGCAACAAAAGGTCGCTTCACAGGATGAAGCATTGGAGATCACCATGAAACTAGAAGGAACCCCTGCAGGAGAATCTAGCCCAGGTATGAGTCAAATTTTGAATCAACTAACTAGTTTATCTTTACAGGTCGGAGATATGAAGAAAGATAAAGGAAAAGAGAAAATGGAAGATATTTGGTGTATTAGATGTAAATAAGAGGGCCATGAAAAATATCATTGTCCCTTATTTCATGAATACTTGGCCTCTAGAGCACCTAGTCCTTTACAGCAAGCTATTGTTCCCTGGTGTGAGGTATGTAGAACTAGACATCATCCTGGTGAATTTTATTATATGCAAAAATATGTCCAGACACCTACCAATCTTTATTGTACATTTTTCAAATCTGTGGGGCATGATGAGAAGGATTGTAAGGCTTATGATCTCATGAATTAAAGATCAAGGGATACATATAGAATTCAAGGAGAAGTACAACAAGAAGGAAACAATGCGCAGTTCAACTCCCCAGGAAGAGGAAACTTCAATCCTTGTGGTGGATTTAGAGGAAGAGGACGAGGAGGAGGTATGGGTCATGGTCGAGGTCAGATTATTTTCTATAACTGCACACAGCCGGGACATTTGGCAAGATACTTTCAGAACCCTTGTACTACTTGCAACTACTATAATTTGTTTGATCATGTTATTGAAGATTGTCCAGTATTGTTGGCCAAACTCCAGGAGAGACGAGGAGGAAACCAACAAGTCCAATTGATATCAGCAGAACCTCACGGTGAGGACCCTAGAGTCACTATGATTACTAAAGGAGGAACTGTTACAGGAGAAGGCAGGGTAACTTCAGGAAAAACTACAAAAGGATCAGGGATCAGAAGAGCTACATAGAAGGCACATTGGTTTTATCCAAGGAAAGAGAGACATACTTTTGAAGAAGCAAGGAAAGAATTTGCAGGAGAACAAGATTCTTCATCTAAGGCACAACCAGAAGTAAGGGAATGTGAAATGACACCAGCATTTGATTAGTCTTCCCTAGATAGACAAGGAAAATAGGTAAGCAAGCTCATGGACTTCTTATATACCTGTATTAATTTGATTAAAGATTAAAAAGCTGCGTAGGAGCTACAACACTTGGTAAGACAGTATGGAATTGGAAGAATAGACCTTATGCTGAGTAGATTTGTGAATCAAGTATCAAGGAAAAGGAGGACAAACAAGGAATTACACCTTAGTGCTCAGATGTAACACCCATGTTTCCCCCAGCTTGTAATTAATCATAAAATAGGATTACCATGCTAAGGCATGTGGACAGTGTAAATGTATTATTGTTTGATTTGCCAATAACTGAATATCGAGGTGAAGCCTTGAAAGTACTGGCCATGATATCACTAGAGGAAAGAATGTGAAAACTATAAGGGAGGGTCATTATATCAAATAACCCCAAAATTCCCTTGATGAGGATAATAAACCTCCTTCGGATACCAAGGAGAGAAACCAGTTAATGAATAAAGGACCAGTGGTTGAATTATCAACCACTCCCATAAATGGAAGCATGGCCAAAACTACAGAATGTCAACCCGAAGTACCATTGGGTATGGAAGACCAAGCTGACCAGAGCTCCCTTCTGACAAAAGGAACAAGATGGGTTGAGAATCATCCTGGAAGAAATATATACAAATTGATAAGGAGAATGCATAGAGCTCTCCAGCGGATAATGAACAGAAGGTCACGATATTGATGCTAAGTGGGCATATGATAAACCTCATCGAGGCCATAACAGAGAAGGAAATCTCTGAAATTTTGCAGAGAACATAATCCAAGCAAAAGTTGAAATAGAGAAAGAGTCCTTGAAAATTGCAAGAGTTCACTGGTGATATCATGGCTTGGAATGGGGTTGGCCAGAGTGATAAGAATGAATTCCTCTAAGCATATAGTCGAGTGGAAGGATGAACAACCAAAATTAGTTAGTTGGCTACCACCTGTAATAGATAAGTAAATCCCATATCTTGTGTATTTAAGTGGTACTGTGAATTAAAGTTGGATATCCTATGAATGTTGTAGGGATAGATATGTTTTCTTAATGATTTATACTGTACCCATTTTTGGTGTTTGCTTGATTGTATAATTAGGCAAGTGGGAAATTATATGGATGGGATATGTTTTATACTCGTGATTTCTTGCGTCCTGTGGGGGATTAAGCTAGAGCCACAAATTGTGAGTTCGTCGAACTTGGGCATAGTTTCATGTATGCATGTCAACCCTTCTAGGCCTTGGAGGACAGATTCTATTAAATCTCAGGAGAGATAGTGAACGTATGCACAGGCTCTCTGTGAGGAAAATAGAGACTGAGAACCACTTAAATTATAGAGTTGAGGAATGAATGTAAGAGGTGCGCATAAGGATTCTTCCAAGTGTTACATCCAAGTGAAAAAGCACAAAGCTCTTAATACTTTTAGAGATAACAAATCTCAGGAAGAGTAGTGAGATTGACGTATCAAAAGGGAAGGCTCCTTTGTTCGTATGATGAATGAATGAGAAACTATTCAAAAAGAACCAAGGTCTGTTGTGACATTTGGATACAGAAAGGCATGCGGGCGTTAACCCCTTGAGTCCTCCAGACTTCGCTAGTTCGATGAATTGTGAGTTCGTCATAAGGGAAGTAAAAATCTCTGAAGTCCCAAAGTTAATATGGACCATGGATCTCTGGATCTGTCGGGATCCTTCTAGACCGTTCGATCTATGAGATTTGGAGTCCACACTTCAGGAGAGTCACATTTGGAGTGACCAAAACCTCGAAGTCGAAGTTACAGAGCACTTAGGAGACACTCACAAAGTTACCGAACACTCTGCAGCTCAGTAAGGAGTACTTGAGAGAAAGTTTCCAGGAGGGCATAGATATCCCTTTGAGGAATAGAAGGGACAGAGACCTTCGAGGTCTGAGCAATTGAAGCTCATAAGAGATAGTTCTAAGAGGGAAAAAGAGTAGGACTAATTCTAATTCCTAAAGCTCAGAAGAGATAAGCACTTTTCAGAAGTGCAGATGAGATCCAAGAGATGGAATTGTGGGAGGAACAAAGGCTAAGGAATTTGAATACTTAGAAAATACTTTAATATAAAGGAAGTCAAAAGCTCCGAAGGAGGAGTGACAATAGCCATTATATAGGTTGTGGAGAGGATCCTGGACCATTATATCAGCATCCAGTGAACATAGGAAGCACAGAGGAGAGGAACAGATCCCATCTGTTGGATCTAAGCGTGAAGGACCAGTAACCATTGGATCTGGAAGTAAATGCACAAGACTTAACCCTTGTGTGCACAGAAGAGTGGACTTGTCAAAGTACCAAAGTAAATTGGGACCATCCATCGTCATGGAGGACAGGTGGCGTAAGATCCACAACTTCAGAGGATTGTGGACAAGGAGGAGGACAAATGACCAGAGTAAATCCTGGCTGTTGATCGCTAGGGGACATGCGTCAACAGATCAGTAACTCTATAGAAATCACTTCGAGATTTTTCAATTGAGAGTTGAAACTCCTAAAGCCTAGAGAGACGGAGCCCAAAATTAAATTTAAACTGTCGGATTGAAAGGGACACGTGGTGGAGATTCTTTGTTCTCGGGTGAAAGTAAATTTTGAGATTTTAGGTTCCCGACTCCCGGAGAGCTGGAGGAGATCTAAACCATCAAATAAAAAGGGACACGTGAAGACAGATTATAGACTTCGGTGAAATCACTTCGAGAGTTTCAGATTGAGATTTGAAACTCTCAGAGCCCAAAGTGTCGAAGTGTCGAAGGGCCGAAGCGTCGAAGAGACGAAGAGATCAGGACCGTCGGATCCATAGGATAGGTGGCATGAATCTGTGGATTTCGAGTAAAGACCAAAAGTAAATGTCAATATTCAAATCGTTTGAAGTAGATCTGAACCGTTAGATCTAGAGGATAGGTGGCATGAAGATGTGGATTCCGGGTGAAGACCTGAAGTAAACGTCAACCATCATATCGTCCAAAGTAGATCTGAAACGTCAGATCTAGAGGATAGGTGTCATGAATCTGTGGATTCTAGGTGAATACCTCAAGTAAATTTTGACCATTGGATCATCTGAAGTAAACCTCAAGCATCGGATTGCCAATGTGAATCTAAGCCGTCAGATCAGTAGCTTAGGGAAATCCATTTGAGATTTTCTTAGTTGATATTTGATATTCGCGAAGTCTAAAGTTCTAAAAATCCAAAGTGAATCTCAATCATACGATCATCCGAAGTAGATATGATCCACTAGATCATTCGAAGTAAACATCAAGCGTCGAATTGCCAAAGTGAATATGAGTCGTCAAATCAACAACTTCGGAAAATCCATTCGAGAGTTTCTCAGTTGAGATTTGAGATTCTCAAAGTCCGAAGTCCCTAAAATCCAAAGTGAATCCCAATCGTCCAATCAGATGAAGATATCTGAGATGTCAGACCACTCGAAGTAAATCTCAAGCATTGGATCGCCAAGGTGAATCTGAGCCGTCAGATACTGTCTATTTAGGAGAAGGCAAGGTTTGAGAGTTGAGAATTCCAAATTCTGAACTTCCAGAAATCTAAAGCAAATCTCAACCATCCGATCAACCGAAGTGAAGCTGAGTCGTCAAATTGTCCAAAGTGAATATCAAGTGTTGGATAAACTGAAGTGGATCTGAGCTGTCATATCTAAGGGAGACGTGGCAAAAATATGAGAACTTCGAATAAATATCTGAAGTAATTCATAGCCGTCATCTCTAAGGGAGACATGAAGTAAATCCGTGGACTCCAGGTAAAGACCTGAAGTAATCCTCGATCGTCAGATCAAGAGGACACGCATCAGTGGATTATAGCCTCCGGATAAAATCCATTGGGAAAAAGGGTGAAGTTTGAGATTTGAGATCTTAGAAGTCCAAAACCTGAAGGAGATCTTGACCATTGATTGAGAAGAGGGCCACAGGACCATTGATCCAGTTGAAAGGTCAACCACCCGAAGTAAAGGTAGGACCATTGATCTAGTTGAAAGGTCAACCACCCGAAGTAAAGGTAGGATCGTTGATCTAGTTGAAAGGTCAACCACTCGAAGTAAAGGCAGGGTCATTTATTAGGAGGACCGGTGTCCGCAAATCGTCAACTCAAAATATTGAAGTATGGAAGAGAGAAGGGTTTTGAGAGTTGAAACTCTCGAAACCTGAAATCACGAAGGAGATCTTGTCCGTTGATTTTGCAAGGGGTAAGATCTTATATGTAGGTCTGAGAGGAGCAGATCTGAACTTCCAATTTTTGAAGTACCATCAAGATCAGGAGATTGATGGTCCTGTAGCATTGTGGGGATAGGAGTTGCACGAACGTTAAAAATTTGAGGGCAGGCTGCAATTCAAACCGTGGATTTGAAAAGAGAACACATGGAGGCTTGAGGAGAATTGTAGGCTAAAAAACAGTTTGATTCAAACTACCTTTGGCCACGTCCACAATCACACTTTCCCATAAGATCATCTCCCAAGGTTACATCAAGAGGGGGCTTATCCAGAAAAGGTGCTAACGCCCAGTACTCTAATATTTCGTAGGGAAGCGAAAGGGAATGTCATGGGTGCCCTTAAACCTACACCAAGAAGAATAAAGGTTCTGTGTTTAATTACAGAATGATACCATCAAGGTCTCAGAGAGTTGTTTGTCTTCAGAATCGAAGATCCTTGACCAGGAGGTTGGACTGGTTCCTTGACTTTCCAAATTAGAAACCATGAATGGAGATTCTGTCCTTTAAGAAAAGTGAAAATTTGTATGCCTCGTCGTGGGTGTGTTACAAATTCATATCAGAGAACGGTTACAACACTTGGCCTACTTTGGATAATGTATGAGTCACATAAGGAGGTATTTTTATCTACATTTAATCCTTGAGGAGAAGGACTACAGATTGAACCTGTGATTTTGGGAATTCTTGTTGAATTTCAGTAGGAGAATTTCTTTATCCCTTTGTCAAAGTGATAACTACTCTTACCGCAGTAGGTATATGCTAATTAGCATTTATAATAAGACTTGAATGTGGATGGTTGAAGGTGGCAGGGTTATGTCTAGAGAAGCTGAAGCCTGAAGGATGGATGACCTGGTGTTTGTAACACTGCTTCTAAGAATGGGCAGTTGGAACTTCAGGCACTGATGATGGTGGATTATATAATGGTTAATACCTTTGTGGTCTTAAAGGAATCTGATAGGATTAGGTAGGATCCTTGGCAGTTATAGTTACTTCTTTATATTAAAATCGGAGTATGTAACTCCTTATGACCAGAGAAAAGTGAGATGGGTAAAACCCTATGGACGTTGAGGCAAGAAGGTTTTCTTGCTAGACTTTGTCACATAAAGAGGAAAGTGACCCTAGTTGGGTATTGTCGTGAGAGAAGGCAACATCAATACGAGATATGACTGTGAGATTAGTCCTGTAAGTGACTAAAATCTCAAACTAAAGGACACTAATGATGAAATTAAACTATCAAGTGAATGCATGAGGTACAAAGGTGCAAGTTATGCACATGTATGATGAAAGAATATAGTTATAGATACAATATGGTTTCCCTAATGAGTGAAATATAAAGCAAGAATTGTTATTGTCCATAATAAATGAATACTATGGATGCATGGTTGACTCCATTCCAAAGAGTCATGAAAGTTTTGTTCCAAATAACAACTTGAGGGGGAATGTATTCCCTTTCCTCGGGAAATACTAATATAATTAGATAAAAAGGGTAAATGAGAAAGATGCTCTGTTGTCATAATAAGAGGCAAATGATTATGCCTTTGAGAATCACATGAGAAGGATTGTGAACAATCCTGATTTTACTGATCTTAAAGGTAGAGATGTAGGTAGGCTGTGAAACATTCCTATGACCACTACATACAATTTTAGGATTATGAATATGGTTAAGTAAATCATGGATGTAAGTTAAAAAAACTAGAATATGTATGGATACATAATTTGGGTACATGACAAAGATGCATGTTTATATTCCTTATGGGATATTTGGTAAACTGCTGAAGCTAACTCAAGGTTGAGGACATCACCAATAGTGATGGATATGCAATAAGGAAGTTGCATGCTGAAGGAGTTCCCTGTGGAGGAACTGTGTGAAGACTCTGTCAGGAAAACAAAGTCACAACCTTAATGACTGCTGAGAATTAAGCAGTGAGCCACAAGATTATATATATACCAGAATCATGGATTACATTTTGAAAAGAATCATGTGATGAATAGAAGACTAATAAATGAGTATTGACCATTCTAATAACTGAATGGTAATGTGCAGGATGCACAGGTTCATGATCCATTATGAACAAAAAAGTTTTCTATTAAAGTATGTTGTTGTATTCCAAAAAGGTTAGGGTGAGGCCTAACCAAGGATGCTCAGGGAAAAGAGAGGAAAGATCCCAACAGGGAGTAAGTTGCAAAAGCAGAGAAAAGACAGTAAGGCCTTAGAAATAACTTAGTTGGGCTGAAAATTCCCAGGCGATGTAGAAATAATTGAAGAAGGGGAGAGCCTCAATTCTTTTCTTGTTGTGTATTGTGTTTTTCCCTGGGATGAGAAATCTAGTATGCTGATAAAAGTAAATGTTTTGACACCGTAATGATGAGGATTGTATTACTGCAGAAACAGTTGAGAATGATAGGTATTGCACTCATGAAAACATTAAGGATAATGTGATGAAGTGCATATAGATATGCTAGGACATGTCTGAAAAATGTTTTATTAATTTAAATTCTATGGTACTTGCATTTTTAATTTACATGACGACTAATGTGTTTATGATGTATGTCATGTGTAGAAAGAAATAAATTGGAAATGTTGAGAAAGGCAATTGCCAATAATGAACAACCTCAATCAGAGGATGACTATGAGAAGGTTCTTGTTGAAATATTGTTGAAGGGACTTTAAAAGTCCCCATGGAGCACCATTGATGGGGTAATATCATATGATATGCTAGCATCCAGAACCGGTATAAAAATGTTCATGCCTATGTGGCACAAGGTATGAAGGGATTGGGTAAGAATCCCTTTTGAAATGTTTTGTTGTCTTAATGTTATGTATGAAACGTTGAAATTTAGTTGTATGCCTTGGATACCCAAGTATGGTATGATTCAGGAAGGAGAACCTGAATGATGGAGGTGTGAACCACTGGGAATAAGGACTGATTATAACCCTCAGAAGAATTCATGAACTGATATGCCATGAATACATGGACCAATCAAGGAACAATTGGAAAAAAAAGTGTTCATAGATATAACACTGCATGGAATGCATTGAGGGAACGCATGTTGCATAAGATGGAAGAAAATGGATTTTTTAGTAAGAAAGGAGGACCTTCCAATGTTTTGCTTACATTATGTAAGCATTGAAGGAAAACTAATCTGGGTGGCCATGAGTGTTGGCACCCTAGTTATTAATGGAGGAATAATGCTTAAAGGAATTCATGTGAAACTTTTGAGTTTCATGTGTACTGATTTGGGATCATGATCATCATGTAGCCAAAAGCATAGTCTTGCTGCAACAACGAATGAGAATGAATAAACCATATGGTGAAAATATGGGCTAATCTCCAATGCACCATAACCAATTACTTGTCGTAAAGTGTGGGAAACTTAAAATCAATGCAAAGGTGCATTGGGTATGAATGTGGCCACGAATCTTGGCACATTCATTAAGGTCAATTGATATTTGCATTACATTCTAAAAAATTTGGTAGGATGAAATAGGTAAGGGATGATGTATCCATTTTCTTTGTATCCTTGAATAGATGAAAATGAATTGGACTGTTAGTATTCTTGATTTTGAAAAGGTAATGTGCATGAAAACTAACAATTTGTTTGGCTGAGGAATGTTGAAATTGCAGGAGGAAATGGGTCTTGGATACGGCAGTATTGTAAGCACATAAGGAAGAACAATTGCCTACTGAGCCAAACTGCAAGGAATGGTATTTCCTTTTTGAGAAAGTGAATTTGATTGTTAGTATGCGCAATTTTGAAATTGTTTGTGATGACGTTATAAAGGTGCAATAAAGTGTATGTGCATGGAAACTAACAATTTGTTTGGTTGATTGAATTTGAAAGTGAAGGAAGCAAAGGGGTCTTGAATAAGGCAGCATTGTAAGCCATAAGGAAGACCAATTGCCTGCTGAGCCAAACCGCTATGGGAAGGAAATTCCCAATATTATGAATCTGTTTCTTGTGCGAAACAAATATGGAAACAAAATGTGAAATTTGGATATCTGTGGGTCACAGATTTACAAGAAAATTTTGAATTTAAAATTTATGATGAAGGAGAGTAACCTTCATCCCTAACTTTAGCTGAGCCAGAAGGATGTCAAGTTGTAAAAGCATGAAAAATGGCTATTGTTGAGCCATAAGAACCCCGTGGTAAGCCATGATCACCTAGAATATAGTGTGTTGAGGTAACACAAGATGGAGGAACGCCTCGACAAAGAAAGTATGAGGGATACCTTGACTGTAAGACCCGACAGAGTCTCTAGAATTATTTATGTGTGAGAAAACCTAGGCAAGGTAATATGGATCACCCGAGGGACTATATAGTAGAGAAGGGGATGAATGAGCCTGGTCCGGGAGGGTGAGTGAGCACAAGGAAGAGGATACCTTAATAGTTCTCGTAAACTATTGATTTGGATCATGCACACGATGGGTAGTTCTTCCTGTGCAAGAAAACCTTGGCAAGGAAAGATGGATCACCCAAGGGACTGTATAGAAGAGAAGGGAATGCCTGAGCCTGGGCCTGGAGGGTGAGTGACCGCAAGGAAGATGAAGCCATGATAGTTCTTGTAAACTATTGAATTGGGATCATGCACCCAATGGGTATGTCAAGGAAAAACAATGAGCATGGATAAAAAAATAGCCATGTGGATACAAATCCAAAAACTGCGAAGATAATTATTGTTCTAAGAATATGAAATTTTCCTAGAAATGTTTATGCAATGTTTTCTCATAAGACTATGATTAACGTGCTTGTTGTCCAAGAATTATTGAAAGCAGGTGACCAAGATTAAAATTCTGAAAAAGGACCTGACCAAGGAAGAAGGATCAATATTTCTAAAACAGTTGAATGAGAAAGGCATGACATGTGTTTTTGAGAAAGAATACCGAGGATGGTATTCCTTTAAGGGGGAGGGAATTGTAACACCCTTGTTTACCCCAACTTGTAATTAATCACAAAATAGGATTACCATGCTAAGGCATGTGGACAGTGTAAATGTATTATTGTTTGAGTTGCCAATAACTAACCATGGGGGTGAAACCTTGAAAGTACTGGCCATGATATCACCAGAGGAAAGAATGTGAAAATTATAAGGGAGGGTAATTATATCAAATAACCCCAAAATTCCCTTGATGGGGATAATAAACCTCCTACATATCCCAAGGAGAGAAATCAGTTAATGAATAAAGGACCAGTGGTTGAATTATCAACCACTCCCATAAATGGAAGCATGGCCAAAAATGCAAAATGTTAGCCCGAAGTACCACTGGGTATGGCAGACCACACTGACCAGAGCTCCCTTCTGACAAAAGGAACAGGATGGGTTGAGAACCATCCTAGAGGAACGATATACAAATCGATAAGGGGAATGCACATAGCTCTCCAACAGATAATGAATATAAGGACATGAGCTTGATGCTAAGTGAGCATCTCATAAACCTTGTCAAGGCCATAAAAAATAAGGAAATCTCTGAAAGTTTGCAGAGAACAGAACCCGAGCAGAAGCTGAAATAAAGAAAGAGTCCTTGAGAACTGCAAGAGTTGCCTGGTGATATCATGGCTTGGAATGGGGGTGGCCAGAGTGCTAAGAATGAATGGCTCTGAGCCTATGTTCGAGTGGAAGGATGAACACCCACAGTCAATTAGTTGGCTACCACCTGTAATAGATAAGTAAATCACATATCTTGTGTATTTAAGTGGTACTGTGAATTAAAGTTGGATATCCTATGGATGTTGCAGGGATATATATGTCTTCTTAATGATTTATACTGTACCCCTTTTTGGTGTCTACTTGATTGTATAATTAGGCTAGTAGGAAATAATATGGATGGTATATGATTTATACTCGTAATTGCTTGTGTCTTGTGGGGGCTTAAGCTAGAGCCACGAACTGTGAGTTTGTCGATATTGGACATAGTTTCATGTACGCATGTTGAAACTCCTAGTCGTGTTGAGTCCCTTGGAGGGTAGAGTCCGTTAAAGCTCAGGAGAGATAGTGAACATATGCAAAGGCTCTCTGCGAGGCAAACAGAGACGGAGAACCACTTAATTTCTAGAGTTGAGGAATGAACGTAAGGGGTGTGTGGAAGGATTCTTCCAAGTGTTAAGTCCAAAAAAAATAGCGCAAATATCTTAAGCCTTTTAGAGCTAACAAAGATAAGGAAGAGTAGCGAGATTGAAGTATTAAAAGGGAAGGCTCCTTTGTTCGGATGATGAACGAATGAGAAACTATTCATAAAGAGCCAAGGTCCATTGTGATAGTTGGATACGGAAAGGAGTGTGGGATTTAACCACTTGAGTCCTTCGGACTTCATGAGTTCAACGAACTGTGAGCTCATCGTAAGGGAAGTAAAAATCCCCGAAGTCTCGAAGTTAATCTGGACCGTCGATCTATGGATCCGTCGGGATCCTTCTTGACCATCCGATCTATGAGATTCGTTGTCCGCGCTTCGGGAGAGTCGTGTGTTGGAGTGACCAAAACCTCGAAGGTTAAGTTACAGAGCACTTAGGAGACTCTCACAAAGTTACTGAACACTCTGCAGCTCAGTAAGGAGTGCTTGAGTGAAAGTTGTTAGGAGGGCATGGATATCCCTTTGAGGAATAGAAGGGACAAATACCTTCGATGTCTGAGCAGTTGAAGCTCAGAAGAGATAGTGCTAAGAGGGCACAAGAGTAGGAAGTATTCCAAGTCCTGAAGCTCAAAAAATATAAGTGCTTTTCAGAAGTGCAGACGAGGTCCAAGAGACAAACTCGTAGGAGGAACAAAGGTTGAGGCCTTTGAATACTTAGAAAATCCTCTAAGCTAGAGGAAGTTTAAAGCTCGGGAGGAGGAGTGACAACAGCTGTCAGATCGGTTGTGGAGAGGAGCCTGGACCATTAAATTAGCTTCCAGTGAACAAAAGAAGCATAGATTAGAGGAACAAATCCCATATTTTGGATCTGAGCATGAAGGACCAATAACGATTGGATCTGAAAGTAAATCCATGAGACTTAACCCTTGTGTGTGTAGGAGAGTGGACTTGTAAAATCCCTGAAGTCTCGAAGTAAATTGGGACCGTCCATCATCAAGGAGGACAGGTGGTGTAAGATCCACAACTTCAGAGGATTGTGGACAAGGAGGAGGAAAAATAACCAGAGTAAATCCTGGCCATTTATCACTAGGGGACACGCGTTGGCATATCAGTAACTTCAAAGAAATCACTTCGAGAGTTTTTGATTGAGAGTTGAAACATCCAAAGCCTAGAGAGCCGGAGCCCAGAAGTAAATTTCAACTTTCGTATTTAAAGGGACACGTGGTGGAGATTCGTTGTCCTTGGGTGAAAGTAAAGTTTGAGATTTGAGGTTCCTGAGTCCAGGAGAGCTAAAGGAGATCTGAACCATCAGATCTAGAGGGACACGTGACGATAGATCGTAGACTTCAAAGAAATCACTTCGAGAGTTTCAGATTGAGAGTTGAAACTCTCGGAGCCTGAAGCACCGAAGGGCTGAAGTGTCGAAGGGCCAAAGCACCAAAGAGATGAAGATATCTGGACCATTAGATCCAGAGGACAGGTGGCATGAATCTGTAGATTTTGGGTAAAGACCCGAAGTAAACGTCAACCATCAGATCGTCCGAAGTAGATCTGAACCGTCAGATCTAGAGGATAGGTGGTGTGAATCTGTGGATTTTGGGTGTTACACATTATTTTTGTCTCCCTCATGATCGTTAATGATGTAAACCTATATGTTTCCTTCAGAGAGGTCAGTGGCCTAAATTCCTGAAGAAAGAAGAGAGAAGAACTATCCTTGAGAGAAGAAGTTGTGTTTTCCTCTATAAAAACCCTATTTTGGAGGATTTCCGTGGGCTGCACCATCGTTGGGGTGCAGAAAGACTTGATTTCTGCAAGATACACTATAGCTAGGGTGTAGAATTTTCACAGGTTGCACTATAGCCAGGTCGCGACAACCTTTGTACGTGGGAAAAATGAGCATTTTATCCATGCTTCTAGAAGGAGAAGATTCTATGGTGAGGTGGCCTCCGAATGGTTTGGATCGTACTCACTTTCATGATTTAGTGGGATCATCCTAACCTCCTCACTTTATCCTCTTCAAATTACAAAAGGAGAGGAGCTCTCATGGAGAAAGTTAGTTGGTTTTGGATCTTGGATTTTGTAGTTGGATTTGGTTTGGAATTATTAGCTTGGTTAGAGTGGCTTTGAGCTTTGCTTTTGTCAAGATAGATGTCATATATATAGTCTCAGAATTCTTGGATCAAAAGTGTGTGGGAAGAAAAGGACTGTTGGAAGGACCCTTACGACATTAAGGCATTTGGTTGTAATCTCTCTTCCTATTATTAATATAATACAGTGGCATGTTTCTTTCCCATAGAATTATCTTTATTTTATTGCATAATTCCTTGATCATATGCATAGGTTTTCATTGAATATACTCTCTATGCTTTCACTTTGGTTGGTTTGTGTCTCACTGCAGGATCAGTATCACAAGAGCACCGAAGTGAAACAGGGACAACATAGACATAAGGAAGCGACATTTAAAGGTGTGTCTATCGTCTTTTGTTCGGTAGTAAATTTTATTATTAGATCCTAGGGAAAGTGCCATGTCTTGTCATGTTTTGTTCAAGATCTAGGTGGATCTAGGGGGATTAGTCTATGTCTACATTCACCGAATTACCCGATAACAAAATTGGTGACTCCATTGGGGAAACAACGTGTTTTCCTAGTTTTCATTGTTTTCTTTCTTTGATTGCTTGGTTTCTGTTTTCTTAGTCACTGGAAGATCCAGCTTGACTCTCTGACTATTAAACTTCATTAGAAAACCTTCTCAAGTTTTAATTTTTTTCATTTTTGTTTGATTTCCACACCTTGCTTTGAGAGACAGTGTGATGACTTAGGATTTATGTTCCCTACCTATTTTGACCAGTGAGAAAACGTCGCTCCCTACCCATATCTGACCCGCAGAAATCAGTGATTTATGCACTATGCTAGTCTTCCAGCCTGTGGAAATTGTGAAAAAAAATTGTTTTTTGGTGGTTTTTCCTATCCAGATCTGTGATATGGTTCTAGGGTGACTTGTTGGGTCTGATTACAATCTACTTGAAAAAATTTGGATCTACTTTCAGCCATCTATGCCTCATTTTTTATTTGTTTTCTTTTGAAAGATTTGACCTCTTCCTTTGAGTGTCTTTCAGTTAAAAAGCATTTGTTTTTTCTTTAGAATTGTTTAGTGACAGAACACTTCTTTTTATTGAACAATTTGTGTTAAAAGAGAAAATTTGTTTGGGTTGATTTGTTTTATAGAGAGTTGCTATTTCTTTTCGCTATCTTTGAAACAAAAATTTTAATTTCTTGCTTTATATTAGTTTGGGGGCGTCCTTGCATTTGAAGTAGCAAAATTCCATGATTCTTGGAAGATATTGATATTGATGAGTTTTAAAATTTTGGGACATTGTGCATATGGGAATGATAAATGTTTTCTCCTTCTCATAGCATAGATTTCATCAAAATGAAAAGATTGCATCTTCATATCTTTGCATAACTTTCGAGTTGGTCAAAACACCATATTGTCGATGCCATTTTCCCTTAGAGTAACAAAAGCCATAAAATAAAGCGTCTATTTGTACTTTGACTTTGGTTAAAGTGCATAATGTCACTTTTGGCAAAAGTGAACATTAAATTACCTTTTTGGTGATTTTGAGGGGACATAAGTTGACTTAGGGAATTAAC
>JZKD02S0462463.1:229276-260413 GCA_000966675.3 Picea glauca | reverse complement strand
AGTTGGTCAAAACACCATATTGTCGATGCCATTTTCCCTTAGAGTAACAAAAGCCATAAAATAAAGCGCTTATAAAAATTGATTAGACATTTTATATTTTCTGGTAGCAAACCTACACTATATTAGTTGTAGGGCTTTGGAATAGGTGTGAAAGATAACTTTCCAAAGCTGCAAACAAACATAGAATCTTGATTTAGGGAGCGGTAAATCCACTTATTACATTTTGTCCTGGGAGCCCTTATAACATAAGGGTCAATCACAAGATCACATTGAGACTGACAGAGTTACTCACCTTGCTTTGTTGGTCTTAGTGTAGATATTGCACGTA
Source organism: Picea glauca (assembly GCA_000966675.3). Taxonomy (NCBI): domain Eukaryota; kingdom Viridiplantae; phylum Streptophyta; class Pinopsida; order Pinales; family Pinaceae; genus Picea; species Picea glauca. Next base: position 260,085 of record JZKD02S0462463.1, on the reverse strand, counting down.
TTATGGGGGTCACTTGAAGGTATACCCACAATGATGAGTGGAATCCTTTCAAGTTGATTTTGGGCTAGATACCCTGCCTTTGCGAGTGGATCGGACTGTCAATTGTTTCCCCAGGCATCATTGTAGTAGTTGGTAACCTTAGTGGCCTATATCTTTAGGGTTTTTACACAAGTTGACTGTGGAGGGGCAAGTCTTCACGGTACCTGGATTCGACATTGACCAAACTCACTCGGGCTCCTTGGAGGGTAAATCCATAATTACTGCATGGAATCTTGCACCAGGGTGTAAGTCCATTAAGCAGGTCGTCAACGTAACCTTTCCACTTGCTCTATCTCAATCCCTTATTACTTTGTTCCCACAATGTTGGATTTCATCACCAACTATTGAGCTCATTGTGAGAAGGTTTTGTTTTCTTGCGTGCTTACTAGATTTTTAGTGTGTGTTGTTTGTTTTCCCTAGTGGACTCTAGATTGGATCTTTATTTTAATGGCGTCAGTTCCTGGAATGACCAATGAAGGAACCTCTGATCTAGGGGAATCTTTTGTTTTTCCTTCTTACGGAAACATTGATCCTCCTCACATCACTACTTTGAGCCTTCTAGGTCTCACAATTGGACTATTGGTAAGGTTGTTTTCCACTCAAGTAGTCCTGAATGCAGTAAGTGCTTCGGACATAAGAACTTCCCCCTAAGAACTTCCCCCCAAGAACATCAAACTCATGTTAATCATTCTCCTTCTTCACCAGTAAGATCTTCTTTGCCTTATTCACTTGCAAGGTCTTCTTCGCCAAGTGAAATCTCTAAATCTACTAACCCAGTGGATAAGAAGAAGAAGCAAAGGAATAAGAAGAAGAAGAAAAATAAGCAAGCGTCCAAACTTCCAACCACTGCCAGACATGTTGGAAAGAAACTAGTTATTGTTGATCGTGCTGGGAGTGTTGATGATGTCAAGATCACCCAAACAACCCGTAATCCCAAGTACCCTTCTAGGATTTGTAAGGGTACCCATCTTCTTAAGCATTTCCCTGGTCTATCCAAGGTTATAGAAGCATGGTTTACACACTCTCGCTAACCCATGTCTTCATCATCTGAACAACATGTTGATGACCCCCCGTCAACTAGTCAAGATATAGTCGGGAAAAAGAAAAGTAGAGCCAAGTTCTCGTGCATGTTATGCAAAGGGATTCATCTAACTCACCTTTGCCCCCGTATGGATGAAGCCTCGAAATTCCTGGAAGACATGACTATTTCACATCCTCAACTTCTAGCTGCTTATCACAAGTTTACTCTCGAACCACCTGTAGTTGATGGAATGATCAATTTGGCCCCTTCATCGGTCAATCTGGTTGATCATGTTGTCAATCTGATCACGTCCTTAGTTGAACCAGTTGATGCACTGGTTGATTTGATCCCACCCTTGGTCAACCCCACTCTCCCTCCAGAGAGTGAAATCCAAGTGGTTGATCCGATCTCTTCCTCGATCAATCTCACTCTCCCTCTAGAGAGTGAAACTCAAGCGATCGATCTATTTCCACCCGTCGACCCCATTCTCCCCAAGGAGAATGAAACCCAAGTGGTTGATCTGATCTCGTCATCAGTCGATCCTACTCTCCTGCTCGAGAGTAAACCTGATAATGCCCATGTTTTTCTTGTTGATACAGAATCTACCGTACTGGGGGGTATTCCTCCTTCTCCTGTGGAACCCCCTCCAAGTAATGAGTCCATCCTTTTCAATTGGGGTGTGTTAATTGGGCCTCGTCTTCCCTCTCACATTCCTTTCCAGATTACAGTATAGGTTTGTGGTTGGGAGGTTCCTCAAATGTTGATAGATGAAGGTGCATCTGTTAGTATTTTTTCCTCTATTTCTTGGCAAGCTTTGGGTTGTCCTTATCTTGCGCCAGTTACATAGAATCTGTTAGCTTTTAACAGAACAACCAGTCAACCTTTAGGGACCCTTCCTCAGTTTCTTGTAACTTTGGGAGGGAAAATTGTCTTTATTGATGTCACGGTAGTCCAAGACCCCTTGTATTTCTCTTTACTCCTTGGGCAGGATTATGTCTATTCCATGAAAGCTATTGTGTCCACCCTTTTTCATGTGATATGTTTCCCTCGCGATGGAAGAATGGTGACTATTGATCAACTTTCATTCATTGGTCCTGATTGGATTACCTCCCTTAGTGGTTCTTATATGTAGACGGTATCTCCCCCACCACAGGTTAATTATGTGGCGTTGTCTCCCATGACTTTAGCTTCTGATGATTTGGATCTAGTAGTTGACATGGTGATTTCTTCGATAGGGTTTTTAGAGCTTGATCTCCTTACCCCTGTCGCAGCCCTCGACATGTGTTCCTTCCAGAGTGTGTTTCTTCCATCAAGTGAAGATATCTTGGAGGGCATGACCGAGTTTTGTCCCTTAACATGGTGTCCTTCCAGAGCATTGTCCTCTTAGAAGCCATGATCAAGGAGATCTTTGAGCACGGTTTTCTGATTTCAAGATCATTAAAAAATGAAACCAGCTCTAAGAATGATTTTCTGATTTCAAGCTTGTTAAAAAATGAAACCAGCTTCAAGCATGGTTTTATGATTTCAATCTCCTTAAAAAATGAAACCAGTTATGAGGATAGTTTTTTCCATCTCTGTAGCAACCTCGTTAAAAAATGAAACAGAGGTTACAAGAATAGTTCATGTTTCTGTGTCAAGCTCATTAAAATACGACACAGAGGTCTAGGGATTGAACCTGGATTCTCGAGCATAGGTTTTCTTCTCTATGGCAAGCTCGTTAAAAAATGAAATAGATTTATTTCCCTCTCTTTGTTGAGTCAGGTCCTTCGTCTAGTATTTTAAGATTCCTTTCCTTTGCCTATGCAGTTGGATGAGATGAAGCTTGGGGGGAATTTGCTTCCAGCCTCTAGACTTCATGCTGAAGTTGAGCCACTAGCTTCTTAAACTGGTGGCTAAGTACCAACCATGCATTGGGAAGTCACAAGCATAGTTTTCTATGGTTCAAGCTTGTGTAAAAATGAAACTGACTGCCTCAAGCATAGTTTTCTATGGTTCAAGCTTGTGTAAAAATGAAACCACCTAACTCAAGCATAGTTTCCTCTGGTTCAATCTTGTGTAAAAATGAAACCAGGTCCAAGCATAGTTTTGTTTAGTTTTTAAGCTTGTGTAAAAATTAAAATCTATCTCAAGCACAATTTTGTTTTTTTTTAAAGCTTGCGTAAAAATGAAAACAATCTCGAGCTTAGTCTTTGTTCTTTCTCATGCTCATAAATACATGAGAATAATTCACTGAGCTTAGTCTTTCTTCTTTCTCATGCTCATAAATACATAAGAATAAGTCACTGAGCTTAGTCTTTGTTCTTTCTCATGCTCGTAAATCAATGAGAATTTAACCGTGTATAATTTTATCACTTTTTCGGACTCGTAAAGGTTATATGAAAAAGGAACCCACTAGAGTTCCCTTTAAGCTCTTTTTAGACTCTCTAAACATGAAAAGATTGTCGAGCGACCTTGTTATTTTCACGCTCGTTAAAGTATTTGAAGAAAATGTCTGTTGAGCGATAGTTGATCTCTTTTTCGTTCTCATCAGACTACTTTACAAAAAGGAACTGAGAGAGTTCTCTTTAAGTGTTTTTCAACCTCTATAAACATGAAAACCGCCGAGTTTTCTATCTTTGGACTCGTTAAACAAACATCGAAAGGCCCATATGGGACTGAACCAATCCTTCTTAGGTTTCATTAAACATACTCTGAGTGACTCGTCCGAAGGATGAGATTACATTACAAGCATATGTTATCCTCCTTAAGCTTGTGTAAAAATAAAGAGGTACTCGCCAGAAATGGTGGGGGAAAAATTGGGAAAGAATTGTGTCTAAACATGTATTCCATGGAAGAGTCTCTTTTGAGCATGATACCCTTTCACTCGCCTTATGTTTAGGTTGGAAAATTCGCTCGTCTCTTGGTCATACTCCTTTATAAGATTACAAATTGGTCTATGATCCCTGTTGTTGAGTCAGTATTTTCCAAGACAGTTTTCGTGTCATCGATATGCTCAAAGAAAAGTTCAACCCATAAATCCTTCTATTTTGTCAGCCATTTCTGCAGTCCTTAAGTCTTCTATTGCGTCAGCCATTCCTGAGTCAGTCCTGAATCACTTGTTACTCTGATCTACTTCAAATCTTGTTACCTGTTTTCTGTCATTGATGTGGGATACATTAAGGCCCTCTTGTGACGAGTCTTTTCCTGTCGACTTCAACTCATTATCTAGGAATTAGACTTAGAAATTAATTGATACCTTGGAACTTGCATGCCTCAATGGCAGGTTTCCTCGCTTTCAACAGTGGGTTTTCATTATTGACCCCTGATCAGGAGATTCCACCGAGTGTTTGACCTGAGCTCATTGATTCACATTCATTGGATTGTACTAGAGTACCTTGGGATTCATTGACATTAATGGTGATTTCTCTCACACTTGTTAACGGTATTCACTAATGACCGGTAATCAAGTGGTTTCTACCATGTTTGATTTTAGCACATGTTTTCACATGGTTAGATTCATACTATAGAGTGGTGGAGATGAAGACCCTGAATATTTTCTCACAGATTCAGGTTGCATTGGAGTATATTCAATTTGTACTATTTCATAGATACACATTGTATGTCTCGTGGCTATGTTCAAATTTGAGTCTTTAACACATAGATCCACAGTGTATTTTTCGTGGCTATGTTAAGATTTGAGTCATAATGGCATGCATCCACGGTGTATGTTTGGTGGCCATGACCTATCTTACTTGACATGGATCTTTGCATGTCAGCATTTATGCTTTGAGTCATTTGTATTCTAAGTATGGGAATGCCTACCTCAGTGATGATATATTATGGTACTGTATTTCCTTGTTTGTTGGCAGGTTTATGACCGACTGTTCCTTGTTCCCTACACACCCTCGACAAAGTATTTCAGCTATCACTCTGTTCTGACTTCATACTTTTGGGGGCTCTCTGTTACACATTATTTTCGTCTCCCTCATGATCATTAATGATGTAAACCTATATGTTTCCTTCAGAGAGGTCAGTGGCATGAATTCCTACAGAAAGAAGAGAGAAGAACTTTCCTTGAGAAAAAAAGTTGTGTTTTCCTCTGTAAAAACCCAATTTTGGAGGATTTCTGTGGGCTGTGCCATAGCTGGGGTGCGGAAATACCTGATTTCTGCAGGTTGCACTATAGCTAGGGTGCAGAATTTCCGCAGGTTGCACTATAGCCAGGTCGCGATGGCCTTCGTACATGGGAAAAATGACCATTTTCTCAATGCTTCTAGAAGGAGAATCTTCTATGTTGAGGTGGCCTCCAAATGGTTTGGATCTTACTCACTTTCATGATTTAGTGTGATCATCCTAACCTCCTCACCTTATCCTCTTCAACTTACAAAAGGAGAGGAGCTCTCATGGAGAAAGTTAGTTGGTTTAGGAGCTTGGCTTTTGTAGTTGGATTTGGTTTGGAATTATTAGCTTGGTTAGAGTGGCTTTGAGCTTTGCTTTTGTCAAGATAGATGTCAAATCTATAGTCTTAGAATTCTTGGATCAAAAGTGTGTGGGAAGCAAGGGACTATTGGAAGGAACCTTACAACATCAAGGCATCTGGTTGTAATCTCTCTTCCTATTATTAATATAATACAGTGGCATGTTTCTTTCCCATAGAATTATCTTTATTTTATTGCATAATTCCTTGATCATATGCATAGGTTTTCATTGAATATACTCTCTTTGCTTTCACTTTCGTTGGTTTGTGTCTCACTGCAGGATCAGTATCACAAGAGCACTGAAGTGAAACAAGGACAACATAGACATAAGGAAGCGACATTTAAAGGTATGTCTATCATCTTTTGTTCGGTAGTAAATTTGATGATTAGAGCCTAGGGAAAGCACCATGTCTTGTCATGTTTTTTTCTAGATCTCGGTGGATCTAGGTGGATCTAGGGGGATTAGTCTATGTCTGCATTCACTGATTTACCCGATAACACCAGGTGAAGACCCGAAGTAAACGTCAACCGTCAAATCGTCCAAAGTAGATATGTATCATCAGATCTAGAGGACAGGTGGCATGAATCTGTGGATTCCAGGTGAAGACTTGAAGTAAATGTGGATCATAGGATCATCTGAATTAAACCTCAAGCGTCGGATTTCCAAAGTGAATTTGAGTCGTCAGATCAGCAGCTTCGGGAAATCCATTCACGATTTTCTCAGTTGAGATTTGAGATTTGCGAAGTCCAAATTTTTGGAAATCCGAAGTGAATCTTAATCATCTGATCATCTGAAGCAGATCTGAGCCATCACATCATCTGAAGTAAACCTCAAGTGTTGGATTTCCAAAGTGAATCTGAGCCGTCAGATCAACAGCTTCAGGAAATCCATTCGAGAGTTTCACAGTTGATATTTGAGATTCATGAATTCTGAAGTCTTGGAAATCCGAAGTGAATCCCAATCGTTCGATCACCCAAAGAAGATCTGAGCCATTAGAACACCTGAAGCAGATTTTATTGGTATTTCAACAATTTGACTATCATTGACCTAAAGAAGAGAAGAATGACATTTGAGGGTAATGGCCTTAAAATCATTGCACCTCTGGACTCATATGAAGGTCGTAGATACACACAACCTATCAGGGAAGAAGACCGAGCATATGAGCTAGAGAACATCTATAAACTGACAGCAAGATAGTAGGATTACATTAATCCTACAACAGATGGAAATCTTAGCTAGTGAAGTGAAAGTGCATCTTCATTAGATTCATAAGAGGCATTAGAAAATTGGTAGAATAGAATGTATGAAGTCTCTACGCAGAGGTGTGCCAGATTGACCAGAGCAATTCGCTGGATTGTTATAGAAGTAAGTGATCTTCCAACATTTGATGGCTTGAATCATTTAGAGACATTTCTAGCTGAATTTGAGACAATTGTACTAGGATGTTGGCACTAGATGAAGCCTTGAAAGACACACCAGCTAGATGGTGGGGAGCACACAAGAAGAACATCGAGGAGTGGACACAATGTCACATATTGTTGATAGTACGCTTTTCAGACCAAGATGAAGGATGTGAAGTAATGAGGAAGACTGGAGCAACATTCCTAAAGAGAAGTGGGTGCATAAGTTCATTAACACCTTGGATACTATGCCTATCAACTGGTATCTTCAAGAAGAACTGCGCCTCATCACTACATATTGGTACGGTATGACTCAGAACTTTATAGCTACATTTATATTTGAGAGTCAGTACCCTACAGTAGATCAAGCTTTGCAAATTATAAGATAGAAGGTCTTTGAGGAGGCACCTAACCTCCCCTTTACCCAAGAAAAATATGAATGGATTGCACCTCTTCAACAATTACAAGACTGCTACAATATTAATGTTGATGAGGATGATGACCCAAGGGATGTAAACATTTTAGAAATTGAAGGAAAAAGAGACATATAAGGGCCAGGGATTGAATTACCCTTTGTTGGAAAACCCATTAAACCCTTTAAAATTAATAAGGTTAATATTGGAATAGAACAAACACCTAAGTTAGCAAATGTGGGAGACTATTGGGATGATGCTACTATTAGCAAGATCACAGAGTTATTACATGAATATCAGGACTTGTTCCCAACCAAGTTAATATACATGAAGGGAATTAAAGAGCCCATGGGAGAAATGAACATCCCCTTGAGAGAAGATGCAAGACCTATCAAGCAGATACCTTACAGACTAAATCCTAAATATAAGCATAAAGTTAAGATTGAATTGGATAGAATGATGGAAGCATGAATCATAGAACCTGTTGAAGAATCTGAATGAATTAGCCCTATGGTGGTCAAGGATAAGAAGTCAAGATAAATCAGAATCTCTGTAGACCTAAGGAAGTTGAACGATGCATGTCTACATGACCCATTCCCTACACCTTTTACTGATGAGGTTCTAGATAATGTAGGAGGACAGGAGGTCTACTCATTCACAGATGGATTTTCATGTTATCACCAGATCATAATTTCTAAGAAATATCGACATAAGACCACATTTTCAACAGAATGGGGTTCTTTTCAGTACACTGTGATGCCTTTTGGCTTGAACAATGCACCAACCATATTTTCCATGGTGGTGGTCGAAGCATTTAAAGAATTTTTACACAAGTTCTTGGAAGCATACTTTGATGATTGGACTATTTTTATATTAATGAAATATCATAATGAATGTTTGAGATTGATGTTAGATAAGTGTAGGCAATGTCAGATTGCCCTGAATTTGAAAAAATGTATTTTCTTTTCACCCTTTGGAGTGTTTCCAGGTCATATTGTGTGTAAGCAGGGATTGTTGGTAGACACTTCGGTTAGATAGTTGTGCACTGATAACAACACCTATGGATAAGCTATTAAAGAAAGACAGTAAGTTCCAATAGACAGAAGAATTCCAGCAGAGCTTCGACACACTAAAGAAGAAAATGGTCACTGCGCCTATCTTTTTTTTTTCAGATTGGAGTAAGGAGTTCAATGTTCATGTCGATGCTTCGTCAATTGCATTAGGAATAGTCTTAGCACAACCAACTGTAGGAGACATTGACCACCCTATAGCATTTTCTAGCAGGAAACTTTCTACAGCTGAAAGGAACTACACTACGACTGAAAGAGAAGGATTGGCTATGGTATATGCGATGCAGAAGTTTAGACACTTTTGTTGGGAGGACATTTTAAGATGTTCACTGATCATTCTGCCTTGAAGTACTTAGTCAAAAATCCAATGTTGGGGGGAAGAATATGTAGATGGATACTACTATTCCAGGAGTATGACTTTGAGATTGTGGTCAAGCCAGGAAGAATGAATAAAGGACCTGATCACTTATCCAGGTTGGAAAATGGAGAGTAACCTACCATTCTGGAGGATACACTACCAGATGCATAGTTGTTGGCCATCAGAAAGGTAGATTATCACTTCGCTGATATAGTTCAGTTCTTGTCCACAGGAATGGCACCTCACGAGTACACAATCATTCAGAAGAAACAGTTGGTAGTCTGCGCTGTAGACTTTCAAATTATAGCTGGATAGTTATATAAGATGGGACCAGATGAGATCCTAAGGAGATGCATTATGGAGGAATAAATACCATCTATTCTTGTAGAATCACATGAAGGCGTCGTAGGAGGACATTATGTAGGGCAAGAAACAACGTAGAAGGTTCTCGGAGCTACCCTCTGGTGGCCTACTTTACATAAAGATGCTAAGGAATACTACAAAGCCTGTGATGTATGTCAAAGAGTAGGAAAGCCTTCTAGAAGGGATGAGATGCCTTTGGAAGCACAATTAACATTACAAGTATTCTAGAAGTAGGTCGTTGAATTTGTGGGACCTATTAACCCACTAGGAAAGCGCACAGGAACTTGATACATCATCACTTCTACAGAGTATTTGACCAGATGGGCAGAAGCATGAGAAGTTAAGGAATGTAGTGCAACTACAACTATGAATTTAATCTTTCAGGATATTATAACTAAATTTGGATTCCCAAAGATCCTTATGAGTGATCAAGGCACACACTTCATCAATAAAACTATTGAAGCCTTGGCTCAGGAATTCGAAGTTCACCATCAGAAGAGAACTCCATACCACCCACAGGTGAATGGTATAGTCGAAGCTTTCAATAAGATCTTAGAGACAACATTGACTAAAATTTGTAGTGTTAACATAGATGATTGGGATTTAATAATTCTAGCTATACTATGGGCCTACAGAACTACTTGCAAGAAGTTAAAAACACAGACTCCCTTTAAGTTGGTATATGGCTTGGAAGCAGTAGTACCTATGGAATACTCGGTTCCTAGTTTAAGAATTGCAACACTTATAGGTATGGATGACACTGGCACTATTCAAGACAGGCTTGTGTAGTTATTGGAACTGGAGGAAGACAGGTTCATTGCAGGATTTCATCAACAGGTACAAAAAGAAGGACAAAAGGATTACCATGACAAACATATAAAAAAGAAAGCATTTAAGCAAGGATATTTGGTATTGTTATATGACAACAAGTTCATGAAGCATCCAGGGAATTTCAGAACACATTGGCTAGGACCATTTGAAGTTGCCTATGTTACAGAAGGAGGAGTTGCATAGTTGAATACCCTTAATGGATAATGGAAAGAAGGTTTGGTAAATGGGAGTCGGTTGAAATTGTATTATGACAACCAGCTTCCTCGCAGCTCTCAGTAAAACAAAAAGAAGAAGGGTCTAGGTACCAAGTGTAGTTGAAACTGGGTACCAGACACATAAAATATAGTCTGCACAAGATAGGGAGGGATAGAGCAAAAAGAACAAGCTGCTCCGTGCAGTCTACAATCGAAGTGATACAGAAGGTTTAGTCTTGTAGTGACTCGGGGTGAGGCACATGTGAGTGTTGTGGGCCTACTTTTCCTTGGTTATGTAAGGAAGCGAAGATTAAGGAAGAAAGTTGAAGTACGAACTGTGCAGAAGGAACATAAACTTAGGAAGGGTCGAAGTGGGTAAAGAAGTAGAAAAGAAGGAGAAAAGTAAAAAAAGCTAGTCGTTGGAAGATAAGATAGAGGAAGACAAAGCATTGAAGAATATGGATCGTGGAAAACTCAGCAAGCAGAAAAATACATCAACGAGTTCTTTGTATCACCTCATGGAAAAAAAGGAAAGACAAGTTGGCGAAGCCCTTAAAACACGGGACAAGTGGACCTAGGGTTTTGGATCTAGGGTTTTTGCACCTAGACTTTGGTCATGTAATGTATAAATAAATGTCTAGAAGAGTCGAGAGGGTTGTTGTTCAATATTGTTTAATGTTGGTTTTTTCTCGTTGTTGATTGTTGTTGTGGTTGAGAGAAATATTGAGTCTTTGTTCTAGATCTTCAACTGGGTACAAAGATCAACCTTGCAGCTGGGTGCACAAGGAGGGGAGAGAAAGATAGAAAGATATGCAGCTAAGTGTGCAGATAGAACTGTATGTTTTCATCTAATATATCAAGAAACACAATTATGTGGATGTATCCCTAGGGATAGGGTGAACCACGTATATCTTATTGTCTTTGTGGTTGATGTTGTGTTATTTTCCATTTGATATGTTTTTATTGCATTGTTGTGTTAGATCAAAGATATAACTTCGTGAAGTAAACTTAGGAGTGGTGAAGAATATCTATATTGTTGTGTGTTGTTGTCATGAAATCACTTTTCATTTCCTCTGGTTGTAGGTGAGACTGCATATGCTTCACAGGTGTTTTCGAAAGGGCCAGTAGTTAGGCATTGTTGGTCCACTGATAGAGTTGAACCCTGGGTCTTCCCCTGTGCCAACATCTACCTAACATCCTTGCATACAAGCATTCTATTATGGAGAATGAGGAAATAAAACACTAGGTCTAAGATCTAATTTTGAAGGGTCATATCAAACCAATATCCTTTCCTTGCACGAGCCCATATGTTCTATTACAAGAGAAGAATGAGACATGGCAAATTTGTATTGATTACAGAGGTCTGAACAATAACACAATAAAGAATTGGTACCCAATCCCCTCGATTGATTTTCTTCTCGATCAGCTCAAGGGAGCCAAATTTTTCATTAATATTGATATGTACTCAGGCTAACACGAGATGTTGATTGAGAAAACTGATGTATTGAAGACAACCTTCAATTCTAAAGAAGGTCTCTTTGAGTGGTTAGTCATACCTTTTGGCATGACTAATTCCCCAAACACATTAATGCGAATGATGGATGATATATTGTGGCTATTCATAGAAACCTTTGTGGTCTTATATTTGGATGACATACTCATCTTTAGAAAAACCTGGGAGGAACATTTGAAGCAAATTCAGTAGGTCTTGGGCACCCTGTGACACCACAATTTATATTCCAATTTGGAGAATTGTTCCTTTGGCATGAAGAGAATCCAATATTTGGGATACATCATGGATTATCAAGGTGTGCATGTGGATATAGCCAAGATCCAATCCATCCACTATTGGTCAGCCCCGAAGAAATTGACCGAGCTTCACAACTTCTTGGGCCTCACCAAATTCTACTGCAAATTTGTGTTGGTATTCTTTCATATCACTTGGGCCCTAAGCCAGGTGAGAAGGCGTGGAGAAAAGGCCAAGTTTGTTTGGGTCACATCCCAACAGAAAGCATTCAAGGATTTGAAATTCTACCTCTACTCAGCTCCAGTTATTATTCTTCCATTCTTGCAACAACCATTTGAGATTGAGACATATGCTTCAAATTATTCTGCAGTGAATCCCTCACTCAACATGGGAATTCGGTGGCCTATCACAGTGAAAAAATGTCTAATGTTGTTTGTAGATACCCCACCTACAAAAATGAGATGTATTCCATTTTGCAAGCATGTCGACAATGGAAACATTACATTATGGGGAAGGAAATGATCATCCACACTGATCATAGGCCCTTGTAGTTCATGTAGACACAGAAAACGTTATAGAATGATTGCCATTAGAAGTGGTCCACGTACCTGTAACAATTCCACTTGAACATCAAGTACAAGAAGGGAAGCACCAACCATGTAATAGACTACCTTAGTCGACCCCTTTTTTTGGTTCTAACCACATTCCTTAACTCGTGTAGGAGTGATACATCCAAGTGGCCACAATTATACAATATCGATTTTGAATTTGTTGCTACCTATCAAACATTGAGTCTAGGAAAACCAATTGTATACTTTCATCTCCAAGATGGACTATTATTACATCTGATACTTCTCTGTGTTCCTTCAAGTGAGCATGCAAATATAATTTGGGAATATCATTACAGTTGGGAGGTAGGACACTTTGGTGTGGAAAAAACAGTGGAAATACTGCAAAGGCGTTTTTATTGGTTGAAGCATCGATAAGATGTATGCAAGTACATTAGATCCTACATTGAATGTGCCATTATGAAACCATTCATCAAGAAACATCGGCCATACACCCCTCTTCCTACTCCAAATAGGCACTGGGAATCCATCTCCATGGATTACATGCTCGTTCTTACTTCAACTAAGCATGGGAATGACTATGTCTTCTTGGTTGTTGATCGATTCTCTAAGATGTCATTTTGGCACCCTACAAGAAACACATGATAGAAGATACCATTGCTAAGATCTTATTTGAACGTGTTTGGGTTCATTTTGGGCTCCCACAGACCATTATTTCACATCGTGACAGTAGGTTCCTAAGTACATTTTGGTCCATCCTATGGTCGATGATGGACACCAAAATAACCAAATCGATCGCCTTCCACCCATAGACTGGTGGGAAAACAAAGGTAGTCAATAGGATGATTGTTCATATCTTAAGGATGTGAAAATTCCAAAAATCCATGCACATGGGATGAGATCCTTCCTTATGTTCAACATAGCTACAACAAATCCCTCCATGGATCTATTGGACACAACCCTTTTCATGTGTGCTTGGGGTTGTATCCATTGACCCCAATTGATGTATCTCTACCCATTGTAGTTGCACAAGAAGAGTCCTCCCATGCTCAAACCGAGGTTGATAAATCATCCAAATTTTTTGACTGAATCCAACACATCGAACAACAAGTTCATGATATTTTCAAGAAATCAAACACCAAGTACAAGAAATGCCATGATCAATATCAGTACCACACAATTTTTATGTGGGAGATAAGGTATGGTTTAATTTGTAGAAACGGTGCCTCACAGGATCCCATCAGAAGTGTAAATGTGTTGAACCTGCACAGAATAGATCTAGCTAAACAATAATACACACATTTGCAAAGATATTTGCAGAAAGAAGAAGAAGGAGAGAAAGAATGTAAGAATTCTCATTAATCGTTATTCCACACTCAAAGAAAAAATAATTTACAATAGATATAGGATACATGAGTAACTAATGAGCCATAGTGGTGGTCTAGATTGATCTGGACACACACCAACAGTTACAAGAGTAAATTGCCACCCAGTCTAGTCTCTCAGGCAGTTACGGGAGTGAACTGTGACCTAGCTGAGTTAACTAGTCAACTAGTCTTCAGTTAACTGACTGAACAAAGAGTAGTGAGTTGGTGATGATCCCAATGTTTCATGGTGACAAAGCCAATGCAACATCTAAACTCAACTCAACTAGTCAAACTGAAGTGTCAACTAAAAGAGAATATTCTCCAGGTGGAATATTCTCCCCTAAAATATAGGAGACTGGATATTGACTAATTATGACTAATAAACAAGGAATAAAATTAGTAAAAATAAATCCTAGGTGTGTGTGAAGTAACTCCAACACCCCCCCTAAACATCACTATGATGAAAATAAAGAATGGGTCTCAGCTACAAGGCCATGTTAGGTTCCCAAATACAAAAGATACACTGAACTAAATGAGGAAAGAGGGAAAACCTCATGGGAACAAATGCCCCCCCTCAAATTACAATGCATTAAATAAAAAAATTATAAGGAACAAAAGGCAGTTGCTAAGCAACCATGTCCTTCACTCCAAGAAGACCTCGCAACTATGCAAGTTTGTGCTCTTTGAAGATTTTGTTAAAGATGTAGATGTCTGCGCAGGTCTGATGAAGTATATGCATCATTGATATTTCCACACATATCCACTTTATCTTCTTGTAATGAATAATATCCAAATAAAGTTTGGATGAAACTTTGAAAACTGTACAGCCGTTTCTGGAAAAACGCTAAAATTTTGTTGATTTTGAAACGATCATAACTTCACTTTCCGGACTCCATTTTGGATGATTTGTTTTTTGAAATTGGATATTTTCCTGAGAGGAATTCAAATATCCAATTTGTTTCTGCAAATTGTTCTCATAAAATATCATAATGGCATCTGATGTGCGTGGCTCCCTTTTTGACATTTGATATGCATGCATGGTGCATGCAAAAGTGTATGCATGTGACTCCTAAGATGCATGCCATATATCTTCCACATGAATTTCAGAAAACAAATCTGAAGTGCAGTAGACATCATCTTCAATTAATGGAATACAAATTTCTGCAAATACTTTTGTAGAAGACTCTTCATAATAAGAAGATTGATCTTCTGATGACTTCTCTTCTGGCTCTATTTGTTCAACCTCCTGCATGATGTCTTCACAATATTATTTATTCCCGAATACAACCTCCAATCTGGTCCATAATTCATATGGAGTTGATTCCTGTGATTCATCATATACTTCATGGAGAATTTCAGGAGAAATAAAATAGAGGATACATCCTATGGACATATCTTGTCTATTGAGAAAATCATTTTTATCATTGGCAAAAGCAGGCTCTACTTCCATTTCCATAGTTATTTGGTACAAGCCTCTGCATATAAGCATAATAATACTTTTTGGCTTCCATTCCAAATAGTTATGAGGCGTGAGAAGTATTTCTGGCGAATAATCCATCTTTTTGTTGTCTTCAATCTTTTGTACCTGCAAATTTTTTTTTGGTGTAGACTTTGTTTAGCATTCTGTCAGCTCTGATACCATGTAAATGTGTTGAACCTGCACAAAATATATCTATCTAAACAATAATACACACATTTGCAGAGATATTTGGAGAAATAAGAAGAAGGAGAGAAAGAATGGAAGAATTCTCATTAACCATTATTCCACAGTCAAAGAGTGAATAATTTACAATAGATATAGGATACATGAGTAATTAATGAGCCATAGTTGTGGTCTAGATTGATCTGTACACACACCAGTAGTTACAAGAGTAAACTTCCACCTAGTCTAGTCTCTGAGGCAGTTACGGGAGTGAACTGCGACCTAGCTGAGTTAACTAGTCAACTAGTCTTCAGTTAACTGACTAAACAAAGAGTAGTGAGTTGGTGATGATCCCAATGTTGCATGGTGACAAAACCAATGCAGCTTCTAAACTCAACTTAACTAGTCAAACTGAAGTGTCAACTGAAAGAGAATATTCTCTAGGTGGAATATTCTCCCCTAAAATATGGGAGACTGGATAATGACTAATTATGACTAATAAACAAGGAATAACCTTAGTAAAAATAAATCCTAGGTGTGTGTGAAGTAACTCCAACAAGAAGCTATGCCCACTCTGATATGGGCCTTACACCATAACCAAGGTTTTGGGTGAGAATTGTTTTGAATTAAGTATTACCCCTTTCCTTGGCTTCCACCTGATATTTAATGTGGAACTGTTTCAACCATATTTTCCACCTCTCTTGTATACTTCAGAGGTGGTCAAGCACTTGGCCCTTACAAAACTCAATCTTGAATTCACAAAAAAAGTGAAATTTTATTAGATCATGGACACCAAGATGAAGCGAACCCACCAGTAAAACATCCCACTCTATCAGGTTGTCAAAGCAAGACAACTTTTTCACTGGGGCAAGTGGCTCACCATGAGTCATGCTTAGCAAAAGTTTACCCATGTGATGGAGGAAATTGATACAATGGGGACCATTTCTTCCTAAGGGGGGAAACTGATCCAGGTGGATATTGGTGGCCACCCACTTATTCCACTAATTCATAACAGTTCCACATATTGGCATTTTTTCTACGGTTTTTCGAGTCCCAAACTTCTAGGGTCGTTTTGAGTCCATAAATGACATTTTTTTGGCACAGAAGCGCCCAACATGCAGCCGAAGGTAGATGATAGCTTGAACATAATGTTTACTCCTCATCTATACCTCTTCGACGAGGTACTAGGTGCCCCAAACAGATATTTTATGCAAAAGTTGTGCCCCCGCGAAGTTGACATGTCAACTAACCACATCAGGGCCCACAAACCTTTTGGAATTTCATCTTCTGGGGTTAGGGTTTTTTATGTTTATGGTTTTCTCATTGATTATTTACGCTAAAATGAATTTTCATCCTATTTGTAATCATATTCTTTTGAATGAGCACAATCGTCATATCTCTCTCTTTGGAGATAAGCTAGTATCATTCTAGCTAGCTTGTGTGCTTTGCATTTTATAATCTTTTGTATTCTAGATAGTCACTAATATAATCTGATTTCAACTATATTATTGTGTTTCTTACAATATACCATTGTGTTTCCTTGTTATTTATCTTCCTTCATTTTGTTCTCAATATAACCTGGATCATATTTTTTTAGAACCTTTGTGGGAGTGCAATTTACTATGTAATTTGAATAGTTAATGGATTTTTCCCAATAATTAAGACTTAATCCCTTAGATTGGATCATACACTTAGCCATTTCTTTTAATGTGTGATTATTTATATCAACAACACCACTTTTTTGTGGTGTATATGGAACAATGTGTTGCATTTGGATTCCCTGTGTAGTGTAGTAACTTGTAAAATTGTTGTTCACATATTCACCTCCATTATTTGTTCTTAACCTTTGAAGTTGATGTCCAGATTATTTTTATACAAGGGAATTGTAGGAAAAAAACTTGTCAAACACTTCGCTCTTAATTTTTAAGAAGTAAAACCAAGTGTGTCAAGAGAAGAAATCAATTAAAGTTAAGCTATACCTGCACCCAGAAAAAGGAGAAGAAATAAAACCACACAAGTCAGAGTAAACAAGATACAAAGGGGGCGAGGCATGCTAAGAGGCATGTTTTTCAAAACTTTATTGATGATGTTTGTTGAGAATGAAACTAGAACAAACAACATCTCTACATGAAACAAGGGGAAGGCCAGTCACCATCTATTGATTACATAGTTGTTGCAATAAGTGATAGTTTAGATGACCAAACCGTTCATGCCAAAGTTTGCTCAAGTCATCGCTATGGGAAAAAAAACTAATGGAAAATATGATGACCCAAAGTTTTGAAATGTGTACAACTTGGTAGTATCATCAACAATTCTAGTTGCAAGAACATAATTAAGATCTTTTAGATCCTTGATTACAACTTGGTGAGGTGAAAACTCTACAAATTTACCTTCACCTTAATGAGTGATTTGATACACTTATAGAAGGTTGCAAGAAAGAATTGGAACACATAATACATCATTAAAATGACCATTATATACATGAACTATTCCAGACCCTACAACACTAAGAGATCTATCATAACCAACAAATAGTTTCTTGGTGTTACATTCATTTAGAGAACAAAATATGTCTTTATCCTTAGCCATATGATAAGATCATGAAAAATCGATAAGCCACTCATCAAAAGAAGAAACCATAAGAAGAAATAGCATGTCCATGAGGAGGATAAGAAGAAGAAATATCAATACCAATGTTGTTCTTCTTCATCATTTCTTTTGAAGCTTCCATCTTCTTAAAACATTTGGACTCCACATGACCATGTTTCCCACAAGCATTGCAATGTTTTCTCCTTTTTCACCATCATTATATCTTCACTCAGTGAACATGTGACATAGCACCTACGTTCATGGGATATTAAAGAATACCCCTAATTTCACTAGATATTGATAAATACCTCCCAAAATCCTTTTGTTGAAACCCCCTCCCAATACATCTTTCCAATAAAATAAACCCTTATTTTCACTAGAGACCCCTTATAACACCCCCCAATACCTATAAGCCCCACATCCCCCCAAATTCCTACAATAAATTGGCTTTATTGTTCACAATAAAAAAAAAAAACCTTATGAATGAACGTGATAAGATATTGGTCGATAGTGTGAAGCCCCCGTGGTCACCATTATGACAGAAAGCTGGCAGAGAGGGTTTGGGACCCTTGTTTTACTTGTTTTTGTGGCAAAGGATGTGGCTTCTTGGGATTCTTGAATTTATATTCATGTTGGGCCACTAAAGCTTTGTTGGAGGTACCTGTAGTGTTGATCACTCCAAGTTGAACAAAATTATCTTTCTCTCTAATCAAAGCATCACAAAAATACTCAAGAGTGGGATCCTTATAGCACTCTCTAGAGAATATCTAGTGGCATAAAAGGAATATACAAAGATATAATATGCACTACCAAGATTAGAAAGGATAATATAGATGCATTGGGAGCATCAATTCATTGAAGGTGAAACCTTAAATCAGGAGAGATGGACATTTTTTTTAGTCCATGTGCTTCATCACTCTTATTATCCCATTTGAATTTTTTTTCATCGTCAGTGGGTTCTAGTTTTTTTCCCAAGGTAATCTTGTACAAGCCTTTACTTCTTAATACATCATCCATATGAGATTTCCATGAGAATTAGTTGGTACTAGTAAGCAAAAAATGACTGGGATATTCCATATTGAAATATGTAGAAAAATATGAAACTAATGGTTTGGATGGAAACATTTTGAAAAAATAGGTTGTTTAAAAAAAATTGCAATGAAAACGGACTTCAGATGTGAAAGTTGTGCCCTTTTGAAAAAAGGTATAAATAGTAACCAAAGAGCCACATGGAAAGTAGAATTTGGCCCGCGTGGTGATGCTCCTCCTTATCTAACTTTTACTATAATATCACTTTTAAATAAGTTACTTATGAAGTGACCCACTTTAATAGAATAAGAGGGGATCACTTTTACAATGAAGTTAATTTATAAATGAAAGTTGCATGCAAAATAAGTAACTTAAAATAAATATGAAGGCTACTTATAGTGATTCACTTTTATAATTTAAATAAAATACACTTTACAATGGATGCATGAACTTTTTCAAAAAAAAAGTAAAAAAACTTAAAATCAAGACCTCTTACTTAATAAAGAAACTTTTAACCAAGTGAGCTAGTGAAAAACACATTATATTATTAAGAAGGAGGATTGGGGGTGTTGTTGTTTTTGTTATTGTTGTTGTTGTTGATGTTGTTGTTGTTGTTGTTGTTGTTGTTTTCTATCAATATATGTAAACACCCCATGAAATCCATTTGAAAGTAGATACAAGGATACTTCAATATGTCTGGGGTACAATTCAGTTCATAATACATTATAGTTTAGGGGGGACTCCTTTATTGGTTGGTTTCATTGATTTAGATTGGGTTGATGACCCTGATAATCGAAAGTATATTGCAGGTTGTGTTTTCATCCTTATTTCAGTACTTGTCACCTGGGCCTATAAGAAACAATAGGATATTTCTCTTTCTTCAACAAAAGCAGAGTACCGAGCAGTGGTTAATGCAAGTCAAGAAGCCTTGAGTCTTTGACAGATCCTTTCATAGTTTGGCTTCTAGTAGCAACATCTGACCACCCTATGGTGCGGAAATTAGAGTTCCATCAATATTTCCAAATATCTAGTTCAACATCAATGTAGAAAACACATCGAGATACACATATACTTCATCATAAAACTCATTCACGATTGAGTTATTGAAGTGTTATTTTTTTCTACAAAAGATCAAGTTACAGACATTTTCACAAAGTCTCTTATAGAAGAATTTTTTTCCAAAATTAGATCTATGTTAGGATTTCTAGAAGTTGTCATTAATGGGGGATAGGCTCTTATTCCTCCTTCCTTCTCCTATTGTGACACCTTTGTAAATATTTCATTCTCCTATTGTTGACCCATGTTTCTTGTTAAACCAAAAGTCCAACCTTTTAGTTTCTGATACAACCTCCAAAGTTAACGGATCCACATGAGGATGTTAAACCATGTCATGAGTCCTGAAGGAGCTTCTAAACACCAAGTCAACAATCTCCTCCTCAACACTAATTGAGGTACTCGACACCAACCGAGCGAACTCGAACCCGCGACCTTTGGCTTTAATATCATGTTCAAAATACAAGTATTCCAATAGAGGATGAACACCTTCATTAACCACTAACGTTACCAGATCAAAGATCAACATACCAATGTTTTTACATGGTAAAACCCCTATGCAGAAACATCCACAACCCCAACCAACGTCGCCACTTGGATCAATTTATTAATGCAAAATAAAAATATTACAAAGATATTTACAAGAGAGTTTCTCACAATCGATCATCGGAAAACGACCTCCATGCTCTTTAAATAGAGATCATGGACCAATTGGGTGTAATCCACGAATCAATGTAACCATTAATATCGAGGAGAATATGAATCTTGAGATCACTCTATGTCGGGAACATATCGTGACCGTCGGATTACCTAACTACAAATGCATATTAATGAATATTAAATAAACACACTTTTACCTAACGACACATTAGACCAAGTTGATTTTTATAGCATTTGTAAATCCTTCATTCTCATATTGTGTCACCTTTGTAAATCCTTCATTCTCCTATTGTGTCACCTTTGTAAATCCTTCATTCTCCTAAGTGTTTAAATATCCTAACATTTTATTTTTTTTCCTTTATCATATATAGCATGATTTCTTTTAAAATTTATATATTATAATATTTTGTTATTTAGTTCTTGGGTTCACCTAGAGTTTGTTGATGGAGAGTTCCATTTCATTGGGTTTTCCATGCTTAGCACTTTTCCTTTTATAAGGTGCATCAATTCAATTTTTCATTTTAGTATGTTTATTGTTTCCTAGGGCTTACAACAATTTGATTTTCTTCCAGTCTTTGATTTTAATATGATGAAAGAGTTGGTTAACCTTAATCTCAAATGAACAAAAAAAGAAGCTTATGCTTTAATTGGTTTTGGAGAATGAATCGAGGATAAAGAAGAAAAAAATATCCATTTGAATGCATATTTCAAGGAAATACATTTATTTTTATTGGATAATCTTTTCTTAGTGGCATTATGCCTTGTTTTTAGAAGAAAAAGAGTAAAGAAGAATCTTTCAAGAGGAAAATTGTTCATTTAATATGATTTGATTGGTTTTGGAGAATGAATGAGGGAGAAAGAGGAATAAAATGTCCATTGTCATGTTTGTTTCAAGGAAACACCTATATATTTATTGGAGAATATTTTCTTAGTTCCATTATGCCCCATTTTTTAGAAGCAAAAGAGTAAGGAAGAACTCTTGAAGAGGAAAATTATTCATTCACTATGCTTTAATTATTTTTGGATAATGATTGAGGAATAAAGAGGAACAAAATGTCTATGAACATGCTTGTTTCAAAGAAACACCTATATCTTTATTGGGGAATCTCTGCTCAATTACAATATGCCCCATTTTTTAGAAGAAAAAGAGTAAGGAAGAAGATTTCATGAGGAAAATTCATAGTTACCTAGAAATCATCATGGATGAAGTTTTCCTTCTAAGTTTCATGATTACATGGAAGAAGAAGTGCCTCCATTCGTAGAGGTAGAGTCAACATCAAAGGAATTAGTTCCAATTCCAACATGTTATGCATCCATTAAACGTTAAGATGTACCCTCTTTTTCTTATGTTTACATTCTAGTATTACCTATACAAGCTCAATAGACAACTATGCAAATTATATCTGTACCTCTATTTTCTTTTTTGTTATAGTATGTATGTTGCAATACATTGTTAAGGTGGATTGTTGAGGTCCCATTTTTTACATTGACTTTGAATATGGATGTGCATGGTACTCTCTATACAAAGAGTATTATCCACAAGTAAAAATACTATTCCCTGATAATAAAAAAATGCACAATAGGGTTGAATGGCATGAGAGATTACTATATTAAATTCACTTATATAGAAGCAACAAAATTATTTTCTCTCTGACCTTTCTATGTTTATTCAGTGTTTTTAGCTAAAAGATATAAATTCAATTTGTCTATGAACTATTTTTGAATGTTTTGTGTTACTTTTGTCTCTCTCTTTTTTTTTTTTTTGTCTCTTTTTAATATTTGAGTGTAATTATATGGTACATCATACTCTTCAATTGTCTCAATTAGCAAATCAATTTTGAGTATTTGAATATTTAAAAAGAAAACAATTAGGGTTTACCTTCAAAATAAAGATGTTGGGGTTTATTTATCGGAAAACCTTTGTCTCATGATGGTCAGGCACCACTCCCCAACATACCAATCTAAATGGTGTAGGAAATATTTCTATGATATCTATATTTTCCTAAACATGTCTTTTGGTCATTGAAATACTAATAGAAATATGCCTAAATGAGAAAATAAACATTAAGAATCTCTAGCTAATAAAAAATATAACTTGTCATTAGGTTAACTTTGTATATGTATTTTATGTAATTTAGGCTTCTCGGTGTTTGCAAGTTTGTAGTTTGTGGTTGTGTTATACCTTTCCATGTCATGTTAGTATCTTCACCTTATCTAGAGTAGGCCTCTGACAAATTGATATAAATTCACTTTTTCCTTTCACCCATTTTCAAAAAAACAAGTTTGTTTATTTGAATGTGCTCTATTCACTAGGGTTATTCTTCAAATTAAAATTATAAATCAATGAAATTTATTTTTATCTACATATAATTCAACTACCCAAGATCAAAATCATCATGCCCTATACTTATCAAATATTTCTTAATAATAGGTGGATGGTATGCACACAACATGCTTTGTTTTTATAGTTTTTGTATTTTTACAGATTGTGAATGTTTGATATACAGTTCTATGTCAACTTGTCCCTATGTATGCATGGACTTGTGCAACCATTAGAATTCTACTTTTATAAGTTTCCAAGTAATGATATAACTATCCATCTCTGCAAAAAAATTAGTTAAACATCCAATGATTACAATGAGACTCAACTTGTGATGCTACTAAAAATAATTCAAACTACGCTTCTACATAGCCAAGTTTCATAAATGACCAAGATGATTCTCAATCAATGAGATTATTTTTGCGTAACCCTACATACCACACTAAATAGCCATAACACCATAAACTGTTGGTAGTCATATATCTAATAAATCCACCCAAGATTTTTATCTAATGCATAAGGCATTCACTTCTATTTGGTCATTAACCAAAAACAAACAGGGATAGTTGTGCACTGGTACTTTAAATGTTCATCCTCTACCATGCAATACTGGAACATCCACATCCACATTTTTTAATAGAAGAGTTGATATCCAATGTCTTGTTGAATTTTCACCTATGAATATGGATACCATCCAAGCTTGATATGGATCCACAAATATTTTTGTGCCCAACTAGTGGCTGGAACACCAATTTGGACCATAATTAGACTTTGAGGCTAAGGCTATGTTGATTACTCCTAATTTATCTCTCTAAACTTTAATATTGGTACTTTCTTAATATTACACTCTATCAATAATTCCTATTGGCTACATATATTTAATACTTTATCTCTTCGAACAATAAATTTAATATATTCCTATTAAAATTTCTAACAACAATCGGCCTCAATTACTTTACTTTAGTGGTATTTTACAAATGGCCAAACCTAACACTTGTTCTTTCTTGTTTTATTCACTTATTGTGCAATCTCAATGTCTTATGATATGCAAATTAAACATGCATATGTTAACCTTCAACATATTGATTTGGAGGGTTTCTTTGATTTGCACATGATTCTAGATGTATTTAGAAAATTAACAAAGTTTTGACATATTGACTTGCCTAATTCCTTTTATTTACAAAAATGTCCAATTTTCTTTCTAAATTTAACACAAGCACAATCACAAACGTTATTGATATGCTTCCAATTTTCTTAGAGAATTTAATAATAGCCTATGAAAAATGTGATGGATGTGCATATATAAACATCTAATGTAATATCAAGCACTTGATGAAAATATCATATGATTGTGCCTTTTTTTATTGTTTTGTCTAAAGCCTTATCAATCTTATAAATCACAATTTAAGTCATTTGTCTTAGGGTGGTGCATATAGGTTATGAATGTATTCATTGTTAGTGATACATTCATTAGATAGTTAATATTGTTTTTAAACAATTTAGGTATACACTCAAGAACTGAGTTCCGAGTGATCACTTGATTCAACTGCACCTGTAGGTAAGGAATATCTCGATAGTATATTTCGTTCCAGTCAAAACAACTCTCACAATACACTGGTTTTAGATTTGGTAATGAACGAGTCTGATCTGTAGTGGGGGATTTACTTTGTTCCATGACCCTTTTGAGCTCACACTAAATACCTAAGAAACCTTCTTGTTCCTTTAAAAAAGGAGGAAATTTTGACACTGAATCATATTGGGGTGCATCAACGCTGGTATCATCAACAAAAATCTGGTCTTCGACATCAATAAAAGGGATAGGTTGTTCACGATTGTGATGTCGATTCCTGACCATTCTGGAAAGGAGTCAGCTGAATCTTTTGTTCTTGAAATAAATATCATGAACCCTCTATGTTTTAATTCTTCCTTGTTTCTTAGTTTTAATTTCATTTAAATCAACCACATCTTTCCTGGGATTAGGAATAACAAGGACCTTGTTCTTCAATTTACCCAACACATATTCTAGGGATTTTATAGGAACAAAATTGTGCCTCTGGTGTATGCCTCTCAGATATTTATGAAAATCAATAGGGGTTTAGGTAAGTGACACAGGGTCTTCTTGCAATTCGACATGAAGGTCTCTCAGAGAATGAGTCGATGGGCAAGGGCTGGTGGGACCATCAAAATGTAAGGGTGAGTCAATAATGGTTTCAGGTGTGAGTGGAGCGAAACCATTCCTATTCACAAAATCTTTCCAGTTATCCCCAACCTTAGACAATTGTGAAATGACCAAGATTCTAATCAGGCCATGATGAAATAAGCTGGAGTATGCATTAAGGTTTTGCCTTTGGTAAAATCTAGCCATTTTTTGAAGGCTTTTAAGCAAGTAGAACGACATGTTTAAACCAAACCCTAAGAAAACCATTAACAAATGGATATGAAAAAAAAAACTAGTCCATATCGTCCCTCACAGGTGATGAATTGCTTGATTATTAACAGTAAATCGTGCCATCGAGGTTTAAACAAAACTATTGGTGTACCTTTGACATCATAGCGTGACATCTTGGAAACCATTAGTAGGTGCCAAGGGATACCTTCGAATTTGAGATTTGTGAACAAATGAGCTCCTTCTTGGGTAATCCCATGGCTTCTGTAATAGAATCCTCAATAACTTCCAACTGCAAATCACCTATTTTGGCCCTAGCACCATCAAAAGTCTGTCCAAAATCTTGAGCGAATTCAAGGTTAAAACCTTTGAAGGAATGTATAAATTTAACCCACCCAAATCTCACGATATCATCTACAGTGTCATCATGGGAGAGAAAGGCTTGTGAGCCATTCAGCTCTATCCTCACCACATGGGCCATGGGTTTGGTCATGATATACCAGTAGGAGTAGCGAAGAGGGGTGTATGTTTGAAACTGCCCTATATGAAGGATAAGCTCTACATTTTCGGAGGTGACCCAATAAATAAGGCTTCGAGAGAAGGCCACCATAGCCACCACTCAGGATATTGAGTGAATTTTGAATCAGAGGACATGCGTAATTGAAAACCACCTCCTCTGTTGACAAACTAACCCCAAAAATGAAGCACTATCACTGAGGCAATGAATGTGAGCTTAATCTAGTAGGACAAGGGAGTAATTGTTTCAGAGCATGGTTGACAGTCCTATACAACAATGATTAGACTGTGATATGATAACATGGGAGAACATTCATACTTCACAGTTGTATCAAAGTTTAGTTTCATAAGAGATCGTGAATGTGGTAGGCGATAATCAAAACTTCAAATGAATAAAACAACTAAGGCATACCTCAAAGGTGATCGACTCATAAAACGATAAGCTCAATAGCCTTTAAGGTTCTTTAAGATTATTAGGTGTTTTTTTTAAGTATTCATCCAATTCCACAAGGTGAAGCTTTAGAGTCTGTATGATGTGTTTAGACCAAGCTTGTTTCAATTTCATGCTTAAACAATCATGAAATTGAAACAAGAATAAACGAGAGATTTATTGAAAGAAATGCACTCAAAACCACACAACCAATCAAGCGATTTTTCAAAACATAAATCATAATTGAAGTCTTCACAAACACAAAGTGGCAGCTTAAATTTTTTTATTCCATTAAAACTATGTTTTAAATATCGATGGAAATGACATGAATATATGGTTTCCAGCAATGGTGACTCGTTGGGCGAAGCAGTTATCTCTACATCATCGGAACTTTATATTCGTGAAAAGACAAATTAGATAGTTACTAAAAAAAATTAAGAAACACATCAAGTGTTTTGACATTAACTCAGAAAAATAACACAGTCATACCATCGAAGAAAGTTACGCCAAAAGATTGTAATCCAAAATTTAGTTTCGATCAAAGGGGTAACGATATTTATACAAGTAACTCCAAAATCATTGACAGGACCACTGTTGCCAGTAGGCCTATTTAGTACCCCGGCATGGATGTTTGTTGGCACAGGAGCATACCCAGAATTCAATGCTACAACAATGCACCAAAAAAACCCTAACTATTGACCCTTTCGGCAACACCTGCGAAGTAGATGAAGTCTCACACGAGGTAGAGGTAGGGGTGGTTGCAGGACTCAGGTGTCTGCAACCTTAGCTGGGACACATATCTGTGGTTGTAATACTTAACAAAGCACTTAGCACCGACAGTTAATCATTGTTTAACCACTATCTACTCTTCAGATAAAACAGAGCATCGCATCATTCATTCAGATCTGATGTATCTAAGCACTTATCATAGATAAGTAGGTTAGATCTAACAGATTCAAGAACTAGCACATTCATATAAGTCATATCTATCATCCATATAACTCATTAGCACAAAGCATAAATAGATCTATCTATCTATATCAAAGAACTTAGCAAGTAAAGACATAAACACATCAACACATTACACAAAGAAGAGCAACACAACATATACGTGGTTCACCCCCACCCTGGGGCTACGTCCACCAACTCTTCTTCTTTATTATCTTCGGTCAAGCTTCTTACAAGCACATAGCATCAAAATCCTACTTCGCAGAAGACAAGAGATCTGTGTTCACTCCGCCAGATCCTCCTTCTTCAAGCTAGGGTAAAGCACTAAGACTTCTTACAATTACTTGCACATAGCTCTGCAAGTCTCACACAGTATGCATAGAGCACTTACAATCCTTCAATCACATAGATCTAGAAATTATCCATTCATACCCACTACATTTCTTTAGCATCTATTTATACATACAAACTAGGCCTAAACATGGGTAAACCCATGGGCCAACATCCCATAGCTGTTACATAATCCCAAATCCCAAAAAGGACCCAAAAAGGGGTCGAGATCCCTTGATCTCGGCTTCGTCTTGTGCTCCTCCTTTGACAGGTTGTTGAAGTCCCAAAATAGGTCAAACTTGACCAAGGATCTCCCAAAACTTAGTCAAGAGACAACAGGCCCCCAACACTCACATGTGACTCGTCCTGAGTCACTCTGATCTGGGTAGTTTTGCTTCGACTTGTTGTTGCGACATGGCCTCTTGTTTAGCGAACTCTTGGATGACTGTGTCATTGACAGGTCCCTCCAAGCGTTGTTCAGTTGTAGTGACAACCTGCTCCATTTCTGCTCCTCAACCTTCGACCTCTGTGAACAATTGGTAGGCCTTATCTTGTACAAGTTGGAGCCTCTAAGTTACTTCCATAACTCTGCTTTGGATAGTGTGGATCTGCTGCTGGGTGGTGCATTTCTCTTGGGAGCGCTTCATTATTTCCACAACTGACAGGGGCTTCAGTTGTGCTTGTATTGTTTCAGCTTGATACTTTGCCTCTTGGAGCTGTGACTCCAGTGCCTTCAAATCTAGATTATCAGTGAGTTGCTCGTAGGCCTGAGCACTGGGATTAGTAAGTTTCTTACATTCCATATCAAGGGATTTTATTCTCTCAACTTCACTTCGAGCAGTTTCTTCTCTTTGATCCCTTACATCTTGTGGGGTCTTAGGCACTGCATAGAGCTCTAAGTATGCTATGCGTTGTTGTAGTTGTTGGATATCTTCTGCGAGTTTCTCTACTTGTTGCATGACTCTATCCTCTGCCTTTATTTCTACGACTGTCACAGAGTGAAGTGCTCTGTTGACCACTTCTTTCACTTCAAATTTATCCATGAGAATTCGACGAAGAGGCTTGCACCGTTCTCGTCGATGAAGCTTGTATATTTGTAGACATCGACATGACTCTTTCAGTCATGAGGTTGATGAGAACTTCTTCGATAACTTTCTCTGTAGTGCTGAACTCGTCCGACATATACGCTTGAGGTTGGAAATCTCAGGTTCGAGGAATAACTTAGACATTGTAATGGGATAGAGGGAAAGAGTGCAACAATCACTGTGTAAAATCAACGAGTCTGTGGGTTTAGATTCATGGTTAGCAAAGTGTTCTTGGTGCATCTTGCGATGGGATAAATAGATAACTTGGCAATGATATCTTGCAATGGGAAAGAAGCCTTCATTAACTATGTTGGAAATATGGCTATAGCAGAGATGACGCAAACTGTCAAGGTTGTCATTGATGGCAATCGGTTGGTTATGGAGCACGCACCATAGAACTAGCAGAAGAAGCTAGATGATGTCAGAGCAATATCCAAGTGGGGACGTTGAGATTGGGTTCCATTCAGCGAATTGATCTACAAGAGGAGCCCCCATTACGTTAGGTTATCCAAGTATCCATCATGTTAGGTTATTCAGGAAAAAGGAGGGAATAAACCCATTTGAAATGTTTCAAGGAAAAAGAGGGAATAAACCCTTTTGAGCAATAAACGTTTGAAGGAAAGCTAAAATTGATTCAAGCGCCTCCTTTGAAACAGAAACAGAGGCTTCCAGTTCAGCATTCGCCCATGGGGATCTTTGCTAATAAAAATGCATGCCTTAGCCACGGCCAAGACTGGCAACAACAGTTACCAATCGTTCTCTTTAAGAAACACACGAATAATGCCATTCACAACGCCCTTGGAGAAAAGCACGAATGATGCTATTCACAATGCGATTGGTGTGGCCAGCATCAAATGGCTATAATGCAAAATCAATGGAGCTTAACATTGCTAAATCCAGGGTTTTGCGGGGGTCCTTCATCTGCTTTGACAAGTCTGGAAGTTTTTTCCAGTTGGTTTTCTCTAATCACTATGGACGGTGAAAGGACTTTCAGTCTAAAATTAGACTGGCGGTTAAGACAGGAAGAACACAGCATTGCAT
The DNA here is from genome assembly GCA_000966675.3 of Picea glauca. Taxonomy (NCBI): domain Eukaryota; kingdom Viridiplantae; phylum Streptophyta; class Pinopsida; order Pinales; family Pinaceae; genus Picea; species Picea glauca. The sequence continues at coordinate 230,226 of JZKD02S0462463.1, read as the reverse complement.
GATGTGGCATGCGTAGAGGAAGCATGCAAAGAGCCATTTCAGAAAATTAGGGAGAATGCTAGCATGCGAAAAGCAGAAGAAAGAATGAAAGAAAGGGAAACTGCAGTTGGAATTGAGAAAAGCAAGGAAAACCTCTGCATGTGGGAAAACAATATAATGCGCTGGAACCAAGATGGAAGGTTTGTTGAAGTGAGAGAGAGTGAGAGCTCTGTAGGTGAGAAAATGGAGAGGAAAATCTACGTTACATGAGAAGAAGCTGAGAATGGGTTGCAGAGGACAATGAAGCAGAGAAGCAGATCAGAGATAGTGAAGAATGCAAAGTAGATCAGTAGAAAGGGTAAGCAAGCTATATCAGAATGAACAAGTTGATTTGAGCAATATTTATTTTTGGCATATAAGGGTGGTAGGGTGGTGTTAGGGAGATGTATGTCTCTCTCTCTACAAGTGGGTGCTTGTAGAATCTGAAGGTTGGTGCCTTCACTCAGTTGGTGCTGAAGTAAAAAGGAAGTCGGTGCTTCCACCCAGTGGGTGCTGGGATTCTGTGGGAATTGGGGCTCTTAGCCAGTTGGTGCTGGCAATCAGAGGTTGTAGCCTCTATGAGTTGGTGCTCATAAAAGATGAGATGTAACGCAGTTGGTGCTTGCTTAACATCTTAAGAAGACGAGGTTTTTCCCTGGTTGGGTTTCCTCTTGAAAAATCTATGTCTTATACTTGTGAGTGAATGTTGTGTGTGATTGCTATTCTTTATGTTATTTGCTTTATGTTTATAGCTCTGAATTTTACTATAAAGACTCACTTCTACTAAGATTAATGATTCAAAGTTAAAACTAGAGAGATTGTTAATAATCTACACTAACTGATTCACCCCCCCCTCTCAGTTAGTTCATACCTGTAACAATTGGTATCAGAGCGGGTTCCTTTAGTGTAAGGAAGATCCTGCAGTGAAATCA
>JZKD02S0462463.1:201508-223870 GCA_000966675.3 Picea glauca | reverse complement strand
TCAAAGGGGGAGAAATGAAAGACATATTGCCATCAATGCCAAAGGGGGAGATTGTTGGAAATATGGCTATAGCAGAGATGACGCAGACTATCAAGGTTGTCATTGATGGCAATCGGTTGGTTATGGAGCATGCACTAGAGAACTGGCAGAAGAAGCTAGATGATGTCAGAGAAATATCCAGGTGGGGACGTTGAGATTGGGTTCCATTCAGCGAATTGATCTACAAGAGGAGCCCCCATTACGTTAGGTTATCCAAGTATCCATCGCGTTAGGTTATTCACGAAAAAGGAGGGAATAAACCCATTTGAAATGTTTCAAGGAAAAAGAGGGAATAAACCCATTTGAGCAATAAATGTTTGAAGGAAAGCTAAAATCGATTCAAGTGCCTCCTTTGAAACAGAAACAGAGGCTTCCAGTTCAGCATTCACCCATGGGGATCTTTGCTGATAAAAACGCATGCCTTAGCCACGACCAAGACTGGCAGCAGCAGTTACCAATCGTTCTCTTTAAGAAACACACGAATAATGCCATTCACAACGCCCTTGGAGAAAAGCACGAATGATGCTATTCACAACGCGATTGGTGTGGCCAGCATCAAATGGCTATAATGCAAAATCAACGGAGCTTAACATTGCTAAATCCATGGTTTTGCGGGGGTCCTTCATCTACTTTGACAAGTCTGGAAGTTTTTGCCAGTTGGGTTTCTCTAATCACTCTGGACGGTGGAAGGACTTTCAGTCTAAAATTAGACTGGCAGTTAAGACAGGAAGAACACAGCATTGCCTGATGTGGCATGCATAGAGGAAGCATGCAAAGAGCCAGTTCAGAAAATTAGGGAGAATGCTGGCATGCGAAAAGAAGAAGAAAGAATGAAAGAAAGGGAAACTGTAGTTGGAATTGAGAAAAGCAAGGAAAACCTCTGCATGTGGGAAAACAATATAATGTGCTGGAACCAAGATGGAAGGTTTGTTGAAGTGAGAGAGAGTGAGAGCTCTGTAGGTGAGAAAAGGGAGAGGAGAATCTGCGTGACACGAGAAGAAGATGAGAATGGGCTGCAAAGGACAGTGAAGCAGAGCAGCAGATCAGAGACAGTGAAGAATGCAAAGTAGATCAGCAGAAAGGGTAAGCAAGCTATATCATAATGAACAAGTTGATTTGAGAAATATTTATTTTTGGCAAATAAGGGTGGTAGGGTGGTGTTAGGGAGATGTATGTCTCTCTCTCTACAAGTGGGTGCTTGTAGAATCTGAAGGTTGGTGCCTTCACTCAGTTGGTGTTGAAGTAAAAAGGAAGTCGGTGCTTCCACCCAGTGGGTGCTAGGATTCTGTGGGAATTGGGGCTCTCAGCCAGTTGGTGCTAGCAATCAGAGGTTGTAGCCTCTATGAGTTGGTGCTCATAAAATATGAGATGTAACGCAGTTGGTGCTTTCTTAACATCTTAAGAAGACGAGGTTTTTTCCCTGGTTGGGTTTCCTCTTGAAAAATCTGTGTCTTATACTTGTGAGTGAATGTTGTGTGTGATTGCTATTCTTTATGTTATCTGCTTTATGTTTATAACTCTGAATTTTACTATAAAGACTCACTGCTACTAAGATTAATGATTCAAAGTTAAAACTACAGATATTGTTAATAATCTACACTAACTGATTCACCCCCCCCCCTCTCAGTTAGTTCATACCTGTAACAAACTATGTTCTGTCCATTACGGAGCAATCCAACGGTCTGGTAAAATATTGGGTTCAAGGAGTAACTTAAACACTATAATGGGATAGAGGGAAAGAGCACAATGATCACTGTGTAAAATCAATGAGTCTGTGGGCTCAAATGCACAGTTAGAAAAAGTGTTCTTGGTGCATGGCACGATGGGATAAATAGATAACTTGGCAACAGATTACTTGCAATGGTTGAGAAGCCTTCATTAACTCTATTCTGTCCATTACGACGCAGTCCAATGGTCTGGTGGTGAACCATAAATGCCTTTTTACCCGTTCGAGGGGTCGTTCGAATGGTTATATTGGTCCCAACAGCTATATTTCTTCGCCCTGGTGAAGTTCCATGTGACGTTGTTCTGTTATCCTAGAGAAGTTCCAATTTCGCAAATTTTCATTTTGCGAAGTTCCCTCTGGAACCTTCTGTAACTTGTCGCTCTTATCTCTCTTCTTATTTATCTTTCTAGCCTTTTTCCCAATGATCTTCCTCTTGGTATGCCTTTTTCCATTCTAATTCTTATCTTCTTTTGGCATAGTTACTTCGTGTTGTTGAGATTCTTTCCTAAGATTAGAGGGTGATACTTCTTCTTTATCTGGAACAGGTACTTAAATATTGTGTGGGTTGTCTAGTGTTCTTGAAACTTCGATATTTGGGTCTCTGGTGTTAAATAGCTTCAATATGTTCTTCTGTTCTTCAATTAAGTGTGTGATCCTTCTAGTCATGAAATCTTTTAACTCTTGCTTCTTCTGTGCAAAAACTTCTTCTTCATCTTGCCTTCTGGCCTGATTTCCTTCAATCCAAGGTTTTCCTAGTAACATGGTAAATGGGGCGTTGTTCTCAACAAATTTAATAATCTCAAAATCTTCCTCTGTCAAAGTTCCATTGGCATTCATAGATATCTGGGTGAGATTTCCACATAGGTTTATCATCTTTCCTCTAAATAATCCTATTCCTCCCAATGAAGGAGTCATAGTAGGCTTCCCTAAAATTTCCCAAGTTCTTTCTGTCATTATATTCACCTGTGTTTCCTCATGTAGAACACAGTCAATGTTGAAGTCTCCTATTATTGCTTCAAGGCATTCTTTTTCTTTGAATACCTATGATAAAATAACATGTCGGTGATCATTCAGGGTTTCTTTCATCTGTAGAAATACTTTATCTGACTCTTTCTAGGGTTCTTCCATAATCGTAGTTTCTGGATCTGCCTTAGGGTTTTCTTGTCTCATGTTCATTTCTTCAAGATTAGCAATCATTCTAGGGAAATCCAATACTTCATGGTCCATAGCTTTGCAACAAAGACAACTAGATCCTCTTCTAGGGAATTCCTTAGAAAGATGTCCCGGTCTTCTGCAACTATAACAGAAGGTTAATCCTCTCTTTATTTTAAATGATTCCCACCTCTTTCTATACTGCACACTAGGATCATAGTAGCTAGCCTGCAAACATTTCTTTCTAGGATCCTGCATCCACTGGTTAGTCCAAACATTCTTTATATGCATAGGTATAACATATCTTTCACTATTCTTATCAGATCTATGCATATCAAACCTTCTTTCATATATTAGTGCCCTAGTTTTCAAGCTAGGACAGAATCTATCAAACATACCTAGATCCATACTTTTGAAACAAGAGTTTATACTTATCTTACTTCTACAGAGCAAAAAGCTTTCAGATCTATAAATTTTCACTATTCTTACCTTTATCATAGCACATAGCTTGCATATCTTACCTCTTTTCTTGGCACAGAGCTTCATAGGTCAAGTAGAAAGTTGTGCACTAGAGAAACAGATCTACGTACGAAGCTTTCACAGTTTCTGGTCAGATATTTTCACAAAGCTTCTTCTTCCTTAGTTCCCAACAACTATAGTTTCAGTCCCGGCAATGGAACCATTTGTTGGCATTGGGGAAGACCCAAGGTTCAATGCTACAACAACGCACCAACAAAACCCTAACTACCGACCCTTTCAGAAACACCTGTGAAGCAGATGAAGTCTCACCCGAGGTAGAGGTAGGGGTGGTTGTAGGACTTAGGTGTCTATAACCTTAGCTGGGACACATATATGTGATTGTAATACTTAACAGAGCACTTAGCACCGACAGTTCATCAATATTTAACCACTATCTACTCCACAGATAAAACATAGCATCACATCATTCATTCAGATCTGATGTATCTAAGAACTTATCATAGAGAAGTTGGTTAGATCTAATAGATTCAGGCATTAGCACATTCATATAAGTAAGATCTAACGTTCATGTACCCCATTATCACAAAGCATAAACAGATATATCTATCTATATCAAATCACTTAGCAAGTAAATACATAAACACATCAACACATTGCACAAAGAAGAGAAACACAACATATACATGGTTCACCCCCACCCTGGGGCTACATCCACCAACTCTTCTTCTTTATTATCTTCAGTGAATCTTATTACAGGCACATAGCATCAAAATTATACTCTGCAGAAGACAGGATATCTGTGCGCACTCTGCCAGATCCTCCTTCTTTGAGCTAGGGTAAAGCACCAAGCCTTCTTACAATTACTTGCGCGTAGCTCTGCAAGTCTCACACAGTATGCACAGAGCACTTACAATCCTTCAATCACATAGATCTAGCACTTAGTCATTCGTACCCACTACATTTCTTTAGCATCTATTTATACATACAAACTAGGCCTAAACATAGGTAAACCCATGGGCCGATAACCCATACCCGTTTCATAATCCCAAATACCAAAAAGGACCCAAAAAGGGGTTGAGATCCCGTGATCTCTCCTTTGTCTTGCAATCCTCCTTCAACAGGCTATCGAAGTCCCAAAATAGGTCAAACTTGACCAAGGATCTCCCAAAACTTGGTCAAGGGCCAATAATGTCATTTAACCCTCTCCAGTACTTCGATCCCATTCAAAATTTGTTCATCTATGATAAAACTATCTTGATATCTGATCAATTTAAAACATACCTGAAGGATCTTGAACCCGACATTGCTTTGCTGCGAGCAGGCCTATTTGGTACCCCGCCGAAGTTGTCTTGGTATCATGTGTGCATTTACCCACTACCAACAGACCTGCTCAGTATCCTAGTGGGTTTACACACAATTCCCACACATTAAAGTTCTTATAACTCTCTATAATTGTTTATAAAATTTTCATAAACTTCAAGGTAACGAGAGAGCAGGGTGATACTGAAGATTTCACAGCCAGACAATCATATGATTGATCATTGATATTTCTTTTTCATTCTTTGAGAACTGATAATTTTCATCAGATTTAGACATTTAGATTTCAATCGAGAAATCATCTCAGGAACAGGGAAGCACTTTGAGTTAATCTCATTAGAATTGGGACGGCGTAAGAATTTTTAAAGATAGTCATATTTCCCTGAGACTTCAAAAAAAATCAGGAACAATGATTTGGAAAAGACTTATCATAACTGATCTGAGTTTAGAAGTTAATGTGTAGATGCATTGAAATGTTTCAACTATTGTTAGTGAAAGATCCAATTCCCTTCAATAATGAGTGGTGATTCAGAAATAATTATTAAAGAAACATAAAAAACAAAAGAAAAAGAAAAAGAAAAATAAAGAAAAAGAAAAACGTAAGATAAAGATATTTACAGGGGGGGAATCTGATTTTTCTCAGGCGAAGTATTTCTTGAGAGACTGGCCATTTAATAGAAAAGTGTTCGGCTGTCCCTCTAAGTTGTGCAAATGAAAAGAACTAGGACCCAATTTTTCAGAAATGAAAAAAGCCCCAGCCACAAGTTTTGAAACTTGGTATGTTCTCCTTTATTCTCATGCGCTTTATCCCATTTGAGGACCAATTCCCCTACATTAAAACTTATTTCTGAGGAAAAAATTGTATCAACCCAGCTTTTAACAGTTTGTTGATGCTGATCTAATTTTTGTTTAGTTTGTGTCCTTATTTCTTCCAATTTTAGTAAAGTGTTTATCTGATTCTCTAAAGGGGGACATTCTTCTTCCTGAACTTTCTGCTATAATTGCAGAGAATGGGAGAAATGTGTGTGGAGGGAGGATGGATTATATTCCGCAAATGAGGAATAAAGGAGAATTACTGATGGAATCTTTCAAATTGACTCCATCAACCCAAGTTCCTTGTACAACGCATTGTGCCAATTTTTATGATTTTCTGAAACTGTACAACGCATTGTGCCAATTATTTTGATCAGATAAATTTATTCGTTGACTCGACCAAACTGTTTCCTTGGGGGTAATAGCTGGCAGAGTATTTTATCTTAATCCATTTTTCTAAACCAAATACATTCATATCTAGGGAATAAAAATAAGAAGCATTGTCGAAAACTAAACATTCAGGTATTCTGAAACGAGTGATAATATGAGAGTTTAAAAACGAAACTACCTTACTCGTGTTGACTATCTTTAATGGTAAGGCCTCGACCACCTCGTAAAATAATATGTTTTCATAAGAATGTACTTGTGTTGCTGTGAGGAAGATGGATTAATCGGTCCTATAATATCTAGGCCCCACTGTTGAATGGTGTGTCTACCGTAACAGGCTGTAAAGGGAAAGCAATCGTCTTTACCCATCCTACAGCCTTTTGACAGATTATACATTTGCAGGCCAAAGTGTGATCATATTTAAATAAAGTGGGCCAATAGTAGCCATCCATAAGTACTTTGTGGGTGGTTGTATCTCCACCAAAGTGACCCTCGTCATCGTCGGAATGAATTTTAGCTAACACCTTTTTAGATTCTTCTTTTTCCAGGCAACATAGAAAAACATCGTCAATTTTTTTTCGAAACAATATATCATTAATTAATTGAAAAGATGTAGATATAAGCCTCAGTTCTCTTCTATTTTTTGGATCAAGGTTACAAGGAGAAGTTCTGTGCAGCAAATAAAATCTGATATTATCATACCACGAATTAGACATAGTTTGCGTACAACAAATTTGTGTTTTGTTATGCATATTTGCAACTGATGTGCTTATTTGATTTTTTATTTTTCAACTGAATCAGCAACCAATTTGCAAATTCATTGACCTCTAACAATTTGTGCAGGCACTATTTCGAGATCATACTCTTGAAGGGATGTCATCCAATTTTCCCTTTTCTCCCCTAGCTCTTTCTGCACTAAGAAATTTCTTACAACAGGGTAAGTAACAACGACTTTTATCCTGGATTTCAAAAGGTAAGATCTGAAAAGTTTAACTTCTTTGCGAACAATGTATGCATGTTGATCTACTACGGGGTAATTTAATTCTTCTCCTTTAAACTTAGATCTCATAAATGAAATAGGTATCTTGTTGTTTTCAACATTTTTCTGTGTGAGCATAGCAACATAAGATCTGACGGATGCAAAAGTATATAATGTGAAATCCTGAGAGAAATCGGGACTCATCAAGGAGGGTTCTTCGGTTAGCCTTCCTAATGGAATTAAAATATTGATTCTCTTTTGATCCCCATTTTTACAGAACATCCTTTTTATCAAGTTTTGTAGAGGTCTAACCATCTCAAAAAAACTTGGAACAAATTGTCCGACAAAATTAATTTTACCCAAAAAGGATTGCATTGCCTTTTTGGAAGAAGGTGGGAGAAGGTTGGTGATGGATTGGGTTTGTTCGAGGTCAATTATGATTCCATATTTAGAGACTATAAATCCAAGTAATTTTCCTTGTTCTACTACATAGACTGATTTTTAGGATTGAGTGAAATACCTAATTTGCGACATCTTTCTAACACATCCCTAAGATGAGACAGGTGATCTTTCTTATTCTTCTAAAATATAGTGACATCATCCAGGTAGACAACAATTGACTAATTGATAAGGCCCTCAAAATCAATGTCCATTGCCCTCTAGAAGGTGGACCCAACATTGATTAATCCGAAAGGCATTTTTCTATAGGCGTAGGTGCCCCATGGGGTACGAAAAGTGGTTTTCAGCTGATCTGGTGGAGACATAAGGACCTGGTTATACCTTGAGAAACCATCTAATAAGGATAGTCTTTCATAACCAGATACTTGTTGCAAAATTTGTTCCATTGGGGGAACGGGGTAATGGTCTTTATCAAATGCCCCGTTCAAATTGCGAAAGTTGACACAAAGTCGACTTTGCCCATTTTTATTCCTTATTGGGACTAATTTGGATACCCACTGAATATGCTAGACTGTAAAAATGATCTTAGCGGTGAGCAATTTATTTATTTCCTTTTTTACGATGGGTTCTAGTGTAGGATGCATTTTTCTCAATTTTTGCTAAAAAGGTTGGGTTTGGGGCTTCATGGAGATTACATGATGTATTGTGTTTGGATCAAAAGTTTTTATATCATCATATGTCCAATAAAACACATATTTGAATTCTTTGAATAATTTTATGAATGCAAATCTCTCTTGTTCAGAGAACCCTTTTCCCAGATTGATATTTTGAGGATTATCTTGCGTTCCTAAATTTACAGTTTCATACAGTAATGAGGAAATATTCATTTTGCAATTGACTACCCCTCTAAACTTGTCATTTAAATCATAAAATTTATCTAATCTAACAATATATTTGGGGATAGAGTTTACCAGCTCGGATGATACTTCCGTAGAACGAGGGTCGGATATTACCGTGAAATCTCAGACATTTTCATTGTGGGTGCTTTCATCGATTACCGCTTTATGGATGGTGTCTTCCATATGTATAAAATTGATGATTTGTTGATCATCATCAAACACCCTCTAGCTTGTGATGTTGTCAGGAATCGATGGCCTAAATAACAATTCAACCGAGAACACATTACGAGAAAGACCCTCAGCGGGCAATAATTTTGAGGCAACATTAGATAACAAATCAACTTCCAAATTACTTGACCTAGGAATGGAATTTATATTAAAAGCGAGAAATTTATATATGAATCTCCATACCTCGGTTTGGTAGTTTTTCAAATGAGGTGATAAACAATGTATAGCGTTTCTTACCTGCTTGACTACAATTTCAGAGTCACCGAATACTACCAATTTTTGCACGTCAAGATCTAATGCCTTCTTTAGTCCCTGCAGAAGTGCTTCATATTTTGTTGTATTTTTAGTACATTCAAATTCCAATCGACAAGCAATAAATATTTTATTACCTTTGGGATCAATCAGTACACAACCAGTGCCTACCCCTTCCTAGGATTTAGATCCATCAAAGTATAATGACCAGATTTCTTCATCATCAAAAATGTTTGGTTTACTTTTCAGATCTGTCATCTGAGTATAGGCCGATATTTCAGATTGTTGTTCTGGGTCAGTGATAGAGGATATTTCAGTCATGAAATTTCCAAAAAAATTGTTCATTCGTTGTGCCTCAATTGTATTTACAATAGTAGTAAAAGCCTCATTGGGATCGTTTAAATTTGTAACAATGTACTTGAGGTAATGTTCTCTATTTATCCTGATTTTGTTAGGTTTTTGATTCTCTAGAAGCCACATATGAGACCAATCCGTAGAAAAATAACCATGTAACTTATGTAACCAATCTTTACTAAAAAATAAACCATAAACTTCTGGAATGTCAACAACAATAATATCAATTACTTGGTGGACCTTTGGGTTAGATGACAACCTTATCAACACATTTTTAAGTTCACTAATGACCTTGACATTACTTCGATCTAAGTGAATGATCTTTAAATCAGAAGGTTTCACTTCAGCATTAATTTTATAACACACAGATAGAGGAATTACATTTGATGAGCCGCCAGAATCAATCGTGCAGTTATGTACATTTCTGTTGAAAATTTCGAAAGTTAACAAAAAGGGAGGTACATTTTTTTGTGACGAGACAGAAGAATTCTGCTGATTTTTTATGGTTGTACCTGAAATAGTATTATCTAAATTTCCTACAGTTTTCTCTTATATGTCCCTTTTATCCTGATTTTCTGTTGATTTCTTGTTGATAGAGTCATTCTTTTTATTATTCTCAGCTATACTTTGGAGCATTTTCTGTAGGATAAGAGAGAATTGAAGTAATTCAAAAACTGATATATTTTCCCTCAATGTTTTAAGATCTTCAACCAAATCATATTCTAAAACTGGGTCAACAGGGTATTGTATAGTTTCAGTTTGTTTTGGTTGTTTGGAAACCACATTCCCACTTTTTTCGCGTGGAGGTTTGTTTTGAACTTTGCTTCGAGTGTTATAAGGATGGATTGTTTCAAAATTTGCTTGAAAGATGTTGTCCGACAAAAGTCTAAAAATGGGAGGATATTAGTCTTCCTCATCAGGTGTTTCCTCTTCACCCATGTCGTCTTGATTTTTAGGAGGTACAGAAACAACGTTATCGTGTGCTTCCATTATTGCTTGCAAAGCGTACTGTAGTCCGTCAAAGTTTAGACCTTTTGTGGTCGGTTTTGGTCGGTTTGGAGGAAACGGATTCCTAAAAGGTGGTCTAAAACCTCCTTTACTTGTAGATGCCTCCTCAACGGATATTTTTAATTCTATGACCTGATTGGATAATTTCTGGAAAGCTTTCTGAAAACTTTCCAAGTTTAATGTCTCTTGTTGATTTTTAGTTTGAGGAGGTCTAGTGAGAATTTCTATTTTATTTTTAGAAGATGAAGTTGTTTCAGCCTCACTATTTAAACTATCCTTTAAACTCAGAATATCCTTCTTGATAAGGACTGCCTCCTTAAAGGCTTCTAGTAATGTGTTCTTTTTGCACCTTTTAACCTATATAGCTATATTTTTATGCAGAGATTTAGTGTAGTATGCAACAATTAAGTTTTCTGTAGGCATCAAATATACAGGGATTTTTTTTTTTTAGCGTAAGGAATCTCTGGTTGAAATCCTTAGCTTTTTCTATAGGGTTCATTTTAATACTAGAAAGATCCATTACTATAACGTCTGGAGATTTGTCATTCCAATTTTTTTCTAGAAAGAATGTTTCAAACTTATCCCAAGAGATGATGGTTTGAGTTTGTTGCACAAAATACCAAGTTGAGGCATTCCCCTCAAAAGTGTAAGGGAATAACCTACACACAACATCCTCGTGTTTGACGCTCCAAAAGATAACAACTAACATGAATTTCTTAATGTGATCCTTAGTAGATTGCTTCGAATCTGGGTCAAATTTGGGTAGCCACTTTTCTGGATGTTTGCGAAATGGGTGTTGGGTCCAGGTACTGCCACGACATCTTGATCAAGACAAGGTCTGACGGGATTATTTTAGTTTTCCATGGGAGTTGGTGGAGATGAAGGTTGAGATCGTTCATAAGAAGAAATGCCTTCGTCCGAGGATTCCTCTCTTGAAGAGAGTGGAGAAGAACCAGGTGGGGATGGTGGGAGACCAGATCCCCTAGCACCTAGGATTAGTGCTTCAAAAGGATCGATGATATTACCGCCAAATGTGTTATCGAGAATACCGGTGTCAAGAGGTTGTTCTTGCAGATTGGAGAAATCAAGGGGTTGATTTAGCTATCTACCAGACTGTCTGATTCGGGACAAAGCACTTTGAGTTCTCAAAATCGACTGGCGAACAATTTCATGTACATCAATCCCTTTAGGAACTGGTGTCACTAGCTCGACGAGAATGTCAGGAGTAGTGTTTGAGGTAGTATTTGGGTCAAGTGTAATGTTAGGGTCTGAGAAACTACGCATCACGACAGGAGAACGATTTTTTAGGGGAGTCCTATAGCCTCCTCATTCCATCAATGACTTTTAGGCCCTCCTCCTAGCGCCATTTGTTGATGGGAATTTATGACACACCATCAAAGGAAAGGGAAGATCCAGACTGGGGTTGTCTAATTAACCCAAGCCATTTGGGATAATCTACCCTTATGGGTTTTATGGCTCCGTTATCCAACTAGGATTCTAAAATAACTAAAAGATGTGAACTAACTAAAGGTACAATAATTTCAATCGACACATTAATTACAATTTTTTTACTAAAAGTGATTATATACAATAGATATATACAATTACACGGTTTAAGAAAAGCCTTGTAAAAATAATCGTTTTAAAATAATGGATCTAAACAAGATTAAAAATAAACAAAACTATTCTAGTACTATAACTGAAAAACTAATAAACAATGAGTGAATAAGATTGTAAATGATATAATGGTAATGGAAAAAGCATTTAACATTTAAATGATGCAATCATTATTCATTCGCAAATCAACAATTTAAATAAGTAATAAACTAACTAACCTTACGTTGATCAACAATACTAAGCTATATTCTTCACTCTGCATTTGTATAATCTCCACTTAACCTGTGTCAAGTATAAATCTATGACAAAAGAAAGAATAACACTTCCTAAAAAAAACTCAAAGAAGTCTCTTATATTCTGGAACAAGTCTATGATGACAGAAAAACAAATGATTTTATCTTGTGTGACTTTAAAATGTCCAATAACTGAAAATGAAAGAAACTCCAACTCTCAGCAAATGGTTTTACCAGCTAGCTAACATTAGATGTAAACTCAAAATGCTTAGATAGACGACCAATCACAGATATCAATAGAACCAAAATATAATGAACCACGTAAAGAAAAAAAGAACATGAAAGTTTATATGCAGAACAGACTAAAGCTAGTTCGATACAAATAAAATTTCACATCCACGAATTACATGAGAAACAATGATAACATTGCACAGTTTACAAAAGGAAAAAAGCCAAAGAGTAAAATGTATCCCATATATTTTCAAAAAAATAAGTCCATCATACGGTCCAGGGGGAATTTCCCCTATCACTGTGCAAGCAGTGCTATTTAAACAAGTTCCTAATATGTTCCTCATATCATGCAAGATAGAGACAGATCTTTTTTAATAAGCTTTTACTAAAACAAAATAACCAAAAAGATAATTCTGTTGAAATCTTATAATCCAAAATATTTACATCATTATAAATTCTTTTTCAAAAACAAAAATTACAAGTTCATTATATTCCCAACCTACAATTCATTCCACTAATCATTGCACATTGACCTATTGTTCACCTGAGACAAGAAAAAAAAAATTATAAATTAGACAATAATCAAATAAATAATTTAAAAGACAAGCTACAGAATCTTCGATTATGTAGATATTCTAAATAAAAACAAAATCAAAACGAATTCATTTATTATTCAAACAAAATCCAATCATAAACTACAAGAAAACTATTTACCAATTAGAAATTTGAAAGAGAAACATCAAACAAATTTGAGTTTATAATAGCATTGAAACTGGTGGAGTTTTTAATAACCACATTTCTTGATCTCTTGAAAATCTTGTTGGCTCTGTGTGAATTCGATTGGATGCAAGCCCTGAGATCATCATTTTCCCTTTCAAGAACTAAGTTCTGAGTGATCACTTGATTCAATTGTGCTTGTAGGTAAGGAATATCTTGATAGTATCTTTCAATCCAGTCAAAACAACTCTCACAATACACCGGTTCTAGATTTGGTAATGGACAAGTCTGATATGTAGTGGGATATTTACCATGTTCCATGACCCTTTTGAGATCACACTTAATACCTGAGAAACCTTCTTGTTCCTTTAAAAAAGGAGGCAAATTTGACACTAAATCATATTGGGGTGCATCAGCACTGGTATCATCAACAGAAATCTGGTCTTCGACATCAATAATAGGGATAGGTTGTTCATGATTGTGATGTCAATTCCTGACCATTCTGGAAAGGAGTCGGTCAGATCTTTTTTTCTTGAAATCAATATCAGGAACCCTCTGTGTTTTAATTCTTCCCTATTTCTTGGTTTTAATTTCATTTAAATCAACCACATCTTGCCTGGAATTAGGAATAACAAGGACCTTGTTCTTCAATTTACCCAACACATCTTCTAGGGATTTTCTAGGAACAAAATTGCACCCCTAGAGTGTGCCTATGGGAAATTTATGAAAATCAACATGGATTTTGGTAAGTGACACTGGGTCTTCTTGCAATTAGACATGAAGGTCTCTTAGAGAATGAGTCGTTGGGAAAGGGCTAGTGGTCTCATCAAAACGCAGGGGTGAGTCGATAATGGTTTCAGGTGTGAGTGGAGTGAAACCATTCCTATTCAAGAAATATTTCCAGTTATCCCCAACCTTAGACAATTGTGAAATAACCAAGATTCGAAACAGACCATGATAAAATAAGCTAGATTGTGCATTAAGGTTTTGCCTTTGGTAAAATCTAGCCATTTTTTAATGCTTTTAAGCAAGTAGAATGGCATGTTTAAACCAAACCCTAAAAAAAACATTAATAAACGGATATGAAACAAGAAAAATAGTCCATAACATCCCTCACAGGTGACGAATTGCTTGATTATTAAGAGTAAACCGTGTCATCGAGGTTTAAACAAAACTATTGGTGTACCTTTGACATCATAGTGCGACCTCTTGGAAACCATTCACAGGTGCCAAGATATACCTTCGAATTTAAGATTCTTGTACCAGTGATATCCTTCTTGGGATAATCCCATGGATTCTACAATCGAATCCTCACTAACTTCCAACTGTAAATCGCCTATTTTGGCCCTAGCACCATCAAAAGTATGTGCAAAATCTTGAGCGACTTCGAGGTTAAAACCTTTGAAGGACTGTATAAATTTAACCCACCGAAAGCTCACGAGATCATCTACAATGTCATCGTGGGAGAGAAAGTCTTGTGAGCCATTTGACTCTATCCTCACCACAGGGGCCATGGTTTTGGTCATGATATACTAGCAAGAGTAGCGAAGATGGGTGTATGTTTGAAACCATTCGATATGAAGGATAAGCTTTGCATTTTTGGAGGTGACCTGATAACTAAGGCTTCCGGAGAAGGCCACCATAGCAACCACTCATGCTATTGAGTGAATGTTGAACCAGAGGACATGCATAATTGAAAACCACCTCCTATGTTGACAACCTAACCCCAAAAATGAAGCACTACCACCGAGGCAATGAATGTGAGCTTAAGCTAGTAGGACAAGGGAGTAATTGTTTCAGAGCATGGATGACATTCTTGTACAACAACGATTAGATTGTGATATGACAACAGGGGAGAATATTCATCCTTCAAATTTGTATCAAAGTTTAGTTTCATAAGCGATCATGAATGTGGTAGGTGATGATCAAAACTTCATATGAATAAAATGACTAAGGCATACCCCAAAGGTGATCGAGTCATATGTTAATGGTAAATAAACAAACCATAAAATGATAATCTCAATATCCTTTAAGGTTCTTTAAGATCATTAGGTGTGTTTTTTAAATATTCATCCAATTCCACAAGGTGAAGCTTTAGAGTCTATATGATGTGTTTAGACCAAGATTGTTTCAATTTCATGCTTAAAAAGTCATGAAATTGAAACAAGAATAAATGAGAGATTTATTGACATAAATGCACTCAAAAACACACAATCAATCAAGCGATTTTTCAAAACATAAATCTCAATTGAAGTCTTCACAAACACAAAGTGGAAACTTGAAAAAAAATATTCCATTAAAACTATGTTTTAAATATCGATGAAAACGACATGAATATTTGGATGCCAACACTACTCTAATATTGTTTATGAGTTATTGTTATTCTTGGATATGCTTAAAATGTTGCATGTAGTTGAATTCATGGTTAAAATGAATATTTTCCACATTTTGTGTATGTTAGCTTCACTCATAAATTCATTTTCGTAATACTCTGTATTCCTAGAACGATTGTTGGGTAATTCTTTATGGTGTGAAGATTCGTTTAATGGAAATGATATGAATTTTGATTTATGTTTTCATTGCCCTTGGACATTAAAGAATCCCAACAACTATTGAATGTGCACCATTGGTATATCTTTGAGATTCAATATCAATGGGTTAGATAATATGGATGTTCAAAACTACTATAGAGAGTTTCCAATTCTAGTTTTTCTTGTTTAATTGACTGTTGGAGAAGGGGGAAAATGCCATTGTTTCTTGCCATCGCTGCCATAGGAAATCTTATTGTTTTTCAAAGATTCAATTATTTCCTATATGCATTACAGAGACCATGCATTACCCAATAAGAAATAGAAACCTCTCCACAAATTGTATGCATTCCATTCAATAAATACGATAATCTCATTTATTTGTACATTGGGAAGAGAATTGAGGGTATTTAATTAATCAAAGACGGTATTAACTACTCCCTTATAGTCAAATCCTTTGGCATTTCATGGTTGGTCTATTCCTTCTCTAATCATTATATCTATCCACATATCATTTCAAGATGTCTTGCATTGGAATGTTCACATAGATATAGTAATGCTAGAGTCAATTTCATCAAGGAAGAATTAGGTAACAGAGCATGATATAGTATTAACTATTGGATTGAAAACAATGGAAATTGATACATTTCCCCCCTCGGTAAATTAAAAAAAAAACCTCAAGGGTAATTAAATACCTAAATGCTAGTCTTAATTGGGATAAATTCATGTGTATCCCTGTTGAGATCGATACACTTTAGTTTGGGTGGTTTATTTAACCAATAAGAGAGGATACCACCTTTGATAACTCATGGTTGATTTGGTCAATGCATTTATTCTTCATTCATGTCATTGTAGTAATTAGGAAGAATACATACATATAAAGATGATAATTTCACGTAATAAAGCTTGAATTGAAGTTTGATTACACACATGTATGGTAACTTCATTTGAAGGGCCATTGGGAAAAGTTCGTTGGTTATCCAAACATTGCATAGAAAGCTAGAAGAATTGTTCATTTTGTGTGGAAACAAGTCCAAAGACTATGCATTGTTATTTTAAAACAACAAAGTTTGATCTATTGTTGGTAATAGAAGTAGAGTCACTTGAACTAATTGATGGTTATTATTGGCCAATGGTACCAAAGTAGTGACCAAAAATTGAACCCAAGCCTAAGTGAAACCTTTTTAACCATACGACGATCAAAGAAGCATAGTCTCAAGATTGATCATCTTGATAGATTCAATGGAATTGGATATCAACGTGAAAAGGACTTGCAATGAAGACAAAGTTCCCATTGACAAAGTATTTGCATAATATTGGTTTTTATTAGCCTAATTACTATTCTTTTATTAGCTAGTTGATGTGTGCAGGTTACACCAAAGAGTAGGACATAGCTCTCATTAGAGGCTTAGTATCCATTTTGAACATAGAGTTATATACATAAGTTAGAGGAACAAATATCGTAAATTTAATTATGCAAAGTATCTGTGTTGGTGAAGCAAGTGGATTATAAGTCCCTCATTTATGAATCATTAAATTATCAATACACACTTTAAATTCATGAGAAATTTAAAGTTTGTACTTCTCTTATATGGAGTAAATTAATAATTGGGAAAACTCAACCTCTTCAAGACATAAATTATTACCCATATCTAGTGGCATTTTTGTTGAAAGTTAGAGTTACCCCTTATTGATGTGACCTGTAACCATGGAACTTTACCCATGAGGGTTTTATCCCATCTTAAGATGACTTGGATTGTCTTAATTTCAAAAAATGATCGATCAAGGTGGAACTTTACCTCGTCAATAAAAGATTTAAAGGAAAAAAAAAATCACTAGAAAGGTTGAGTTTTTCTACTTATTAACTCAGACCCTCTTATATGCATTCTTATATAGCCTAAAGGTTTACAATCTTGTATGGAAAACATTTTTTTCTATTTATAAATTTGACATGAATTTATTAGAAATTTTAGATAGGTAAGAGTTATATTATGAGAAAAGTTCAGGCATCGTAGAATGACACTCTTAAGGATTTTTCCCCATTCTAAATCAACTCGAATCCACAAAAATTCAATCCAAATTATGAATAAATTGGAACATTGACCAACCTATATCTCCAGATTTTGTAGGAAAGAGAAGTTAACTAAAAGTTTAGACATATTTTTTCTTTATCTAAATTTCCTTAAAATTTAAAATTGAACTTTTGAATATTATTGTTATCCATCCTGAGTGAAAATTTTACAGTGTGCAAGCTTTCACAATGTTTTATTCTGGTTTTAATATTGTCTAAAAGATTTACATTAAGAAATTCACTCGTCATCTAGGCCAAAGGTAAAGAGAATAAAAACACTTCATGTCCATGAAAATATGATCATTTGAATTATTTTCAATGATTCAGGTGGATATCGGTGGCCACCCCCCTTTTCCAACTCATTCAAAATAGTTTTCTGGCAATTTTGGCAATTTATTATATTTCGCAGTTTTTAACTTCTGTGGCCATTTTGAGGGCCTAATGAAGTTTTTTCGGGATATAGCTTCTCAATTATAGTTGAAGGAATAATTGATCCCCATAAATTAATCTCCTCGACGATACCTTTCCAACAATCTATCGTGCACCCCAAACAGAGATCGTATGCCAAAGTTACGACCCCGGGAAGTTGATACACCAAACTACCTAAAACGGGGTCCACAAAACTATTGGTTTTTCATCTTCCAGGGTTAGAGTTTTGGATTTTATTTATGATAAAAAGGCCTTTGGAGCCTCATTGTAAATTCATATTGTTGCGAATGCAAGTAGCGGACACATATCTTCTCAGAGATAAGATGTCACCATTCTAGCGAGTCTTTCACTTTGTATTTTTACAATCTTTGTACATTTTCGCTCATTAATAGAAAATTGTGTATTACTGTATCTTTTTTTTTATGGTTACATATCTAATACATTTGTGTTATATTACTGGATATCTGAGATATCTCTGTACATTTATTTATTATATCTCCGCTCTCATTTCGTGCTGAAAATAATCTTGGTCAGTGGTATCAAAGTAGGTTACTCTTGATCATTTTTCAGTGCATGTCCCCGACGAGGTCTGAGTATAGAAAGTTGGGTCTCGAGCTTGTATCTCTCGAGTAAAATCTCTCTCGTACACCCAAGAAACCCTCCATGGCGGAAGAAAATAAAAATGATGGAGCAAACGATTCTATCAATCTGTTGCTTGAGAAATCTCTCACATGAAAGAGGGACAAAATGATGGATAATTTTCCCACATCCTTCAATGCCTGACAATAGAAACAGGTGCATATTCATCAAACAACCACTTTGGAAGCACCTCTCCTTTCAAGGTATAGTTTAATTTTTATATTCTCGTATTTGAAGGTTAGATAGATGCGGATTCCCTAGACAAATGGTTAAATCTGCTTGAAGGTTATTTCTCTATTCACAATTTTTTTCAAAGAGAAAAGATCACCTTCGCACTCCTTAAGGCTCTCCCCCATGTCAAACATTGGTGGGAAACCTATTGGGAGAAAATATCCACAGAGGAGTCTAGAATATATGGGATCGAGCCCACTTGGGATTTTTTTGTGGATCTGGTAAAGGAACAATATTACCCTATTGGAAACTATGAGGACCAATACATGAGATGGACCACACTGCAGAAAGAGAGGGGCCAAGCAGTGCCAGATTTCACCAATACATTCCATACCTTGTGCACCAATATAGGTATCAAAGACTTCGACCAAGATTTTGTTTTGAAATACCACAGGGCTCTACACAGATACATCCAAACTGAAATGGATTTTCTGGATATCTCATCACTTGGTGTTGCGTATCGATATGGTTTTATAATCGAGCAAAAATTTAGGCACCAGAACAAATGGGAGTTCAGATCTGCAAATTCACAACAACCAAAGTATGAGAAAGACGATCCTAACAAACAACTTCCAGAAAACCAGTCTAAGCCATAGTTAAAGAAGGGTCGTGGGAAGACGAAGAAGGACACTAGAAAATGGTGTGATTTCCACAAAATCCCCTGGCACAACACCGATGAATGTCACTCAAAATAGTCATTGGTGGTCGATATCAACAAAAAGCAGCCAAACCCTGATTCAGAATATGATTCTAAAAATACTAGTAAAAGACAGATCATCAACGTAGACCCCACTTTTATTGTCGCGGCCACAACAATTCAACTATAAGAACCAACAAATCCTGAAGAGGGGGAGTTCCTTTTCCATTCACATATGTGGGTGAAGGGGACCCCGCTGCATTTTATTGTTGATATCGGAAGCCAGAAGAAACTCATCTCAGCAGAGGTCATCAAATAGTTGGGATTGTTGACAACACCACACCCGCAACCATACAACATCAGGTGGCTTCACCAAGGATGAGATCTTTGTGTCAACCAACAATGTCGATTTTCATATGACATCCAGCCCTTCAAGGATGAGGTATTATGTGATTTTTCCCCATTGGATGTATGCGATGTTCTCTTGGGCTAGCCATATATGTGGAAACATCATGTTGTTTATGAGTCTTGACGTCGCAGTGTCATTGTTTCTCTAGGGGGTCATATTTACAATATACTAGAGGTAGTTCCAACCACTGCACCACCTAAATAATTCCGCAAGGTAGTATCTCATACTACAAAATTCATCTTCTTCACAATCTATTCAAAAGGGGAACAGAAGGATATTACAACCACTATAGCCTCAACCCAAGCACCTTCTATCCAACAGAAGCAGGTCGACAAGATTGCAGCAAAACACAAATATTCCTTCTACACATAGTCATCTCAGATAGACCGACTGGTTGAATAGATTCAACCCTGCCAGCAATAGGTTTGTGACAACCTTCAACAAATTGAGTAGTGCGACGTCTCCAGCAAGGCAAGCATCTCACCAAGATTCAGATTCAGCAAACACTTCCCTCTCTCCCCCAAGAACTCAACGCAATGGATATCATTGCTTCCTAAGGAGGGAGGATTGATCCAGGAGGATATTGGTGGCCACCCACCTTTTCCAACTCGCTAAAAGCAATTTTCTGGTAATTTTGGCAATTTACTATTTTTAGCAGTTTTTAACTTCCGGCGCCATTTTGAGGGCCTAAATGAATTTTTTTCAGGATCAATATTCTCAATCATAGCCAAAGGAATAATTGATTCCACTAAATGAATCTCCACGTCAATACCTTTCCAACGATCTATCGTGAGCCCCAAACGGAGATCGTATGCCAAATTTACACTCTCGAGAAGTTGATACACCAAACTACCCAAAATGGGGTTCACAAAACTATTGGATTTTCATCTTCCGGGGTTAGGGTTTTTTATTTTATTTATGATAAAAATGCCTTTGGAGCCTCATTGTAAAATAATCTTCTTTCGAATGCGAGTAGCGGACACATCTCTTCTCAGAGATAAGCTACCACCATTCTAGCGAGTCTTTCACTTTGTATTTTTACAGTCTTTGTACATTTTCGCTCATTAATAGAAAATTGTGTATTATTGTACCTCTTTGTTTATGGTTGCATCTATGATACATTTCTATTATATTATTGGATATCCAAGATATCTTTATACATTTATTTATTATATCTCTTCTCTCATTTCGTGCCGAAAATAATATGGATCATGCAACCTTACATGACTACCCCAATTGGCCATGTGGTAGTTTCCAAAAAAGATAGTAAATTTTAAAGAAATCATGGGTTCTACATTGGTGCTCGAGACAGGGTGATGCATAATTTAAATTTTTGAATATTACCTTGGGGTGCTACTTAAATATATGAGTGAAATATTTTTATTTAACAAAAAATAAAATGAATAATATGGAAGAAAACTTTAATCTTTTTTTTCCAAGGAAAAAAGCTAGTAATTTTATTACAAAAGAAACAAAATTACATGTGTAGATGTTTGTGGCATTCTGGAGGTGTTTATGTCTGTAAAAAATGATATGCCAAGGTGTATCCAAAAATATTACAAAGTCTAGAAGAGTTATTTTAGTGTTTTAGTCTATAATGACCAGTTTGTTGGAGATACTTCACACACACCTAGGATTTCTTTTTCCTAAGGTTTTCCCTATGTTTATTAGTAATTATTCAGTCTCCTATAGTTTAGGGAGAATATTCCTCTAGGATAATATTCTCTTCAGTTCACACTTCAGTTTGATCATTTGAGTGGAGTCTATATGACAGATTGGGATTATCACCATGCATCATTGGGATCATCACCAGCTAATGCACATTTTCCTTGGGATTATCACCACACTAGCGCATTACCCATGATTCCCTGATCTCCTCCTCACTTCACTCTATTTCAATTAGTTAACTAAAGACTGAGAGACTAGACTAGGTGGCAGTTTACTCTCGTAACTATTGGTGTATGTCCGGATCACTCTAGACCACCACTATGGTGCATTGGATTCTCCTTCAGTGTGCATTAGTTGAGTTATACAGAGTATATCATGTGTAAATTATCATTCATTCATTTGGTTAATGAGAATTCTTCCATTCTTTCTCTCATGCTTCTCTTTTCTCATATTTTCTCTGCAAACTATGTATATCATTTGCTAGATACATATATTTTGTGCAGGTTCAACACATTTACATGGTATCAGAGCCAATAGAATGCTAGGGAAAAGACACACCAAATTATTTTTGCAGGTACCAAAGATTGAAGGCAGTGAAAAAATGGAATTTCCAAAAGAAATCATTCTTACACCATACAATTTATTTCCATGGAAGGAGAAGATGATAATGCATCTTTGAGGTAGAGGATTATACATGTTAAACATGAACACAGAGACAGAACTAACATCATCCATATAAAAATCCAAGTATCTAAATCTAATGGATGAAGCGTTTGGAACTATTTGCAGTCTCATTTCTCCTAAAATCTGTTGGAAATATGGCTACAGCAGAGATGATGCAGATGATCAAGGTTGTCATTGATGGCAATCGATTGTTTATGGAGAACAGAGGCAGGAACATAGAAGCTGAAACACAGAC
>JZKD02S0462463.1:175275-187867 GCA_000966675.3 Picea glauca | reverse complement strand
GCCCCTTCCTTCCACCCAAGAATATATGAGAGATAATAAAACTTTACATTAAATCATCACCATCAACCAATCATCACATAGAACCTGATAATGATTCCTAAGACTTCTTCAATTTATGCAATTCTTCAATTCTTGGAGTAATATGATCCTATAAATAATATTACTCATTGTATTCTCTGAAAATCCTCCAAGTTTCACTCCTTGAATCCTCCCCAAAAGGAAGTTATAGAAAAAATGGTAGACTTTATTCAATTCTGGTTTATTCAGAAGACCTAACTTGTACAACATGCCCCGCGCTCAATATTTAACATCCGATTCTGAAACTCACAAAAAGGAAACTAAATTCTGTAATATTTCCAATGGAAGTGGTCCCACTTCATTTGGATTCTGTTTGAAGAAGTTATGACTATTGTACCCGGAACACTTGTTTATTGACTAGCTTCGGGACTGGTCACAAACCCTATCTTCCACAGAATGTATCTCCATAATTATAGTGAATCAAGAGCTGAACTTTTTATCAGAGGTACCTTGATATATCTTCTCAATACCATAGCGATTTCACCATATGAATCATTCTATAAAAGAAGTTACAGAAACAATGGTAAGATGACCTGAAAATAACATACCTTAGAACACATCACCAAAAGACTTCATCCTCCCTTGAAATCCGGCCTTCTTTACTTCTGATTTCCTCTGAAATTCGAATTTTATCAAATGAATGTATAATGATGTTTATTTATAACATTTATGTCACTTCCTTTTAACATTAGGTCCGACATGACACTTTCTTAGTTTGTAATTCTTTTCTTTAATTATTTTCAGGGCCTACATGTACTTCCTTCTTCAATTCACTTTGTCATCTTCAAAAATTCATTTATCCTCAACCATGAGGATCCACATGGCATGCCACATACCAACAAAAACAACATGATGTATACTATCCATTCATGGGTTTTGTATATGCATGTGCATTGTCCTTCATGTCCAAATACCTTTATCAATCTTGTGGTCCAAAACCCATGACTAGGGTTGACATCAATGACAACAACCAATCTTCCAACAGGTTTTCCCTATGTTTATTAGTCATTATATTGTCTCCTTTAGTTTAGGGAGAATATTCCTCTAAGAGAATATTCTCTTCAGTTCACACTTCAGTTTGATCAGTTGAGTGGAGTCTAGATGCCACATTAGGATTATCACCATCCAGCATTAGGATGATCACCAACTAATGCACATTTTCCTTGGGATCATCACCATACTAGAGAATTACTCATGATTCCTTGATATCCTCCTCACTTCACTCTATTTCAGTCAGTTAACTGAATATTTAGAGACTACTTAACTCATACTAGGTGGCAATTCACTCCCGTAACTACCTGAGAGACAAGACTAGATGGCAGTTTACTCCCGTAATTGTTGGTGTGTGTCCAGAACACTCTATACCACCACTATGGCACAGTGGCTTCTCCTCCATTTTGCATTAGTTGAGTTATACAGAGTATATCATGTGTAAATTATTCACTCATTTGGTTAATGAGATTTTTTCCATTATTTATCTCATGCTTCTCTTTTCTCATATTTTCTCTGCAAATTGTGTCTGTCATTTTCTATCTAGATCTTTTTTGTCCAAGTTCAACACATTTACTATATATATATATATATATATATATATATATATGAAGTAATCTGATAAGGTGGGGCCTTCTGAAAATTGAAAGTGTCAATCCAAAAACTATTGTAGTACAGAAATGTATGCAACATGTAAAAAAAAGGCCGAGAGTAAAAAATAATATGCAAACTACCTTGATTTAGAACCCAGGGTTGCGAGGATATTCCATGTCAATGTCCAATATTTTTTCTCATATTTTCTAGACTCCCCTATCCATTTTCTATCCACTTTTGGAGAGTTCATCGACCTCTTGGTTCTTCTACCCGTAGACATGAGAGAAATCAATGAATGAGAAATAATGTGTGAGCCTCTAAATCTTGGAGAAAATAGGCCAGAGAGAGTAGCTATGAAGTCTATAGGAACCATTCATCCAATTTATGACATTTTTGAGTCTCCATAAATGTGAAGGTTTTTTATGCTTTTTTCCTTTGATAGAAGAAGACTAAGATTGAGTGCCATAATTTCATTGTGATTGCACCCAAGCCATTAAAGAAGGATATTGTGTTCACTTCAAAAAGGAAATTTATACCCCCTGCTCCTCCCTGGGAGGGTTGTCCATGAGCATCTCCATCAAAAACATACTAGGGATTATCTGATTAGATGGGGGTTAAGGGATATGGGATGGGGAGGGGAAGGGTAGGGTATGGGATTGATGGTAGAAGGAGAGGATGCCTAAGGATTGAGTTATGTGGATGGAGGGGGTAGGATATTTTCAACTAAGAGTGCATGGTTGTGGGTAAACCAAATTTCCAAAGAGGCTATGAGGGGAAGGGATTTGAAAGGGATGAAATTTGGGGACGAGAGCCAGTTTTTTAATCCTTCTTTGATTGTTGTACCATATATCATACATGGTGGTCCCAGATACTTGTTGAAATATTGTTAAACCTCCTTGGTGTAGGAGCATTCCAGGAAAATATGTATATTTGATTCATTTTCATATTTGTATAGACTACATCTTCCCAGCCCAGTGAAATTCCTTCTCTGTAACCTATCCCAGGTTGGTTCCTTTTTTAGGAGGATAATCCACATGAACATCTTGTTATTTGGTGGAAATTTTTGTTTCTAGAGAAGTTTCCCCCACCAGGGGAGGGGGGCATCTGAATTCAATAAAAAATTGTATCCCCGTTTGGGTTTGTAGGATATAACTGGATTTGGGGACCAAATGATAGTGTCCTTGTTGAGTCACCGAATTTCCATCATTATTACCATTATTTCACAACCTTTTCCTTGACTTTTAATCATTTTTAGCTTCCTGTAACCTTGTATTAAGTCCATTTTCATGCTTTATGTGGGTTTAGGTTCAAGATGTTTTCCAATGCATTTATGTTTGTATTTTAAGTGAATTTGTGATTAAATATTAGAAAAATAACGTGTTCCCACTTAACCTCTAAAGTTGGGTTAGCTTGGTGATGATTACATGTCAAATTGGAGTTTGCAACAATGCCTACTTTTACCACATAGCTCAAAATTTGAATTTATTCTTCAACCATACAAGATTTGTCATGGATTTGGATCATTATCAACTATATTGGATGTGGAAAGAATCTTGGACCATATACAAGATTAGTGTGATTTGTGTTGAATTATTAGAAAAGATCTAATTGTAAATGGTTTTTAGTTTTTACTAGAATCTTGGTTTGAATTATTAGAATCTTGGTTTTTAGTTTTTACTTATTAGTAAATGGTTTTAACCACATGAGGAAAAAGTGGATCTGAATTTATGAGTGTCTATCCTATTATCAAACCAAAATCATGTATAAATAAGGGTTCCTTCTCCATTCCAAGGAGAGGACTCTTGGAGCATGTGTCTAGATTATGATGGAATAGAATAAAGTTCTTGGTATTTCTCTTCACATAATTTATCATTATTTGGTTCTATTAATAGTATGTTTTGATTAAGTTTACAATGTTGTAGTTTAGTTCGCTACCTTGTTTTTGGGAGAATTGAGCTCACTCCAAATGGATCATGATGGCCTTTTATTTAATTTTATGCAAGTGTATTTATTTTATACAAGTTTGTTTTTCTTTTTTATCAAAGCTTGTTAACAATAGGAGAATTGATTCATGGAAATAGAAAGTCTCATCCATACCAAAAGATAAATTGGTGACAATAGGGTCTCGGTAAGCATGGTGGTTCTCAAGTACATGGTCATTGCTAGAATTGATTAAGCTTACTTTTGACTTATGAAGTGCAGTGTGTTTCATGTATTTCTCTTTTTAATATTCATTCATTGGATTCTCTATATACCAAATGAAGCATTGTTGTAAAAAACTTTAATTTGAACACATCCTGATTTATAGTAATGGTAGATATAGAGTAAGAAAATTTATAAGATGGATGAAGTATGGTGTGTTTCATTTCTGCATTTGATTTCATTTATCTTCATTCAATGAATTATGTTCTATATACCAAAATGGAGCATTGTTGTAGAAAGGTTCAGATCTTTAGAATCGAAAAATCAACTACAACATGATTTACAACAATTGTGGATATAGTAAGACATAATATAATGATGGATTTGTCTATCGTTCCATTTATTTCATGCAATTTGATTCTTAGTTACAAGGGAGCATCCACTCAAATTTTTATTTAATAAATTGAACATATTGTTGCATGAACACTTTGACTATTGAGAGAGAAAGGTTGTAACTATTTATAAATATACATTTCTTGTATATTTCAATTCAGGTGAATGTTGTACTCTTGTATTGCTAGATATTTAGTTAATTTACGATTTGGAGTCTTTCCTATTAGAACAGAAACTAACATTGCACATACATTGTTTGTGTCTCATAAGTTTCTGTACCTCAGATTGATAATAAAATGAAACAAGAATTAAATCATATAATTTGACTGAAAGTCCTTCATGTTTGAGATGTAAACCTTGGATTGGTTGATCATTGATATATAGCATGTCCAATGTTTTGTATTATCTCCCTTCAGGCCCAATTCATGGACTTCTCTGTAACCTATCCCAGGTTGGTGCTTTGTTGAGGAGGAGTAGCCACATGAACATCTTGGACTTTCGTGTACATTTTAGTTTCCAAACAAGTTTCCCCCAGCCAGGGGAGGGGGGCATATCAATTCAATAAAACTTTGTATCCCCATTTGGGTTTGTAGGATCTAACTAGATTTGGGTACCAAATGATAGTGTCCTTGTTGAGTCAACAAATTGTCATCATTTTTACCATTATTTCACAACATTTTCCTTGACTTTTAATCATTTCTCGCTTCATGTAACCATGTATTAAGTCCATTTTCATGATTTATGTGGGGTTAGGTTCAAGATGTTTTCCAATGCATTTATTTTAGTATTTTAAATGAATTTATGATTAAATATTAGAAAAATAGCATGTTCTCACTTAACCTTGAAAGTTGGGTTAGATTGGTGATGATTATAGGTCAAATTGGAGTTTTCAACAATGCTTACTTTTACCACATAGCTCCAAATTCGAATTTCTTCTTCAACCATACAAGACTTGTCATGGATTTGGATCATTATAAACTATATTGGATGTGGAAACAATCTTGGACCATATACAATATTAGCGCGATTTGTATTGAATTATTAGCAAAGATCTAATTGTAATCATTTACTAGTTGGTTTTTAGTTTTTACTTATTAGTAAATGGTTGTAACCACATGAGAGAAAATTGGACCTGAATTTATTAGTATTTATCCTATTATAAAACCAAAATCATGTATAAATAAGAGTACCTTCTCCATTCCAAGGGGAGAACTCTTGGAGAATATGACTAGATTATGATGGAATAGATTAAAGTTCTTGGTATTTCTCCTCACATAATTTATCATTATTTGGTTCTATTAATAGTATTTTTTGATTTAGTTCACAATGTTGTAGTTTAGTTAGATACCTTGTTCTTGGGAGAATTGAGCTCACTCCAAATGGATCATGGTGGTATTTTATTTAATTTGATGCAAGTGTGTTTATTTTATGTAAGTTTGTTTTTTTCTTTTTATCAAAGCTTGTTAACAATCGGATCATTGATTCATGGAAAGAGAAAGTCCCATCCATATAAAAAGATAACTTAGTGACAACAGGGTCTTGGTAAGAATGGTGATTCTCAAGTACATGGTCATTTCTAGAATTTATTAAGCTTGCATCCATTTTATGAAGTGTGGTGTGTTTCATGTATTTCTCTTTTTAATATTCATTCATTGGATTCTCTATATACCAAGCAAAGCAATGTTGTAAAAAAAATTAATTTGAACACAACCTGATTTACAGTCATGGTGGATATAGAGTAAGAAATATTCAATGATGGATGAAGTTTGGTGTGTTTCATTTCTGCATTTGATTTCATTTATCTTCACTCATTGATTTATGTTCTATATACCAAAATGGAGCATTGTTGCAGAGAGGTTCAGATCTTAAGAATTGCAAACTCAACTACAACATGATTTACAACAATTGTGGATATAGAAAGACATAATTTAATGATGGATTTGTCTTTTGTTCCATTTATTTCATGCAATTTGATTCTTAGTTACAAGAGAGCATCCACTCAAATTGTTATTTAATGAATTGAACATATTGTTGCATGAAAATAGTACTATCAAGAGAGAAAGATTGTAACTATTTATAAATCTACAATTATTGTAGATTTAAATTCAAGTGAACAATGTACTCTTGTATTGCTAAATAGTTAGTTAATTTGCAATTTGGAGTATTTCCTATTAGAGTATAAATTGATCATGCACATACATTACTCTCATCTCATAAGTTTTTGTACCCTGGGTTGATAATAAAAAGTAATAGGAATTAAATCATATGATTTGACTAAAGGTCCTAGATGTCCAAGATGTGGACCTTGGCTTGGTTGAGAATTGATATATATCCTTCCCAATGTTGTGTATTCTCTCCCTCCAAGCCCAATTCATGGGCTTCCAGCCATCTACATATCCATACCATATTTAAGTAGAAAAATCCTTAAGAATTTAGAGAGTGTATGAGGGGATCATATAGAAGGTTGTTGTTTTCATAGTCAATCCAGGGGTCTCTTCCAATGAGGAGATTTTGACCATTCCCAACTTTCCAGATTTGGAATCTTCCAATGAGGGGAAAATATTTGAGGATTTATTTCCATACCAAGGTGTCGTTTTGAATACTTTTGTATGGGTTTTTATTCTAGTCATCTCTTGATTCTTTAGGGAAATTCTTAGCCTGAAGGAATTGTCACCATAGAATTGTTCCCTGGACCAGGCTCCAAGAATTTTTTGTTGCTAAGGCGTATGGGAAAACATAGATGTTTTCTAGGCCCCATCCTCCCAAGTCCTTTGTGGAGGCAATATTTTTCCAGGATGCTAGAACAAGGGAAGAGTGTGAGGAGGAATCAAACCATAGAAATTTGTTGGAAAGTTGTCTAAGTTTATTGAGAATTCATTTGGGGACCCAGGTGAGTGAAATCTAGTAAACTGGGATTGCTTCTAGGACATATTTTACCAATACCATTATGTCTACTCTTGAGAGCCATTTGTTGCACCAAGTGTTGATTTTTTTAATCATTTTTTTCTACCAACCATAACTAATATTTTTTTACACAACTATTTTCTTTCAGGTGGAAGCCAAGGTATTTGAAACCAGAATACAAGGGCATGTGGGGGATGCCTAGGATGTGTGCTACTTGCTTTTGAGTTTCCACTAACAATCCCCAAGAATCAAAAAAAAAAAAAAATATTTCTCCTCATTTATTTTCATTCCCATGTCTTTGCAGAAGAGGTTAAGGATTTCTTTGAGGTGTTGTATGGATCTAATGATACCATCGCAGAAGATGAGGATGCCATCAACAAAATGAAGGTGTGTAATAGATAAGGATGTGTTTTTCAAGATCCCTTTGAGGTTTCTCAAGACAACCACCTTATGAATTAATCTGTCGAGGTCCTCTTCTATGAGGAGGAAAAGTAGAGGGGAGAGGGGGAATCCTTGGAGGAGGCCTCTTTCCAGATTGAGGAAGGAAGAAGTTGAATCATTGATGAGGATGGAAAAGGATGAGGTTTCAATACAATTTATGATCCATGTTACAAATGAGTTGTTAAATCCAGTTTGAATGATAAGGAGCCTTAGGTAAAGTTATCTTACCATGTCAAATGCTTTGGAGAGGTCCACTTTGAGGGTGAGTTAAGGCCCTCTTGGGAAAGTCAAATTGCTTCCTGTATTTGGCTCACACGTTGAGGTCTAAAATTATGGGAACTGCAGCTCACACGTTTCTAAGAGCTAGCTTTCTCAGTCATAGCAGCACCCTTTTGTGTGCTAGGTTTGGTGGTGGATGGGGGATCTTCTCTTGAGAATATAACAAAGGATTGTTGGGTTTTATTTTGTGTAGAAGGGTTTCCCAGGATATTGCTTGTGTTCTTATGTATGGTTATTCTTCTTGTGATCTTACTGCAGCTAGTTATTGTTGCTGCAGTCATTGTGTATGGTTCAAGTAATGCTAAACAAAAAATGGAAATAAAACTCATGCTTGAGACGAACCTTAACATGGTATCAGAGCATAGGTCTTGAAGAATACCACTTGAAATTTTTTTAAGGAAGCCTGTGGACACCTAAAGACAACTAGACCCCACCGCTGGTATGAAGAAAGAGGGTTGGACCTCTCCTTAACTTTATGTGGTAAAATGTGAAGGGGTCGAACCCCTGTAATAATTTTTTAGATATTGGTCGAGGCTTGATTGAGGGATTAAAATGGATGGTCGCAGGCCTCTAAGGCAGTCGCAGACCCTTGGTAAGGCTTGAGGCTTGTGGGGTAACTTTAAGGCTAGCTACAGGTGAAGTTTAAAGCAGCTGCAGCAAGGGAGAAACCCCACTAAGGGCCGGACCTTTCAAAGGTAAAGTTTAAGGTGGTCATAGCCACTAAGGTTTTCATAGCAGACCTGTAGCAGCTTTCGTCCTTCTGATAAAACAAACTTCTGAGGAAAGTTAGGCCTATTTTGAGGCAGCGGAAAAGGTACTTTTCTGTGGCAGTGAATCTTTGATATGTACCTATTTTGAAGACCAAAATTCTGATTTAGTCAGGCTGAGTTCCAGACTTGTATCGAGTGTTGATTTTAAGACAAATTTTTGAGGCATATTGTAAATCTTTGACAACAAGTTTTTGACGTTGTTTTGGTCTGTTCTTAGCATCATCTCCATGTGTATTCCAGCTAAGGTTGACAACTAGCTTGTGTGAAAATAATAAATCCAAATTGTAGATCTAAGGTAAACTTAAGAAACCTGTTAAGGAGTAAGAATCTTTGGGTTATGTTGAGTAACCTTTCCCAAAACTTGTGTACACATGACAGTCATTGTATGAAGGATACTTCATTTTTGTCAAGCTCTTGGTATTTTAAAGACATCCTGTAAGAATATACATAAAAACAAAGGCATATGAACTATCAAATCCATATACTTGCAAGCAGTAAAGAAATTGATGCTAACTACAACATTTGTTTAGGTGACTGTAACAATACTAAGAACCCTTGATTGTAAGATCAAGTATGTAAACAGTCTGTATCATTTCATTGATTCACAAATATTCATACCAAATCAGTTAAGAAGTATTAAGGATGATGCATGCAATTATGAACATGCCTATTATTGTATCTCATGCTTTGGTATACAAGTTAGAGATCAAAAGGCTAGATATGCCAGTTTGATGGACAATAATCAGTTGACAATCTATAATGGAAATTTCCATAAAAAATGTTAGCCACAACAGTGCTAACTTGAAACCTAAATCCTTTGAAGTAAGCTTACAATTCAGAAAGGTTGAACGATAGTGTTTTCATTTCATATGGCCATATTAAGGAAAAAATTAAGAGTATTTGGACTAGTGTCCCAGTGATTGTGACTATAAATGACTGTTGTAACAACAAGGTAAGGCAACAACTATTGTGGAC
Organism: Picea glauca; assembly: GCA_000966675.3. Taxonomy (NCBI): domain Eukaryota; kingdom Viridiplantae; phylum Streptophyta; class Pinopsida; order Pinales; family Pinaceae; genus Picea; species Picea glauca. The sequence continues at coordinate 178,301 of JZKD02S0462463.1, read as the reverse complement.
AACAACATTCAAATTCTGTGAGCATTTAAAAAACACATATTGTAGCCTTGAGAACCATATCTGTCAAGCACATGACAACTTAAGGTCAAAAGTGATAAAGTCACATATACCAACTTTGTTTCTTGAATACATTCATGCCCAGACTCGTCATGCTTGAGACCTGGGTTATGATATGCATGCTATCTATGCTTAAATTATATGGAAGCTACATAAGGCAGCTTATCATTCCTTGATGACAGTTGACAAACATGCAAAGATCATATGTCAAGTTCCATGCTCATATGGAAACAAGTGTGCTTGAAGGCTAGTGCAGATTGTCAAGGAGTATCATTACTCATCAAGAGATTGCCCAGAACAAGAAATAAGACTAAAGAATCGACAATGTACACTCCAGAGTATTATCCCTGGTGTGGGATCCCTCATGACTTGGACTATTATCCCTAGTACGGGAGTCCATTTCTTTTTGGTTTGTTGTTATCCTAGTATAGGAGGCCATTTTGGTTGTTATCCCTATGGGAGGTCATCCTGGTTATTATCCCAGTACGAGAGGCCAACAAAGTTCTGTAGAAGCAGTAGAGGACCTGAGAAGACATGGGATGTCTCCAGGTTAGAAAAACTGGAAAAGGAATATGTCTATCCTTCAGAATTCAGAGGGAGTCACTTGACTTAGATGGAGTCAAACTATTTGAGAAGAATGAAGAGACAGTACCTTCTCCCCCTTCAGTAGTTCAAAGGGAGACAACCATTGATCCAGTCGATCCAGTTGATCCACTTTCTCCAGTTGATGTCCCTAGAGACATTGTAGTAGTCCATAAATATCCTTCCTGGGCTTGACAAACTCTGCAGGAGGAAGAGGGACATGCAACTCCTCAAGACACATTTCGAGAGAGAAACAAACAAAAGATATTTTTGAGCTATTTTCCAGGCATGAGCCACATCATTCATATTGAGTCTTCTTGTCAAGGAGAAGCAACAGGTTAGCAGGTATGGAAAGATGCCATGATAGAAGAGTATCAGTCCATAATGAAGAATGATGTGTGGGATATCGATCCAAAACTAGAAGGGAAGTCTATAGGAAAGAACAAGCATGCAGTCGATGGAAGTGTCAAGAAGTACAAAGTGGGATTTGTAGCCATAGGAATTTCATAGGTAGAGGCAATTTATTATGAGGAGACATTTTCTCTTGTAGCCCAATACAATTCCATCTGTACTATCATTACACTAGCTACATCTATGGGTTGGAAACTACATCAGATGGATGTAAAGACAACCTTTCTGAATGGTGATATTGAGTAAGAAGTTTACATCGAGCAGCCAGAGGGATTCATGATTCATGAGTCAGTCGAGACAGACTCATTAGATAGCAGCGAAGCATGTATTGAGATATCTGCAAGGCACAATTGAATATGGCCTGAGATATTCCTCCAGTGTAGACATGAGATTGCAGGGATATGCCGATGTAGATTGGGTAGGGAGCACAGTGGACCAGAAGATCACATCTAGTTGTTGTTTTAACTTTGGGTCTTCCATGGTTTTCTGGTGCAACAGGAAACAGAGCTATGTGGCTTTGAGTACAATAGAAGCAGAGTATATAGCATTGAGTGTGGCAGTCCGTGAAGTGTGGCTTCGCAAGCTCATGACAGATTTGTTTGATCATGAAATGGATTCTACCATTATTCATTGTGATAACCAAAGCTGTGTGAAGCTCTCTGAGAATCATGTGTTTCACGATAAATCGAAACACATTGAGATAAAATATCATTATATCAGAGACATGGTGCAGAGGAAAGAAGTACACATGCAGTACCTTCCTAAACATGAGAAGATTGCAGATATATTCACCAAACCTCTTTCCAAGATGAAGTTCAAGTACTTCCGTGAGAGACATGTCCTGGTGGAGAATTCCTCCCTAGATCAGAGGGAGTGTTCATGATTGCAACTTTGTGATACATCCTCCAGGATAAGTTCTCCTCTAAGACTGAGGTGAGTTGAACTGAGAGGGAGCCTAGTGTTGGGCATATCCACATGATGGGGCATTTTTCTCCTCTGTGTGAGAGTTGGGTTGTCCCCCAGTGGTTGGGGCATCATTCTCCTCTAGAGAGTTGAGTCATCACCCAATGGTTGGGTGTGCCCATGTGATGGGTGTATCGTTCTCCTCTGTGTGAGAGTTGAGATGATGTGGTACTCCAGATGATTATGTTGAGTATGATATCCCTATGGTTGAGCATAGGTGGACGTGTCCCTAGTGGTTGAGCACTAGTGGACATGTGATATCCTTGATATATTTTCTAAGAGTAAGATTTACCTGTAACCCTAATTATTTTGTAAAGGGTACAAGTCGGCCCCACCATGAAAAGATAATTAATATTGTAATTATTAATTATATTTATTATATTATTAAGTTGTACAAGTCAGCCCTATTGTGCCAATAGACACATCATTTTATGTGATAAGTTTTGTATAAATAAAGGTGAATCCCCATTGAGGATTACATAATTATCATTGTGGCATCTCATAATTTCAAAAGTTGAGGTCTGAAATTATGAGAATTGTAGCTCACACTTTTCTAAGAGCTAACTTTCGCAGTCATAGTAGCACCCTTTTGTGTGATAGGTTTGGTGGTGGATGGGGGATCTTCTCTTGAGAATATAGCAAAGGATTATTGGGTTTTATTCCCTTGTGTAGAAGGGTTTCCCAGGATATTTCTTGTGTTCTTGTGCATGGTTATTCTTCTTGTGATCTTGGTTTACTGCAGCTAGTTATGGTTGTTGCAGTCATTGTGTATGGTTCAAGTAATTCTAAACAAAAAATGGAAATAAACCTCATGCTTGAGAGAACATTTAACACTAGATGGTGTTGATGGCCTTCCTTTTGTTTGCAAAATTATTGAATAATTTGTTGTTTTCATCCCCATCTGAGAGCCATAAGTCTTTTCTTTTAAGTCGCCACTCTTTTTCCCTATCGAGTATAATTTTCCTTCTAGATGATTCCAGGGATTTGATGTCCTCCATATGGAGAGAATTTGG
>JZKD02S0462463.1:161295-174426 GCA_000966675.3 Picea glauca | reverse complement strand
AAGAATCTTGGTCAAAACAACTCTCTATCACCTGAAACATGCCCATAGAAATTTGAAATATGGAGTTCCAAGTCTAGGACCGAGGAGAAGAATATTTTCCCAAGGGTGGATTTCATTGCCCAAAAGATGATACATTGAGGGAGTTCTCCTTCCTTCTTTTGATAAGACCACCCAAGAACCCAAAGGTATCCACCATCGTAAATCCCCATCCCTGGAAGTGAGGGGAAAGGAAAGAGAGAGATTTTCCACCTTCCATCATGGATTCTTGTAGTAATAATATAGAGGGTTGATGGAGATCAACCAACCTTGTTGGGCCCTCTGTTCTGAAAATGCCATAATTTTGGGAAAGTGTCGTCGGTTAGCTAGAATATTAAAAGAAGAAGAAACATTCAAAAGCGGTGAAATCCATATGGAAATTCAGCGAAAAAAGGTTAAAACCACCGAGCACCAGTCGTAAGCAGAGAAGATAGCGGAAGAAGGAATCCAAGAAGCGTCAAAGGAAAAGTATAAATAAGAAGGAAATGAAATGGGAAAAGGGTTACGAAACTAGGGTGTTGATGAGATATAGAGATATTATATTTTTTGTTGTTGTTTGAGTTGGGATTGGGTTCTCATAGTCATATCCAGATATTGTAATGACCCTTGTTGGTATTCTTGTTTCACTCGCAACAATTTTTTGGGTCTGTAATGAGTTATAAGGAGTTATATCGTGTTGCACAAGAGAATGTATTGGATAACCATGTTGTATACTGATTTTGGTACTGAATTTGCTAATACAATGGAATGTTTTGGTCCATAAAATTTATTTTAAGTTGATCTGTTATGTTGTAAAAGGATCTATGTTTATGTTGTGTAAACTACTTCCTTCTTATTTATCTAGTATATGGTTATTATCGTTGCATGTCTTTGGGAGTTAATATATGAGTCTGAGTAGCATAAAACTAGATTTGATGTTACATTCTCCTTAACTCGCTTCATCACATACTCTCGACCACGATTCAGGTGAGACCTCCTTCCCTTGTGGAGGGTTGAATATGCCAGTGTTCCTAGACTACAATGGTTCCTTTTGTTGGTAACTTTTGATAACCCTAGTCTTGATCTTGCACCAAAAAATGGTTCTATTGTCAGGACCGAGATTTAAAGGGTGATTTTAAAGGATGCCTCATTGTATCTACAAGTATGAGATTGGGGACTGGTGGGAAAGAAGGTGTGATGCATTCATACAACAGGAAGCCAATTTATGGCAGAAAATCTTTAGGGTTGTACAAATTATTGTTTTCTATTCAGATCCAGTTGGTGACCAATACAAGATATTTTGGATTAATCTCACTGAAGAGTTATTTCAATGGTTTGATCAGTTGAAAGAATCCCTAAAGAACAAATATCGGATCAAAAAGAGATATAACTGGACAGATGAGAGTCTAGCGACACTTCATCATTTAGATCAACAAATCTCTCAAGCTATGGACTTCTAGGTGCATGCTACTTTGGAAGGATACATTATTGAGTTTGTTGTGGAAAACCATCAAGTCTTTTATAAATCCAAATTTGCAATTAGATAAGGAGCTAGAGGAAGACTATTGTGGGAAATGCCTCTATGGATCAAGGCTTTATTAGTAGAAGAAGGAATGTTTTTTGCTCCTTCAGATCATAGGGATATGGTGATTTCATAGAGGTTTCATGAGTTAGGTAAACAAATATTTTCCTTGAGATATGGGGTGTCATCGAGAGAAAAGTGCAAGGGACGAACAAGCTTAGAGAATCGATGCTATTTTTGAAAAGAGGTGGTATAAAAATATGAAAATGGTAATGAAGAGATATGACCAGTCGTGGAAGGAGTTCTTCTTTAAGAGTGGTCATAGAAGGGAGTTAGAAGAGTTGTGGAAGTTCTAGAGATGAGGTATATTGTCCAGTCGATGGTTGAAAGAGAGGGTTGGTGAGTGTTAGCCCTTGGTTATGTATTAAGGTAGAAAGAGAATATTAAGGAAGAAGAAAGACGAAGTACAAAGTGCGTAGAAGGCACATAAACCGAGGAATGGTTGAAGTGGTTAAAGAAGAAGAAAATAAGGAATGAAGTAAAGAAAAGAAATTTGTTGAAAGAGAAGATGAAGGAAGACAGACTAGCAAAGAATATAGATCGTGGAAAACTCAGCAAGCGGAAAAATATACCAACGGATGCTTTGGAGCACCTTGCAAAAAATAAGGAAGGACAGGCTGGTGAAGCCCTAAAAATGTGGGTCATGTGGACCTAGGGTTTTGGATCTAGGGTTTTTACACCTAGACTTCGGTCTAAGGTTGTCCAAGAGTCATGTAATATATAAATAATGGTATAGAAGAGTTGAGAGGGGGTTGGTTATGGTTATTATTGATTATTGTTGTCGTTGTTATTGATGATAGCAATATTGAGTCTGTCTTCTGGATCTTCAGATGGATGTGAAGATCAACCTTACAAATGGGTGTGTAGGGAGGGGGAGATAAAGAGAGAAAGAGAGAGAGATATGTAGCTAAGTGCATAGATAGAACTGTAATTTTCCCTCTAATATATCAAGAAACATAGTTCTATGGATGTATCCCTAGGGAGAGGGTGAACCACGTAAATATTGTTGTTCCTTGTGGTTGATGTGTGTTATTTTCTATTTTTTATACTGTTATTGCATGGTTCTATTCCCTATTAAAGATTAGATATATATCTAACTTCATGAATCTAAGTGGAATATTGTTAAGCATATCTAGGTTACATTGCGTTGTTGTTCTGGATTTGATTTTCATTTCCTCTGGTTGTAGACACATGTGTCCTGCAACCCCCCTATTGTTACTTCGGGTGAGACTTCATCTTCTTCACAAGTATTTCCAAAATGGCTTGTTGGTGCACTGTTAGAGTTAAACCCTGGGTCTTCCCCTGTGCCAACAAATGGTTCTATTGTAGGGACCTTATTGAGGGAATGTCAAGGTGGTTTCCATCGAAGACAGAGATTCAGAAGTGGATAGAAGACCAAGAAAGGGACTTCGTCGAAGCTCAGAACAAGATTCCTAGCATTAGTACTGAAGACTGGTTGGGAAGGTACATCTTTATTGATGTGCATGATATTTTCTTTGGAGGAGTTCATAAGGAGTTGTATGAGTGGCTAGCCAGATTAGCAAACACCCAGTTTGAGATCAGATCTAGACCACCTATGTCTTGGATAGCGATACTGATCAAGAAAGTAAAGAGATTCGGTAAAAATGTGTCAAGAGTAGTAGATCTATGGTCTGATAACACTATTGGAGGGTACATTACTGAGTTTTCTATCAACAAAGTAGAATCATATAGTCAAGCAAAGAGGTATTTCTTTAAGGGACCTAGAGGGAAGTTTCTACACTTTTTGAAGCTAAAGATTAAGATGTTATTGCACAAGAAGAATATTCTAAAGATACAGTAATCAGTCAGATTTTAAAGCTAATCTTCAAGAATTCAGACAATGAAAGTGACGCAGAGGCTGGACACATGTGTAATGGGAGATGATTCAGAAAGGTTCCTCTCACAGACCTATTTAATAAGAGATATTGGCCATTGAATCAAGACGAAGATTTCTACAATAAAGAGGAAGTAGGGAGGTCAGATGAAGAGTATTCAGAGTTCTCAAGGGCAGAGGAAGTAGAGACTGAAGAACCTCACCAAGAAGAACCAGAAACTTCAGGGGCTGCACCTCCTATTGAAGTAAGTATTATTACTCCTCCTGTTGTTTTAGCAGCATTAAGTAATCAAAGTAATCAGAGCAATCAGAGTACTGTTACAAGAAGTTTAGTACATATTCAGTCAAGAAACCAAGGAATATATATGGCAGATGAAATGAGGTTACCCATCTTTAGTGGAGATGGATTTGAAGATCTTGAACAACATTGGTTCTTATGTGAAGCTATATGGAGCATTAAGCAAGTCACCAACGAAGTTGTTAAGAGAGATCAACTTAGTACTACCTTGAGGGACTGCGCACTGAGTTGGTATATGAAGTTTGATTCAGGACCTGGACAGCCTAAACCGTTGAATGACATTAATACTGCGTTGAGTGCAGAATTCAAGAAGCCTAAGTCAGAGTTACAGTGCATTACCGAGTTAAAGGAAATCAAGAAGAAAGTGACATGACCTGTTTGGGAGTTTGATTAGAGGTTTAAGACTCTAACAGGTCATTTGAGTTTTCATATCCGAAATGAACAGAATAAATAATGGTTCATCACTACCCTCCTACCACACATTAGGGCTCCTCTGATTAAACAGAAGTTCCCCTCGTAGGTTGAAGCATTAGAGATTTCCATGAAACTAGAAGCATCCCCTGTAGAATAAACCAGACCGGGTATGAGTCATATTTTGAATCAGTTAACTAGCATATCTTTATAGGTTGAAGATATGAAGAAAGATAAATGGAAAGAGAAAAGAGAAGACATCTGGTGTATCTGATGTAAATCAGAGGGCCATGACAAAGAACATTGTCCCTTATTTAATGAATACTTAGCCTCTGGAGTGCATAACCTTTTGAAGTAGGCTATTGTACCCCGGTGCATGGTCTGTAGAACTAGACATCTCCCTCGTGAATGTTATTATATGCATAAATATGTCCAGACACCCACCAATCTTTATTGTAAATTCTGGAAATATTTGGGGCATGATGAGAAGTATTGTAGGGCTTATGATCTCATGCATAAAATATCAAGGGATACATATAGAATTCAAGGAGAATTACAGCAGGAAGGAAATGTTGCATAGTTCAACTCCCCAGGTAGAGGAAACTTCAACCCTCGTGGTGGATTCATAGGAAGAGGATGAGGAGGAGGCATGGGTCGAGGTTGAGGTCAGATTATTTGCTATAACTGTGCACATCTAGGACATTTGGCTAGGGATTTTCAAAACCCTTGTACTACTTGAAACTACTGTAATTCATTCGACCATGTCATTGAAGATTGTCCATTATTGCTAGGTAAACTTCAGGAAAAACGAGGTGGAAACCAATAAGTCCAACTAATCTTAGCAGAACCTCGCAGTGAGGATCTAGAGACGTTTTTATTACTATATGAGGCACTATGACAAGAGAATATAGGGTGACTCTAGGAAAGACTACAGAGGGATCAGGGATTAGAAGATCTCCATTGAAGGACTAATTCTTTCATCCAAGGAGAGAAAAGCATACTTTTGAAGAAGAAAGGAAAGAATTTGTAGGAGAACATGCTTCCTCATATAGGGCACAAACAGAAGTAAGGGAATGTGAAATGACACCAACATTTGATTAGTCTGCCCTAGCTAGATAAGAAAAAGAGGTGAGCAAGCTTATGGAATTCTTATATACTTGTATCAATTTAATTAAAGATGAAAAAGTTGTGCAGGAGCTACAACACCTGGTAAGACAATATGAAATTGGAAGAATAGATCATTTTTTGAGTAGATATGTCAATCAAGTATCTAGGAAAAGGAAGACAAACAAGGAACTACACCTTAGTGCTCAGATCAGAGACTACAACCTGGACTATGTGGTCCTCGACCTGGGATCAGAAGTAAATGTTATGACGAAGCAGACTTGGGCACCGATGGGAAAACCTAAGTTGATTTACTCACCTATCAAGCTCAGGATGGCTAATCAGTAGGCGGTAAGCCCCTTTGGAATATTAGAGCATGTCCTTGTGGACATCGATGGAGTAAGGACATTTGCAGACTTCGAAGTGATTGAGATTGTTGATTATAGATGCCCCTACCCCGCATTGTTAGGAATTGATTGGGCCTTCAACAATTCGACTATTATTGACCTAAAAAAGAGAAGAATGACATTTGAGGGTAATGGCCTTAAGGTCATTACACCTATGGATCCTGATGAAGGTCGTAGATACACAAAACCTATAAAGGAAGAAGTCCATGATTATGAGCTAGAGAACATCTATAAACTGACAGCAAGATAGAAGGATTACATTAATCCTACAGTAGATGGAAATCTAAGTTGGTGAAGTGAAAGTGCATGCACATCAGACTCAGAAGAAGCATTGGAGAATTGGCAAAACATAATGTATGAAGTCTCTACACGGAGGTGTGCTAGATTGACCAAGGAAGTTCGCTGGATTGGAACAGAAGTAAGTAATCTTCCTACATTTGATGGTTTGAATCATTTAGAGATATTTTTAGTTGAATTTGAAAAAATAGTACCAATACAACATATATTTTGGGCACTAGATGAAGCATTGAAAGAAACACCAGCTAGATGGTGGGGAACACATAAAAAGAACATCACGGAGTGGGTACAATGTTGCACCTTACTGACAGTGTGCTTCTCATACCAATCTGAAGGATGAGAAGTTCAATACACAGGTCAGAGTTGTCCTAAGGACCATGTGCGAAGTTATGAGGAAGCCTGGAGCAACATTCCTAGAGAATAGTGGGTACATAAGTTCATTAACACTTTGGATACTACGACTAACAACTTTTACCTTAAAGCATAATTGTGCCTCATCACTACAGATTGGTACGGTATGACTCAAAAATTTATAGCTACATTTTTATTCGAGATTCAGTACCCCACAGTAGATCAGGCTTTATAAATTGTAAGACAAAAGGTCTTTGACGAGGCACCTAACCCCCCTTTTGCATAAGAAGAAGATGAATGGACTACGCCTCTTCATCGATTACAGGGTTGCTATAATATTAATGTTGATGAGGATGATGACGCTAGGGATCTAAACATTACAGAAACTAAAGGACAAAGAGATATAGAAGGGCCAGGGATTGAATTACCTTATGTAGGGTAGCCTATTAAAATTAATAAGGTTAACATTCGAACAGAGAAAGCACCTAAGTTGGCAAATGTTGGAGACTGTTGGGATGATGCTACTATTGATAAGATTAAAAAACTTTTGCATGAGTATAAGGACTTGTTTCCAACCAAGTTCACATACATGAAGGGAATAAAAGGGTCCATGGGAGAAATCAAGATCCCTTTGAGAGTAGATGCAAGACCTATCAAGCAGAGACCTTACACATTGAATCCCAAGTACAAGAAGAAGGCTAAAATTGAATTAAATAGAATGTTGGAAGAAGGAATCATAGAACCAGTTGAAGAATCTGAATGGATCATCCCTATGGTAGTCCAAGATAAAAAAATTGGAGAAATCAAAATCTGTGTAGATATAAGGAAGTTGAATGATGCATGTTTACATGATCTATTTCCTACACCTTTTACTGACGAAGTTCTAGACAATGTAGGAGGACATGAGGTCTACTCATTCACATATGGATTTTTAGGCTATCACCAGATCATAATTTCTAAGGAAGACCGACATAAGACCACATTTTCAACATAATGGGGTTCTTTTAGTACATTTTGATGCCTTTTGTCTTGAAGAATGCACCAACCATCTTTTTCAGGGTGGTGGTCGAAGCATTTAAGGATTTTGTACACAAGTTTTTGGAAGCATAATTTGATGATTGGATTGTCTTTAGCCTACTGAAAAATCATATTGAACATATGAGATTGATGTTAGGAAAATGTAGGCAATATCAGCTTGCCCTGAATCTGAAAAAGTGTATTTTCTTTTCACCTTTTGGAGTGTTGTTGGAACACATTGTGTGTAAGCAGGTGTTGTTGGTAGATCCTTCCAAGATTGCTATCATTGTTGATCTACCTCCTCTTACTTCGGTCAGACAGTTGCACATAGCACTGGGACACACTGGATACTACAGAAAGTTTATCAAGTGATATGCATAGATAACAACACCTACAGAGAAGCTACTAAAGAAACACAGTAAGTTTCAATGGACAGAGGAATGCCAGCAGAGCTTCGACACACTAAAGCAGAAAATGGGCACTGCGCCTATCTTGGTTTTTCCAGATTGGAGTAAGGATTTCAATGTTCATGTCGATGCTTTTTCCATTGCATTAGGACCAGTCTTGGCATAGCCAGGTGTAGGAGACATTGACCACCCTATAGAATTTTTTATCAGGAAGTTTTCTACAGCTTAAATAAATTATACTACCACTGAAAGAGAAGGCTTCGCTATGGTATATGTGTTGCAAAAGTTTAGACACTACTTGTTGGGAGGACATTTTAATATGTTCACTGATCATTCTTCATTGAAGTACTTAGTCAACAAGCCAGTGTTGGGGGGAATAATATGAAAATGGATATTATTATTCCAAGAATATGATTTTGAGATCGTGGTCAAGCCAGGAAGAATGAATAAGGGACCAGACCACTTATCTAGGTTGGAACATGGAGAGGAACCTACCAGTTTGGATGATACACAACCATATGCACAATTGTTATCCATCAATAAAGTCGATGATCACTTCTCCAAGATAGTCCATTTCCTGTCCACGGGAATGACACCTCGCGAATATATAGTTATCCAGAAGAAACGGTTGGTAGTCTGCGATGCATATTTTCAACTTATAGCTGGACATCTATATAAGATGGGACCAGATGAGATCTTGAGGAGATGTGTTATGGAGGAAGAAATACCATTGATTCTTGTAGAAGGACATGAATGCATCACAGGAGGACATTATGAAGGAAAAGAAACAATGTAGAAGGTCCTTAGAGCTGGCCTCTGGTGGCCCACTTTAGATAAGGATGCTAAGCAATACTACAGAGCTTGTGATGTATGTCAAAGAGTAGGGAAGCCTTCTAGACAGGATGAGATGCCTTTGGCACCATAATTAACATTACAAGCATTCAAGAAATGGGCTATTGACTTTGTGGGACCTATTAACCTACTAGGAAAGTGCATAGGAGCTCAATACATCATCACTGCTACAAAGTATTTGACCAAATGGGCAAAAGCAAAAGCAGTTAAGGACTATAGTGCAACCACATCTGCGTAGTTCATCTTTGAGGATATCATAACCAGATTTGGATGCCCAAATATCCTTATGAGTGATCAAGGTACTCACTTCATTAACAAAACTATTGAAGCCTTGACTCAGGAGTTTGAAGCTCACCATCAAAAGAGCACACCATACCACCCACGGGCGAATGGTACAGTCGAAGATTTCAATAAGATCTTGGAGATAGCACTAACCAAGATTTGAATTGTTAATAGAGATGATTGGGATTTGAGAATTCTAGCAGTATTATGGGCTTATAGAACTACTTGCAAAAAGTTAACTACACAGACCTCCTTTAAGTTAGTTTATGGCCTGGAAGCAGTGGTACCTATGGAATATTTGGTTCCTATTTTACAAATTGTAGAATTTACAAGTATGGATGATACTAGAGTTGTTCAAGACAGGCTCGCGCAGTTGATCGAATTAGACGAAGACAGTTTTATTGCAAGATTTCATCAGCAAGTACAAAAAGAACGAGAAAAGGTTTAACATGACAAACATATCAAGAGTAAAGCATTTAAACAAGGAGATTTGGTATTGTTATATGATAGCAAGTTCATGAAGCATCCAACAAAGATTAGGACACATTGTCTTGGGCCATTCAAATTTGCCTATGTTACAGAAGGTGGAGCTGCGCAGTTGAAGACTCTTAATGGAGATGGAAGGATGGTTTAGTGAATGGGAGTCGGTTGAAGTTGTATTGTGACAACCATCTACCTCATAACTCTCAGTAAAAGTAAAGGAATAAGGGTCTAAGTAATAGGTGCAGTTGAAATTGGGTACCAAACACAGAAAAGAAAGTCTACAGATGATAGGGAGGGACAAAGCAGAAAGCACAGGCTGCTACACGCAATCTGTAGTGGAAGTAATACAGAAGGTTCAATCTTGAAGTGATTCGGGATGAGTCACAGGTGAGTTTTCGCGGCATGTTGGCCCTTGGTTATGTATTAAGGAAGAAAGAAAAGATTAAGGAAGAAGAAAGATGAAGTACGAAGTGCACAGAAGGCACATAAATCAAGGAAGGGTCGAAGTGGTTAAAGAAGCAGAAAAGAAGGAATGAAGTAAGAAAAATCAATTCATTGAAAGAGAATATCAAGGAAGACATATCAGCAAAGAATATAGATCATGGACAACTCATCAAGTGGAAAAAGAAACCAATGGATGCTTTGGAGCACCTCACGGAAAAGAAGGAAGGATAGGTTGGCGAAGCCCTGAAAACGCGGGTCATGTGGACCTAGGGTTTTGGATCTAGGGTTTTGACACCTAGACTTCGGTCTAAGGTTGTCCAAGAGTCATGTAATGTATAAATAAAGGTCTATAAGAGTTGAGAGGGGGTTGGTTATGGTTATTATTGATTATTGTTGTCATTTTTATTAATGATAGCAATATTGAGTATGTATTATGGATCTTCAACTCAGTGCAAAGATCAACCCTGCAACTGGGTGTGTAGGGAGGTGGAGATAAAGAGAGAAAGATAGAGAGAGGTATGCAACTAAGTGCACAGACAGAACTATAAGTTTCCATCTAATATATCAAGAAACACAGTTTTGTGGACGTAGCCCTAGGGAGAGGGTGAACCACGTAAATATTGTTGTTCCTTGTGGTTGATGTGTGTTATTTGCTATATGTTATACTATTATTGCATGGTTGTGTTCCCTATTAAATATTAGAGATATAGCTAACTTCGTGAAGCTAAGTGGAAGATTGTTAAGAATATATAGGTTACATTGCATTATTGTTCTAGATTAACTTTGCATTTCCTCTTATTGTAAACACATGTGTCCTGCAACCCCCTTATTGATACTTCAGGTGAGACTTCATCTACTTTGCAAGTGTTGCTGAAAGGGCTAGTAGTTAGGGCTTGTTGGTGCGCTGTTAGAGTTGAACCCTGGGTCTGCCCCTGTGCCAACAGTGAGAAAGTTGAAGGTTTTGGAGGAAGAATACAAGAGGGAGTAAATTAAAAAGAGACAGATGAGAGAGTAAGGGTAGAGGTCATCACTCAAGAGGAATACTCAGCGGGGACTTAAGAGGAAGTTGTGGGAGAATCATAACCTATATATCTAGAAGATGTCATATTGCATCAGGAGGTAAATGCAACACGACAAGAAAACAAGACCTCCAATATCAAAGAATTGTTTTCCATAGGAAAAGGAACCATCCCTGAATCACCCATTCCCCCAACGCCATCTACAAATCTGGTAATTTCTACAATAAATTCTTCTGTAATTTTTGTTATTCCTAACCCTTCGAGTTCATAAATTTGGACTAGTGGTAGTAGTGGAGGTGTGGAAAGTTTCTCATTCATATCCCAACCGAGACCTTTGGGGTTCATTTTAATAGGTTATCCAAATCTCTCAATGGGGAACCAAAATGCAGGATCTCACACCTGATACCCCGAGTTTTTGGGTAAAGGGGATGAGGATGTTGATAAAAATTGGTTTCTCTTCGAAGTCATCTGGAGGTCTCGTGGGACTCTAGATGTGAACAGTTTAATTGAGTTCCAGACTACCTTGAGAGGTTGGGATCTCAAATTTTACATGAAATAAATCGAGCCAGGGTCTGAGAGGAAATCCTTTGTGCTCACTCAAGTGAAGCAAATATTTATAGCATAATTATGATTACCACATTCAGAGAAACAATCTCTCTTTGAGTTGTGAGAGATAAAGCAAAGAGATGGTGAGTCTGCATGGGAATACAATCATATATTTAAAGATGTGATAGGGAAATTAGAAAACCCTATCCATGAAGATTATCAGAGAGAATGGTTTATTCATGGATGTTACCTTTGACCTGTATCCCCTTGAATCAACAAAGGATAGATACTTTGGGAGAAGCATTGGAGCAAGCCATGAAGATTGAGGCTATGGAGGGTTATACAGGGAGATTAATAATTACGAGACCTCCAAAAGATGTTAATATTACACAACTACAGGGCCAAATTTATACATTAACTGAGAAAATTCAAGATTTGACCCTTCCTAAAGTAGGTCGACCACAAGTCTAGTGTACGGGCTGTTATATAGAAGGTCATGTAGCAAATGAATGTTTGATATTGAGAGGTATAGGGCCCTCTAGTACACCAATGGATCCTTCACCAATTGGACCAACTGGAGGAGTTGCAAAAAAAAATTCTACTGCACCTTTTCATGGACTCGTCCAATATCATTCCTTTCCTACTAATCAAGGGGGTCAGAGTAATGAATACTGCAAGATATTTCAAATTCACAGGAATTCTCCAAGACATTGTCCCATTTTACAGAAGAATACACATACACTCAATACCATGAATTGCGATTTTTGTGGTTCACCCTCCCACAGCATGAATTAATGTCACGTTATGCATGCACTTGCATACAAATTGGGTGAGTCTACATTCAGATTCAATGAGGGGCCTTAAGGCCCTGAAGGAGGTCGTAGAGGCAAAGGTGGATACCGAGGAGGGAGAATTTGTGGAAGAGGACCAATTTGCTGCTACAATTGTGATGAGCAAGGGAATTTTGTGAGAGATTGTCCTCTTCCAAGAATACCCTAGTGTGCACACTACAAGAATAACACTCATGCTATTGAATATTGTCTAGACCTAATTTATAAATGGGAACATCGTATCAAGCATAGAGGAGTCGATACGATAAATTTTCAACCTAGAGCCATGGCCAAAAGAGGTGGTCCTAATATTAATATCATCACCAAAGGAGGAGCAAACAATGGTGTCGACGTAGAGAGCCCACATCAAATAAAAATTCATAAGGTTGTACCAGAAAATACCAAGTATGATCCTAAATGACATCACGAATTATTTAATATTACAAAAGGTTGTTGATATTTGGCTTCATCTATTTTTTAATATATTGGATGATGATAAAGTTACTGAGAAGTTGTGAAACACAATCAAAGTGGCCTTGGGAGCCAAAAAAAACCCTAAGGAATTTATTTCCTCTAACCTTCCAAAAAGGAAGGAAAGTAGGGTTCAGAGGAGAAAAAGGAGGACTGGAATAAAGTTCAATTTGAATTCTCAGATTGATTACTTTGAGATCAGGGATGTTCTATTGGACTTAGGCTCTGACATCAATATCTTGCCAAAGAAGAATTGGGAGGCAATTGGAAATCCCGAGTTAGTTTATTCCCCTATTCATTTCTGGATAGAGAACCAATACTACATTTTCCCAATAGGAAGAATACAATGTTAAGAACCAAATATCAATATAGCATAGAAAAACCTCAGAAAAAGTACTCAACGCCTTGAAAAAGAGATAATTTCATATAATAAGCCTCTTCGAGGGGGAAACCTCCTTTT
>JZKD02S0462463.1:138103-157691 GCA_000966675.3 Picea glauca | reverse complement strand
CTTCGAGGGGGCAACCTCCTTTTACCCCACTTAAATGTTCAAGTACAAGATGATTCAAAATGAAAATGTCCCCTTGGTATATATAGGAGACTAGGAGGTATAATTACAACTAATGACCTAAAGACGACATAAATAAAATAACATTACTAATATAATATGACCCAATTAAGGGGTAATGAACCAATATTAGGGCTTCCTAATATTGGCTCATTACCCCTTAATTGGGGGTAATGAGCCAATATTAGGGCTTAACATACAAAATATTGAAGTAGACTTAGTTGGTTTCAAAATAATAGTGTATTTCAAGATTATTGAAATAATGGGGGAGAAGGACCCATATCCAACTCTTGTAGGTATTGATTGGGCCTATGAAAACTATGTTTCTGTTGATATTAAAAAGGAAACTATGACTTTAGAGTCTGATGGCATGGAGGTCACTCAACCACTAGATCATTATCAGGGTCCAAGGTACATGAAACCGATAGATGATAATATGGAGGTAGATGTCATTGATCATCTATATACTCTGACAATAGGGAAATGCGTTGATTATATCAATCCCACTGTTGATGGATAAATTATTTGGAGGAGTTTCCATTCAGTGGATAAATATTCTAAAGAAGCATTCAATGATTGGAAGCAAGGCCAGTATGAGAATTGTTTAAGATTTTGTACAACTATCAGATCAGTAAGGTGGATTAGAACTGAGATAAGTGATTATCCAACATATGATGGCACTCGGATCTGCACAGTTTTCTTATTGATATGGAGAATAAGGTTGTGGTAGAACAGAGAGTCTCAACACTTGACATAGTTTTGAAGTATTCCCCAGCCATGTGGTGGGATACCCACAAAGGAAATATTTCTTCTTGGGATGAGATCAATCTTGTCATACAATACCACTTCCTTTTTCCATCACAATTTCACCAATTGAGTAAATATCAGAAGATAAAAGGTTAGTTTCTATCCTTGGAAACATATGATGGACTATCCAATGTAGTTGAGCATATTCAACATTGTCTTGGAGTATGTAAAGTTGTGCAAATTCACTCTGATTTGTGGAAAAATCATTTCTTTCATTCTCTGGGAATGGTTCCAAAATCCTGGTATGTGCATGAGGAGACTAGAAGACAAACTGCATGTTGGAAGATACTACAAATTATATTCTACCATGATTTCTCTTTTTCTGTTAAGTCTTCGGAAATCACAGATGTATTGCAGAAAATTAATAAAATGTTGTTTAGTAATGAATTCAAGCCTAAGAATCCACCTACGGTCTATTCTAAGAATCAAAATATGCTTCAATATAGTTTTTATCCATATCCTACATGAATACCCATGGCTTATAGAAAGGTTGACAAGGATCCTGAAGACCCTGAGGACTTAGAAGAACTTAGACATTTGACCTTTAAAGAATCCGCAAGAATGAGATAAGTTAAGGATACCCTATCAGGTGATACCAGTAGTTCATATAGTCAACCTCTGAAGTTGCAGAAAGTGAATATCGGGAGTGAGAAACATCCTAAGATGGCATCTATAGGGGACTATTGGGATGAGAAAACCATGATAGAGATATAGGCTCTATTATAGGATTATGAGGACTTATTTCCTAAAAACAATTTAGAGCTAAAAGGGATTAAGGGAGATTTAGGAGAGATGAAGATAGAAATAAATCATGATGTTAATCCAATCAAACACATGCCATATCTCATGAATCCTAAAGTCAAGGAAAACATTAAGAAAAAGATCGACATAATTCTTGTAGTTGGGTTAATTTTTCTTATGGATGAGGCCAAGTAGATTAGTCCCATTGTAATACAAATCAAGAAGGGTATTGATGATATAATATTTTGTGTGGATTACAGAAGTTTGACCTTAGCCTGTGTACACAATATGTTTCTTACTCCCTTTAATGAGGAATTCCTTGATCAGGTGGTGAGAAACGAAGCTTATTCCTTCACATATGGTTTCTCAGGTTATCATCAAGTCAAGATTGTGAAACAAGACAAGAATAAGACCACCTTTACTACCGAGTGGGGTTCTTTTGCTTGTAACATTATGCCCTTTAGGATGAAGAATGCCCCTGTTGGTTTTTCTAGAATTGTAATTGTTTCCTTCTAGGATTTTTTTCACAAGTTTCTTAAGGTGTATATGGATGATTGGGAAGTGTATAGCTTGCTAAAGGAAAACATAGGTTTACTACGGTTAATTTTTTAACATTGCAGGAAGTTACAAATCTCTCTGAATCTGAAGAAATGTATCTTTTGTGTGCCTTTTGGAAATCTACTGGGACATATTGTATGCAAAGAAGGAGTTTTGGTTGATCCTACAAAGGTTGGTATGATTCTTAATATGAAACCTCCTACGAATATTAAGCAATTGTGTTCCACTTTGGCTCATACTAGGTGTTGGGCCTTGACCAAGTTTTGAGAAAACCTTTCTCAGGTTTGGACCACCTTTTGGACTTCGACAGGTTGGTCAAGAAAGGAGCGCCCAGGCAAAGCTGAGATTGCAGATCTCACTTATTGTGCGGGCTATGTGGACCCATTAAGGGGTTCTTTAGGTTTTTTGTAATGGTTTATGGGATTTCGGCCCATGAGGTTTACCCATGATTAGGCCTTATTGTAAGGGATTGTAAAAGTATAAATAAGTAAGAATGTATGGTATAAGGAGAGAATTCTTGGTAGTGGTAGTAGTGGGAAGTGGATAACTACAAGTAACTCGATTGGCTTTGTGCAAGGGAATGTCTATGTGTAAGGCTCTATGCTTGATAGAGAGTTGGCTCAGTGCCTTAACCTAGTTGGGAAGGAGGATCTGGTGCTCAGTGCGCAAATCTCCTGTCTTATGTGAAGCTCAACTCTGTGGCTTAGTGCACGGGAGTCATTGAATGTAAGAGATTGACGAATAATAAATAAGACGAGGTAGTTGGTGGACGTAGCCCCACATTGGGGTGAACCACATATATCTTGTGTCTTTGGTTTATTATGTATAAACCAATTTGCTCCGTACTTGGACTATTATGTATAATAGATAGATCTATTGATGCTTAGTGATTTACTTGTGTTAAAGATAAATGAATTTTATATCTAACTCAATGCTATGTGCTAAGTGGTTGATGTGCTTAAGATTTATTATTATTGCACTGATCTATCTTTGGGTATGTTCTACAATGTTACTAAGGTTAGGAAACTAATGCCTATCACCTTTTAAGTGTTACTAGAATACCCTGTGAGGTGTTATTATCACAGATCTTTATCCCAGCTTGGTTACAGACACCTGCATCCTGTAACCCCCCCCTGCTTCTACCTCAGGTGAGACTTATCCTGCCTCGCAGGTGTTGCTGAAAGGGTCGGTAGTTAGGGTTTTTTTGGTGCATTGTTGAGCATTGAACCCAAGGTCTACCCTTGTGCCAACAAATGGTTCTATTGTCGAGACCTGGAACTGTGATTGCTGGGAACTGAAGTAAAGAAAAGAGAATCTCTATGCATAGATCTTCTATTGTAGTGTGAAGTACTCTACTTGGCTTGTGAAGATTTGTGCTAAGAAAGAAATCTGATCTAAAGAAAAGAGGTAAGATCCGAAAAGAGGTAAAGCTTTGTGCTTTGACAAGAGAAAGATAAGTGAAAATTTTTGTTTCAAAATCATGAATTTAAGTATGTTTAATAGATTATGTCCTAATCTGAAGGCTAGGGCATAGTTGGAAGAGAGAATTGATTTAAGAAAAATTAATGGAAATGAAGAGAGATATGTTATTCCTATGCATAAAAAGAATTTTTGGATGAATAAGTGCATGCAGGAACCTAGGAATTTTTTTTGCAGATTGCAGGTCCAGCACTGCGATCCTTGTGCGTAGTACAGAAGAGGTTGGGGAACATTTAAGAGAAAAAAAGGATTGAAATTATGTTATAACTACAGAAGACTGGGACATCTTGCTAAGGAATGCCTTGGTACAGGTCTGATTTCTCTTTGTTGTAAGATTATTGGTAATGAGGTTGAGGATTGTTCAAGGATGATTGCTAAAGTTGAACGAATGAACATGAGAAAAGAAAACTATGAAGGAAGTCAAAAGGATAAGGGCATACTAGAGAAAGAATAAAAGGAAGTTCATACTATGTTATTACAATTGAAAGAAATGATGGATGTGCACAAAGATGTCAGTTTACCAGAGATCCTGAAAATAAAACAACTCATAAGTGCAAGAATATAAGACTTTGACATAGACTGTGTCTTGGATGAGGAAACACAAGTCAATATTATGACAGAAGGAACTTGGAAAATTTTGGGATAACCTATTGTGGTACCTTCATTGGGAAGGATAGGCTTGTTTAAATGAAATATGATAACCCTATGTGGAAGAGTTACTAATGTACCTATTACTGTTCATGGAACATTGACTAAAGAGGAATTTGAAGTCATTAAGTTTGTTGCGGAAAGTGCCCCTTTCCCACTTTTGTTAGGTAAGACTTGGATTGAGGAGGATCATATCAAAAGGAAGGTAGAGGAAGAAGATAAAGAAAAGAAAAAGAAATAACTAAGGGACTTCATAGACAGAAAAATAGACCGACTCATAGAAGAATGAGAGGATAAGTCGAAGAAACAGAACAAAATAACAACTTAGGAGGGACAGAAGGCAAGAGAATTATTTGTCAAGGTTGAAAGAATCCAAGAATTTTTTAAGGACCTATCCATTCAAGAAAGAAGTATGTCCACTCAGTAAGTGTTAAGAAAAGGGATATTAACTTCGGACCCTTTTAGGGCATAGCAGTAGTGTGAAGTCATTACACTAGGAGAAGATAAGAATAAGAATGGAAAGAGGATTCTAGAAACATTTAGAGAGACTCAGATCACAGGAAAGAAGGCAAGGAAGATCAATAAAAATAAACCTAAGATGGAGAAGTTGCAGGAAGCTACAGAGAACGGATGGAAGACTTCGCGGATTTGAACCTCGCAGGATTTGAACCTCACTAGAACAACAGGACCGCGCATAATGGGACTTTGCCCCGGTGAAGCTATATGACCGTCAGAGGCACCGTGATCGTTAGAAAGAATCTCCAGAATGGTTATAAAACACATTTATGGGTTGATGGACCACTTTTGGGACATTGAGACTGCGCCATAATGGACAAATTCGCATTGAGGGAAGCATTCCTGGTCGTTGGAAGAATCTGTTATGCTACTCCGCTTATTTAACCCATCGGACACTACGTCGGGACGACGTTTTTCTATCCGTGATTAACTAAGACAAGAAGAGGATTTTCTTTGTGTCAAGATGTGTTATCTGAAATTAGACCTCACCATCTATTTGTCTACCCCGCTTACCCGTTCGCCTACCCCAACCCATCTGTTTAAAAGTGAGATTGTTGGGCGAGCCTACTGAATTAGAGAAGTCTTTCAAGGAGGTTCTTAGGAAGATCATGGTTGATAGATCATTATCTGAAGGTGTCTATGCATCGTCGACTAGGAGATTGTAGGCTTCCCCTCCGACTGGACATTTTTCTAGCCATGTTAACCCCAAGACTGAGCAACAAAGTAAGCATCACGTTGAGCTGGCTAATGCGAAGAAGATCATGTCGATCCTACCAAAGTATATCCCACCTTTGGTTAGTGTCATTAACCGCGACAACATCCCACAAGATTATGAGTACACCTTGTTCATTGCGTACATTCTAAAAGGAATACACATAGTCGGGAGTCAGTTAGGATAGATCTCGTTACTGAAGAACAATGACTTCAATCTAGGAGACAGAAAGAACTATGTTATGCTAGAACTGCACTACTACTTGACGAAGTCAACTAGGAAGAAGCCTTGCCTCATCTCCCATCCATGGATTAAGGGACTAGAGTAGTCCACTGTGTTTAATGTAATGAAGATTCCTCATTTTGGCCATCACCAGGATGTTAACGCTTGCGTTTAACTCCTCATGCCATGCTATCATGGAGGATACCTGTGGCTCGATCGGAGGAATACTATGGATCACACGTTGATACACCATATTACAAGCTTAATCATGAAGGGACCTGACCCTCAACAGTTTTATCCAGGGAAGCCCTCGGACTGCTCCCTAGCATAGCGCATCAAGGAAGCTTATAGAGAAGTCGAAAAATGAAAGTGAGGTTACAAGATAGCCTCTATAGAGGATGGCGCAGTGTGCCTTGCTTTCCAACTCATAGCTGGAAACCTCGTCAGAAAGAACCACCCCACACAGGTTATTGAGTTCGTGGTGGACCTCATAGGATAATGTGTGGAGGGAATGTAGATGAACTAGGCGAGCTACCTCGTCAAATAACTAGAGAAGGATTGTCACGAAGCCCAGGATTTGGGGTACGAATTCCACTTCAGCTGGCTAATTGTTTTGATCACATTTGTCGCTTGGAAAATGCCTGAAGGAGCCACCTTTCTGGAGATTGAACCATCGGATTCATTGGCCGCTAGGTTTTCCACCTTGTGGTACACCAACGACATGACCAAGAAGTGGCGGTCCAACATTTTGTTTCATGCATACTATCAGCAATTGAAGGTTTATATCGATTCATTTTCATGCATGACACCACGCACCCTACACCAGTACAGACCAATAGAAAAATTCCATGCAGATCTGCATTTCATCTATATCTATGCACGTAGGGATGAGAACAAGGAAGAGTTATAGTCGTACTATAAGCTAATAGATGAAGACATGGAGCAGATCACAAAGGAGTGGTCAGAGCAGTTCCTTGTACCTGTCACTGATGCAGAACTCTCTAACACTGAAACCATAGGAAGCCCCATGGTCACCTAAGTTGAGCATGTCGGACAGTCCAGTGGGACAAAGAAGAAGAAGAAACAGGAAGAAGTCTTGAATATAGAGACTGATGAGGAGGACGACGCCTCTGAAGAAAATGGATTTGGCTCGCTAGGAGGAGAAGGAGATGAAGTAGATGGATAAGGAGGAGGGGATGAGTAAGGAGGAGGTGAAGCTACACTACCGAAAGATCTCCCTGTTGGGACAGTAACACCACAAAAGAGGAAGGTTTCTCCAAAGAAACCTTCAGAAAAAATAAGACACGTGCTATTAATCCCTAGTTAGAAGAAACGCTCATGGAGGACGATATCAGTTTGGTTCACAAAGCTATGGAGGACGCTTCCAAGGAAATATTGTAGAGATATGGAGTGAAGCAGGAATATCTATATGGAAGGGTCAAGAAGGAATTAAAGTAAGTACAACAAGTTATTCATTTGGTCTGCGCAGTACCTATTGGGCCTTCCACGTCACAGATTGCAGAATTGGGGGATGAACCAGCCCAATTGAGAAGAATTGCAGATGCGACAAAAGCTAAACTTCATAAATTCTAGGAAGAGAAGTTGAAGGCTACAAAATCCTTGAAACAATAGAAATATGAAGCCTTAGAACAATTACAAGTAGTGTGGTACAGTCTAACTACCTATGAAAGTGAGAGAGAAGAATTTCAGGCGATGGTCTAGAAGGAAAAAAACCAAACTACAGAAAGAAAAGGAGAAGTTGCTCATAGAGTGGGATGCAGTCAAAGAAGTGGTGAATAAAGCATATCACTTTGTTCCAGGCTTGGCACAAGAGGAGCAGGTCAAGGCTCAACTGGTGAATCTCATTGAGACCATCCAGCAGCTTCAAGCGAGGATAACAAAGTTAGAGGTCCAAGCAATGCCTAGCACTCCATAGGAGGTGCGTGACCATAGGGAGGAAGACGCTAAGAATGTAGTTGTAAGAATCAAAGCCCTCGCCTCAGAATGCAAACATATGAGTGATAGAAGCACGCAGACATATGAATTCTCGCAGAATCTCTAGAGCTAAGGAAGATGGAAGTGCAGTTACAGGAGGTGCAACAGTAGGCATTTTCAGTGTATGCCCAAATGAAGATGCTCACCGTAGTTGAAAGAATGCAGAGATCTTAGGAGAAGTGCAAAGTGCAACAGCAAATAACTGCTCTCCAGGGAAAAGTAATAGAAGTCAAGAAAAATCTACAACCTGTGCAGGACAAATCCTATAAGTTGTTCGAATAAATTGATGGACAGGGCTTGCAATTCAACCAAGTGGTTGCAACATTCAAACAATTCCTGGAAGGGCTTGTTACAGAGAAAAAAATACAAGAGCTTGTTGAGCAGGAGGCTCAGGAGAAGCAGCAAGTAAAGGGATCTCAAGTTTCTCAAGGCCTTCGAAGCATCATTTACCAAAACTGAATGACTCGGGATGAGTCACAGGTGAGTGGTGGGGGGCATGTTGGCCCTTGACCAAGTTTTGAGGAAACCTTGGTCAAGTTTGGACCACATTTTGGACTTTCACAGGTTGGTCGAGAAAGAAGTGCCCAGGAAAAGTTGAGATCACGGATCTCACTTATTTTTTGGGCTATGTGGACCCAGTAAGGGGTTCTTTAGGGTTTTTGTAATGATTTATGGGATGTCGGCCCATGGGGTTTACCCATGAGTAAGCCTTATTGTAAGGGATTGTAAAAGTATAAATAAGTAAGAATGTATGATAGAAGGAGCAAAGTCTTGGCAGTGGTAGTAGTGGTAAGTGGCTAAGTGCAAGTAAATCGATTGGATTTGTGTAAGGGAATGTCTATGTGTAAGTCTCTATGCTTTATAGTGAGTTGGATCGGTGCCTTGACCTATTTGGGAAGGAGGATCTGGTGCTCGATGCGTAGATCTCCTGTCTTATGCAAAGATTGACTCTGTGGCTTAATGCACAGGAGTCATTGAATGTAAGAGATTGACGAATAATAAAGAAGATGAAGCAGTTGGTGGGTATATCCCCACACTGGGGTGAACCATGTATATCTTGTGTCTTTGGTTTTCTTTGTTTTGTGTATTTTATGTTACGAATCTGATCAATACTTAGATTATTATGTATAATAGATAGATCTGTTGATGCTTAGTGCTTTACTTGTGTTAAAGATAAATGAATGTTAGATCTAACTCAGTGCTATGTGATAAGAGGTTGATGTGCTTAAACTTTATTGTTACTGCACCGATCTATCTTTGGGTATGTTATGCGATGTTACCAAGGTTAGGAAACTAATGCATATCACCTTTTAAGTGTTACTAGAATACCCTGCAAGGTGTTATTATCATAGGTTTGTGTCCTGGCTTGGTTACAAACACCTATGTCCTGTAACCCCCCCTTGCTTCTACCTGGGGTGAGGCATCTCTTGCTTCACAGGTGTTGCCGAAAGGGCTGGTAGTTAGGGTTTTTTTGGTACGTTGTTGAGCGTTGAACCCTGGGACTGCCCTTGTGACAAAACTATGTATTATCGTAGGTTTATCAAAAGTTATGCAAGCATAACTACCCCACTAGAGAAGTTGCTAAAGAAATATGAAGTCTTCAGCTAGAACCCCAAGTGTGATCAATATTTCAATATTCTCAAAGAAAAGTTGAGTACCACTCCTATTATGATATATCCTCATTGGAAGGTGGAATTCCATGTACATGTTTATGCTTCTAGCATTTCTTTGGGTGCGATACTTACTCAACTTGGTTAAGGAAATCTAGATCATCTCATCTATTTTTCTAGTAGAAATCTTTCAAAATCCAAGCGCAACTACTCTACCACTAAAAGAGAATGTTTGGACATGGTCTATGCTTTGCAAAAGTTTAGACACTATCTGTTAGAAAGTCATTTTAAATTCTTTATTGACCATTCATCTTTGAAATATCTAGTCAATAAGTTTGTATTAGAAGGGAGAATCTATAGGTGGTTGTTTCTTTTTTAGGAATTTTCCTTTGAATTCATTGTAAAGCCAAGAAAAATACATGTTGTTCATGATCATTTATCTCAGTTGGAGTCAGGAGAGAGTGGCAGAGTTGTAGATGACTAGCTCCCAAATGAAGATCTCTTTAAGATTGAGGCTATCCCAGATTATATTTCTGATATTACAATTTTTCTAACTATTGGTACTCTACCTGATGGGTATTCCGCAACTCAGAAGAAGCACCTGATGTTCCATGCTACAAACTATCAATTGATTGTGAAATAATTATATAATTTTGGGTTGGAAAACATCCTTATAATATGTATACTTGATCATGAGCAGCCTAAGATCTTGTGGGAATTTCATAGTGCAGTTGTGGGAGGACATGTTGGAGGGAAGGAAATTTCCCATAATATACTTCAAGAAGGATTATGGTGACCAACTATGTTCAAAGATGCTAAGGATTATACAGAGCGTCTGATGTATGTCAGAGAGTTGGTAAGTTGTCGCGTAGGGACGAGTTTCCCTTTCATCTTATTTGGGCTCTTCACGCTTTAGATAAATGGGCAGTTGAATTTAAAGGACCTATCAATCCACCATTCAAGAACTCAAAGGAAAGGTATATCATCACCGATATAGACTATCTCACCCATTGGAATGAAGCAAAACTTGCTAGGGATTTCTCCATAGATACGGCGGCCAGGTTCATTTTTTAGAATAGCATTACTTAGTTTGGGTGTCCTGGGAGTTTGAACAGTGACCAAGGTGCACATTTCATCAATGATACTATAGCCACTCTAACTCGAGAGTTCTTGATTCAACATCAAAAAATTATCCCATATCATCCACAAGACAATGGTACAGTGGAAGCATTTAAAAAAAAATGGAAAAAGGATTGACAAAACTATGTTGCTCTAATCAGGATGACTAGGATGAGAGAGTTTTAGTCATGCTATGGGCCTACATAACCACTAAAAATAAATTGCATAAGCATACTCCTTTCTAACTAGACTATGGAAAAGAAGCAGCCATCCCAGTCGAGTTCATCACTCAAATTTTATACATTGCACATGTGACTCATATGAAAGATGATGAATCATTTGTGGAACGTGTTATGGAGCTGTTGGAACTAGATGAAACTATATTTTTTTCATATTTTCATGAGACTGTGGATAATTCTAGAGAAAAGTATTAGCAAGACATACACATTAATAGAAATATTTTTGTGCAAGGTGATCAAGTTTTTTTGTATGGAAGCAAGTATCAAAAGCATCCATGGAAGTTACAAATGCAAAGGCTTGGACCCTTCATAGTTGAGTAAATTCAAGAATCAAGAGTTACTAGAATGACGCAATTGAATGGTAGTCCTCGTCCAGGATGGGTGAATGGTGCACCCCTGAATCCCTACATATTTTCCCATTGAAATAAATTATTCAACACTCCTATCACAGGGAGTGAATAAAGTAGGTAGGTTTCTATTTTTTTTCCTGTTTTTTGTTAATAAAGTAGTGACATGTCCAAATATCACTCGTCATATAGTCTAGTTTTCATTGTGAGTTTGTCCAACATATATCACACCATTATGGTTGGGGAGGGGTCTGCATCAAATATTTTCTGCATTTAGTAGTTTTTGAGGTCCAAGTCACTATCACGTCACTGTCACTTTGTTTGTTAAATAAAGTTAGTACCTTTCTATTGTCGTTTGATCCCTGTCAATAAAGTTCATTTAACTTAAAATGTTTTTCAATACTTTTCTGGTTAACCACCGACATGTTAGTTAATTTCCTAAGTGTCTCGTAGTGTCAAAGTTGTGTTGATACTTGTGCCCTTTATTTCCCAAATCATCGATTAGATTCTGTCGCGTTGGTTGGTCATGTCTGTTGTTAATGTTGAATTCTCTACACGATGTCTCCCTTCATGACAGTTTAATGATTATCTCTTGTCACCTCATTGAAACCTCCTATAAACTTGTCATCACTCGTTGTCCAAGTCATTGCGTTTTATACCGTAATTTGCATATTTATCCCTATAGCCTATCGGGATTCTATGAATCCACACACGTGCCCTCATCCTTCTATTGTGTTCATATACCATCCCAATTTTCCAACCATGGTTCATGCTACAAATTCCCGAGGTGTTATTCCAAATATCTTCGTTCCAACGGATGTCATTGACCCACAACTTGAAGTTATAGGAGATCTACAAGGTAAAATCAAGCAAACTCGACTCATCAACATTGATTTCTATGATGGGGACTTGTTTCCCCTCATGAACGTTGATGCATTCATGGATTATTGCCCACTTCCTTCTATAGGGGTGGACACCCAATGGAATACTCCTTACATGCCGCTACGAGAGTCAACAATTATGAATTTGCAGGACTTGCATGTATTCGGAAGTACTGGAAAAATCAGACACTGCACCAAGTTATTGATCAGAAGGGTTCATAGTGGCTCTTTTTGGTTGGAAAGAGAGTATCATATTCACATAGATTATATTCACCAATTCATAGGGTTCTCCATGGAAGGGGAGGATGTCTCCAAAGTATTTCAAGGTTTAGGAAAGCAAGAAAGGAAGAAAGGCGAACTCAATTTGTATGACAAGTTTGGTACTAGACGAGGAGGTTGCGAAGTCGTCATTGAAATTATGAATGATGAACAAGTATGTTGTGTCTGTTACATAATCACCAACAAATTAATGAATAAATACACGAAATGGGAATGCATGATGGATGCCATTTCCATCGTTGACTTTTGTAAACAAGGAGCACCACTGAACTGATGTAGATATTTTCTCATTAGGATGTTACAAGATCACACACATGCCCATGAGAAGGTTGGGTTCTTCATATATGGATATCTCTTAGTCTCCTTTACCATGTGAAAATGGAGATCTCCCAAGGGGAGGGAGTTAGCAATGATTCTATAAAGTCGATTAGTTATGAGGTTTGAGCTATGGAAAGAACAAACGGACACCCCCAATGATTCATTCAACAATGGTGCCTTCTTGCAGTGGTACAATGACCTTTTCCTTGCCACCCAATGAATAAGGACTCTGCATGAATTATTGAACACACACACCAGAAATATTTGGTTTGGCATAAACAAATATCATACCTTTGTAAGGCCAAGAGATGAAGATCCTGATAAATTTCACACTCCTCCGATGCCTTACTATATCGATGAGGAAATGTTAGACAAAAAGGTTTGTTCATGGCCTGGAGTAAATAAGGAGAAGAAGAAATCAGGCATATCATATCAGTTTCCCTCACTTTCGAAATAGGAGGATCCAACACAAGAATATGTTCTGGGTTATATAATGACAACATTGAAGAGACAATGTATACCCCATGACTAATACAGAGAAGAGGAAGAGTACACCATGACAAGGTTAATCATGTTGTTTTTGTTTCCATCAATCCTAGATATTGCTATGTTATCATGCAAGCAGTTCCATGAAGTTTTTGAGGTTTGTTTTACCAAGAAAACCCACACTGATAACCCTTCTTCGTCCACCATTCCCCCTGTTATCATTGATGTAGTCCCGCTCACTTCCCTTCCACCACACACACAGACTATTCCCACTGTTCCATCCTCCATTCTAATCATCACCATTCCTAAATATCCTATGATAAAATTCCATAGTATACATATCATTGAATACCTTAGTTACCAACAGACTATCTCTATCATGAACATCCCAACTAGCCCTCATTCCTCACCTTCTTACACTCATACTGAAAAAACTGAGAAATATTCTAGTGACCCATTACTACGGCCGCAGGACTACAATCCATATTCATTTCCCTTTTCCCCAAATTTTCAAGGTCGATCTCCCACTCAACACCCTCCATAAACTAATCCTAATCCAAAGATAGCATAATCAACAGAGGTGTAAGATGATATGGGTCACGATCCTCCAAATGACCCTATGGATACCTAGGAAGAAACTACTTCGGCTCACAACATAAGATCAGTCATAGAAAAGGTTGTTCCCTTACTGCAATATCCCCAAAAATGTTTTCCAATCCTACAATTATGTCTGGAGTGAAAAGGAGTGGTTGGTATGCTCCCCCTAGACGTCCAAGAAAGGCTTGCACGTAGCTTCCAAACTACATGTACTATTTTTTATGGCGCATGCACCCAAAGTATTTCTAGACTATCAATTTACAGTGGCAACCACTTCCATCAATATTCCCCATGGATCCATCTATCACCATCGGAGAGCTTACGGCTTGGTCCACACCACAACTAATGAATCTTATGCGAGCATCAACCGATCAACTTGAGCATAGGATTGTCACCACAAATCAGACCAACAAAGACCTCACACAGCAGATGCACCAGTTGTGTCAGGAATTATTTGCAGTATCTAAGGACAGGGATCATGAGCATGAATTATGCACACGGGCCTAGTCGACTATTGAATAAAACTCTGAAAATTTTGTTCAAGTGTGGCCCACATTCAACCAGGTTTCCCCGAAGCTACCAGAAGACATTACCATGATTGTTCCAATGCAACAGTTTGAAATTGTGGCAAAAGAATGGTCTTAGTTAGCAGAGAAAAAAAATAGTCTCTAGCAGCAGATAGAAGCTATTCAACTCAAGGAGCAGGAGCATCCCAAGTCTATGCTCGAAAATATCACACAAGTCATTGTTGAAGGTGATGCATTATGATCATCCCTTCATACCCAAGCCAGTGAATGAAGCAAGTTGTTTATGTTACCCCCTATCCTAGGTGTAACTAAGGAGATCATGTCTTGGGGCCCATGGGTTGTAGACATGGAATTTCAAGAGCCACATGGACAAAGCATAGCCTTGGAGGGGCTCTTCTTTTCATTGATGTATCCTACACATCACCGGCAGCAGAATCCACCACATTTTTCTGGTACCCACAAGGCAGTGGGTCTTTCTCCATGAGGTAATGAGTCCAGGTATCATGGTATGTAACACACCCCCAGACTTCCTCTGGGGAGTGCCACTAGAAAAAAATTCTCTAGTCATCAGCTTTGATACCATATTGCCAGCAATTCCACTTAAATTGCTCTGACACAGTTCTTTCACTAATTAAATAGATATAGATACTTTGTAATGCATGATTACATACATTTCTTAAAATATTTATACACAATTCATAACAGAATTATAAAAAAAACATAAGCAACATAAACTCATGACAACAATTGCATGAATATAATTGAAAACATATTTAACACATAATTTGGCACTTATTTTGTGAATAAAAAACACAAACTACAAGAAGACCTTCCACATTCCTCCCAACCTTAGATTGCACTATTCATAAATCTCAATAGTGGGTCACCCCCAAGCTTGGGATAAAATCCACTTGGGCAAGGGTTCCCAACCAGTCTAAAGTATCTCACTTTAAAGGAAATCAGTCACATGTAGCTCATACACAAGTGACTAAATTGCAGGAAAGTCCATCATAGATGCCAATTCGCACTGAAATCCTACAATATCTCATTCCCCACATGCCTTTCCCACCCCAAGAATTGTGCCCCTTCTCTACTCAGCATTCCCTCGGCTGCCCCACTTCCATTCCATGGCTTCAACAATAGGCCAGACAAGACGTCTCAGAACCCTGTAGCTACATTTTGACACCTTGGGAAATAATTCCCGTAAATTCTCTCACCTAGAGAGAATGAAATCTTCCATGGGCTTGAAAACCCACCTCTTCAGTCCAACATCCCACATCCTATGGGCCTAAAAACATACCTCCTCAAATAATCTCACCAAACTATGTCATACACAGGTATCTACGATAGTATTCATCATATCGATCACAGTAATAATCGCCTCATGACAATAACGATGAGATCACTCACAGACAAATCAGGGCATGACAGAGAAATCCACTCGATGGTAGAACAACCTACCCCCTTCCCCTTGCAATGGTTGAAATCCCCCCATGATTGGGTGCCCGAATGGACTAATTCCCAACCATTTGACTGCATGTTCCCAACTTGACACCTATCAGGTTGAGAAATTCTTTTATCCACTTGTCCCCTCCACGGGACTTAGGATATAATATTATATCCTTACTTTACACTTTTTAATAAATATTAATAAAATATTCCTTTTTGGCTTTGATCCCCTTGAACCCAACCCCCTTGTCCTCAGCTAGTGGAGTTCAATCCACCCAAACTCTTTTATGTGGTTGGTCTACTGTAGGGATGTATTTTCATTCATTTGTATGTGATTACATTTTCATCTCAGTACAGAAGTATTGATCTTTTGCATACAAGCTCACTAGCCTAAAAATAAACAGTCTGTGCACTTAAAACTAGTCCATGCAAAACTTCTGAGCTATGTGGATGCTTTCATCAGTGCACCAACCTTGCTCCCATACATAGGTGCGTGTTACATCCTGACTTATATACAAAAGGATTCACAGGTCTTCAAAACCTGTGCACTAAACTAGTGCGTGTTGAATCCAGGTTTTCTCGCATATTCCTTCTTTGTGTCGTCCTTTCATGCTAATACTTTCTCGTGCTGCCTTCAATGAAATATTTCACTTTCAGTGCACCATTCTATTATATTTACACAAGTTTGTTCCAAACATAAAAATGTGTGTTGTATCATTTTACAACTACACGCACTCCTTTGATATGAATTCTTCATGCACTAGCTTAATGTGCGTGGAATCAAACCAACAAACTTGTTACTTTAGATCACCATCTTATAAGTAAAGTATAGTTACATTGATATCTACATATGGGGATCAACCTAGGGGTATTAGAATCCCCTCCCCCTTATTTATGCATT
Organism: Picea glauca; assembly: GCA_000966675.3. Classification (NCBI taxonomy): domain Eukaryota; kingdom Viridiplantae; phylum Streptophyta; class Pinopsida; order Pinales; family Pinaceae; genus Picea; species Picea glauca. The sequence goes on along the minus strand of JZKD02S0462463.1, from coordinate 141,203 downwards.
TTCCTTAGTGCAGTATATACACATGAACATTCTGAATTCCAAAAACTTTAAAAAAGATGTGGATATTCTGCCTGAATAGCATCCTCATATTCCCAAGTCATATCCTCTAGATTGTACTAGGTCCATTGGATCTTTACTATCCCTATGGCTCGATTCTAGAGCTCCTTGGTCTTCTGACCCAATATGTGCATTGGATGCACTTGAAAATCACGTTCTTGCTCCATCTGAATCACATTCCAATCAATAACATGATTGGTATCAGGTATATATATTTTAAGAAAGGATACATGGAATAAATTATGAATATGCATTGGTGTTGGCAAGGCAAGAATATATGCCACAGGTCCAATCCTTTCAAGGATTTCAAATGGCCCACAAAACCATGCTGCTAACTTTGAACAATTTCCCAACTTAAGGGAGATTTTGTTGGCCTTTAACTTCAGGAACACATGATCACCCACTTTAAATTCCATATGAGTTATACCTTTATCAACATAACTTGTTGGCACAAGGGCAGACCCAGGGTTCAACGCTTAACAACGCACCAACAAAACCCTGACTACCAGCCTTTCGAAAACATGTGTGAAGCAGGCGAAGTCTCACCTGAGGTAGAAGGAGGGGGGGGTTACAAGACGTAGGTGTCTGTAACCAATTTGGGACATGAATATGTGATAATAGAACTTTGCAGAATATTCGGTTAATTCCTAGGAAGTGACATGCATTATTTTATTAACCTTATTAACATCGCAGAGCATAATCAAAGGTAGATCTAGTGCAGTAACAACAAGTTATTATGCACCTTGAACACTTAGGACTTAGCACTTTGAGTCAGATCTAGCATTCATTTACCCTTTAACATAAATAAAGTTCTTAAGCAACAAAATATCTATCTATTACACATCATAGCATAAATAACAAAGCACAAAGAAACCCATGAGACACCAAATATACGTGGTTCACCCTAGAGTGGGGCTAAGTGTTGGAAAATTCAGTGAACAGACAGCGAATTCTTCTCATTGATGACAACAGTGGAGAGGGCAGGATAAGAGATTCGAACGTAAAATCTCAGGAGGAACAGCATTGAGGAAAATGTGCGCAGCAAAGCTCGAGATACAGGAGTTTGTAGAGGATAAGGAAGATGGTGACCGTTGGATCCCATTCAAATTTCCCGAAAGGTCGACAGCCATCAGATCTGTAGAAGCTGCGCAGAGGTTAAGCACAGGGGTTAATTCCTACTGTGCAGAGGAGAAATCCCGAAGAAGTCATCGAGATATTGGAGAGAGAATCCTAGCCGTTGATCTGGGCAGGACACGCGTCAGCATTCTGGTGAGGCATCGGGATATTTGCCATCGGGAAATCGGGGATCCCGGTGACAAGTGAGTCGAGACATCGAAAGTCTCGAAATCCTGGAGGAATAGGGACCATCCATCTACAAGGACAGGTGGAAAAGGATCGGGCGCCGTTGGAGTTTTTCTCATCGGAGAATCGGGAATCGGAGTTTCACAAGACCCGTGTTCAATTACAACAAAAACCCCGAAATCACGATGAAAGAAATCCCGACTGAACCTGGACCGTCAGATCAACATGTGATCTAGACTGTCGATCCAACACACGTCAGATACGGACACATGGCACAACCAAGTAATGACAGGTGTCAGGCAGATTCAAAACTTCAAGCACATGAAAGTCACAAATCAGAGTGACATGTGGCAATATCTAGCATGTGTCAAACCACGAGTGACGTCAGTAGAGTATCGGGAATCGGGGATCGGGACGTTGAAATGTTCAATTCACCTGACAACGAAAACTCTGAAATCACGATATGCAATTTTGAGATTTGATCGCAGCCGTTAGAGCAAGAATGAGATCTGGACCATTGATTTCCTTCAAAGGAGCGTCGGGATTTGGATGATCAGGAATTCCGTGGGTGTATGCATTGAGGCATCACAAACCCCGTAGCCCCGACAGGGTAAGGTTATGGTCACGGAGTGATGGTCACATTGACCAGGAGCTAAGCTCAGGAGGGCTAGCGTATGAAAGGAGCCATCGGGGATCGGAGAATCGCGAGTCCAGAGGACTTGTGAATTTTGACATCGCAAGTGCCGAAATTTCGATAGGAGGAGCCGCGACAAGAGGTAAGGCCACGGTCGTGGGGTAATGGTCATGTGGACCTGGATCTGATCCAGGAGGGCCAATGCATGGAGAAAAGGAGCTCATCGAAAATCGGGGATTCAAGTGGACAGTGACTCTCGACAGCGTAAAGTCTGAAATCCCGAACCCCGATATCAAGTCAGGGAAAACCACGGTTAAGTGTAGAACGCCGTGAAGGTTAACAGGACCTGTGGATCGGGCATTTGCAGAGGGATTTCATTGGAGGAATATAAAGAGCCACTTTGGCTCAGCATCATAAGAAATGCTGAAATCCGATTTAAAAGGCAAGAATAATATAGATTATCCAACGATGCGGTTAAAGCTTGAATTGATCGGAGGGTTACTGTTCTTCCACACACACTTAACACTTTCATTTACAAATCTGTTAGTAAAATGGACTCATGATCACACATTAGTTGTCGATCAGTTGGTGTTTCAGTATGCTGGCCAATTGTCATCATTTTGCCCAAGGAGTTAGGAAGTTGAAACATTGTGCCTGTGTGTATAAAAGCATACGAAACAGACTGTGTTTGGTTAGCTGTTCTAAGGTGGAAATGAATGAGACAGTAAGGAAGAACACAAAAGAGGATGCGTGATAGGAAAGGATGCAGATGTGCAGAGTAAAATGAAACGCAGAGCAGAATAGCAGAGGAAGAGAAAACGAAGAGTAGAATAGTAGAACAGATCAGACTTACAGAACAGAGAAAGGAAGGTAAGAATTGATTTATCTGATAAATTGTCTGTGTATTCATTATTTTTATAAATTAGGGAGGTTGGGAGGTGCTCGGGAGGACTGTTGTCCTCAGAAGTTCAAGTGGGTTCTTGAACACAAGAAGTTGTAGCTTCCATCTGGTTGCAGCCAGAGAAACAAGGGTGGCAGGGTGGTTCTAGGGAGAACATGTGTTGTCTGTTATGCAGGTTGGAGCCTGTGTAACTGGAAGTTGGTGCT
>JZKD02S0462463.1:101929-124924 GCA_000966675.3 Picea glauca | reverse complement strand
AAGTGTCGCAAGGTAGTATCTCATACTGCAAAATTCAGCTTCTTCACAATCTGTTCAAAAGGAGAACAAAAGGACACTGCAACCACTACAGCCTTGCCCCAAGCACCTTCTATCCGACAGAAGCAGGTCGACAAGGCTGCAGCAAAGTGAAAAGATTCCTTCTGCACATCGTCCTCTCATGTATCTCGACTTGTTGAGCAGCCTCAACCACAACAGGTTCATGACAGATTTCCACAAACTGAGCAACGCGACATCTCCATCAAGACAAGCAGCTCACCAAGATGCAGATTCAACAAATGCTTCTCCCTCTCCCCCGGGAACTCAACGCAATTGAGACCATTTCTTCCTAAGGAGGGAGGATTGATCTAGGTGGATATCAGTGGCCACCCACCTTTTCCAGATGGCTCAAAATGACTTTCTGGCAATTTTGGCAATTTACTATTTTTAGTAGGTTTTAACTTCCAGGGCCATTTTAAGGGCCCAAATGAAGGTTTTTCAAGATAGAGCTTCTCAATGATATCCAAAGGAATGATTGAGCCCCTAAAATGAATCTCCTCGATGATACCTTTCTAATGAGCTATCACACACCTAAAACGGAGATCGTATGCAAAAGTTACGACCCCGAGAAGTTGATGCACTCACTTACCCAAACGGGGCCCACATGACTTTTGGCGCTTCATCTCCCAGGGTTAGTTTTTTGGATGTCTAGGGTTTTTGGCATTTCTTCTTATTGTAAAAATTCCTTCAGAGCCTCATTGTAATCATCTTCTTGCGAATGCGAGTAACCGTCACATCTCTTCGCAGAGATAAGCTGCCACCATTCTAGCGAGTCTTTCACTCTATATTTGTACAGTCTCTGTACATTTCTTTGATTAATAGAAATCGTGTATTACTGTATATCTGTGTTTATGGTTGCATCTCTGATACATTTTTGTTATATTATTGAATATTTTCAATATCTCTATGCATTTCTTTATTATATCTCCGCTCTCATTTCATGCCGAAAATAATCTGGATCAAGGGCATAAACATGGGGAGAATCCATGGGCTGACATCCCATAAACTCATTACAAAAACCTAGAGGACCCTTTACTGGGTGCACATAACCCTCAAAATAGTTGATATATACGATATCATCTCTGCCTGGGCGCTCCTACTTCGATCAGCGCGTCAAAGTCCAAAAGTGGGCTAAAACTGACCAAATTTTCCCCAAAACTTGGTCGAGGGCCAACATAACTCTTCTTCCTATCCTACGGAGTCTTTAAATTTTGCTTAATTTCTATCATATGCTCTTTCATTTCTCTGATTAGTTCTGGCCCAACTACTGCGTGATATGTTGGGTTGTCCCAACTGAATGGTGTATTGCATTTTCTTCCATAGAGTGCCTCAAATGGGATCATCTTCAAGGATGCTTGGTACACATTGTTGCAGGAAAAATATACCAAGTGTAGGTACTCTTCCCATTTGGATGGTTTATCCATGACATACATCCTTAACATAGATTTAATTACTTGATTGACCCTTTCTATCTGTCCATCTAATTCTGGATGAAAAGTTGTAATAAAAAGAAGATTTGTTCCAAATCCCTTGAACAATCCCTTCCAAAAATTTGAGGTAAATTTTGGATCTCTGTCAGACACAATTTTCTTGGGAATTTCTTGCAATCGAGCTATTTCTCTCATATAGATATTAGCTATGTTAGTTTCCCTTTGAGTAAGATTTACTAGAATAAAATGGGCAGCTTTGGTAAGCTTTTCCACCACCACCATGATAGAATCATGGGGCATGTTAGTTCTAGGTAGCTTAGTGATCAAATCAATTGTTACCATTTCCCACTTCCACTCAGGAATGGGTAATGTTTGTAACAATATAGTTGGATGTCTATGCTCAACCTTGATATTTTGACATGTCAAACACTTGGAAATAATCTCAACAACTTCTTTCTTCATTCCTGGCCAATAATATTGACTCTTGATTTCTATAATAGATTTATGGTAACCTGGGTGTCCAATACAAGGTACATTATGCATTTCTCCCAATATCATATTTTTCAATTCCCTAGAATTAGGCACATAAATTATACCTCTTGTCTTCAACTTTCTGCTGTAAATTACCTTACTGAAGTTTTTATTTTAACTCCTTATATTTTCTATATGATTTTGCAGCTTCTAAAATTTTATCTTTCAAATATGATTGACACATGCTAATGGTTGTAGCATGCATCTCATGCACCCTCTTACTAATTGCATCAGCCACTTTGTTTTATTTTCCTATAATTCATATTTGGTTGATCAAACAAATATTTCAGACCGTTATGGTATGTCCTCAATTCAAATATTTTTCCCATGAGGTAGTGCCTTCACATCTTCAAGGCATGCACTAAGGCTTCCAACTCCAAATCATGATTTGCATAGTGTCTTTTATGCTCCTTCAGCTTTCTTGATTCATAGCACACAACATAACCATTCTGACTAAGGACTCCACCAAGTCCTTCATTACATGCATCAATGCATACTATGAAATCTTCATTTGGATCAGCAATCCTCAGTATTGGAGCTCTTGTTCATAATTTCTTCAAGTGTTAGAAACTCCTTTCACAATCCAATGTACATTCAAAATTCACACCTTTCTTCTACAAATAAGTAATTGGGTGTGTAATTCTTGAGAATCCCTCAATGAATATTTTGTAATAACGTGCAATACCCATGAATGATCTTACCTCAGATAAACTCCTTGGTGCTGGCCAATTTTCAATGGCTCTTATCTTTTCTAGATCTATTGTTATCCCCTCCTTAGAAATGATATGGCCCAAGTAATGTATTTGTTTCTAGTAGAATGAGAACTTTCTTAATTTGGCATACAACTATTGCTCCCTTAAAACTTGTAACACCATTCTCAAGTGTTTCTCATGTTCTTCTTCGGACTTGGAATATATTAGAATGTCATCCAAAAATACTATGACAAACTTGTCCAAGTAATTTCCAAATACACCGTTCATGAGACTCATGAAGATGGATGGTGGTTTTTTTAACCCAAATTATACCACTATGAAATCATAATGGTCGCACCTTCTTTTGAAAGTAGTCTTGTTGATGTCTTCTTCTTTAATTCTTACTTGATGGTAGCCTGACCTGAGCTCAATCTTGGAGAATATTTTTTCATCTTTCAACTAATCAAAAAGGTCATCTATCCTTGGCAAATGATACTTTATCTTCACAGTTACTTTGTTCAACTTCCTGAAATCTATGTGAAGTCTCAATGTTCCATCCTTTTTTATTTACAAACAATATTGGGGCAACCCAAGGTGACACACTTGGGCATATATAACCCTTCTTCAGAATCTCTTCAAGCTGCATTTGCAATTCCAACAATTCAGGTGTACCCATCCTGTAAAGAGTTTTAGATATTGGAGTTGCTCTAGGCATCATATTGATAGAGAAATCAATATCTCTTTTAGGTGGCAGTCCTAGTATCTCTTTGAATACATCTTCAAACTCTTTCAAGACTGCAATGTCTTCAATGTTTGACACGTTATCCCTAGATTTCTCTTCCATATGCGCAAAAAACATTTGACACCCTTTCTGTAACTCTTCTTCAGCTGCAAGGATGAAACTTCTATGACAGTCAATGCTCTAGAAATCCCTTGTATTGTCCTTAAGTTGCATTCCTCATCCAAGCAAGTGAATTTTTTTTATAACAATCTAGGACAGCATGATGTTGGTCCAACCTATCCATACCAATTAGGTAGTCATAAGAATTTAAAGGTATAATATTCAGATCTGTGTTGGTGCGTAGTCCATTCATATCCATTTGGAAAGACTTGACCATCTCATTAATCTTTCTTTTAGTTCATGTACCTGTTAGCACTCTGTAATTTATTAGGTTGAGGAAGAAATTGACAGAGGTAACCACAAAACCACTTTGGAGTCTAGGATCTAGCCCTCCTAGAATTAGAAATGGATCTCTCTATCAGATTTAGCTTTGTTTGAAGGGGATGTTAGGCTAGTTATGAAGTATAAGGTTTGTTTTTGGATTTGGTATAATTGGGAGATTGAAAACTCGGATTTACATTGGGCCATGGGGTCTGCCTTTCTGAACATGGATCTATCTCAGGTTTTATAAGGTTGTCTCCACATGGCAGGATAGTAATATTGTTGGATCTAATTGAATCAAATGAAAGTGAAGGAGAGGAAAAGAAGGGAAATTCCATCAAGCAGAGGAGTAGCTAATAATTCCTTTACTCAACTTCAGATGAAATCATGCAGATCATTAAAAAACCAGAGACAAAGAATGTGACATATATTATGTTCTTAATATTTATTTTAATTATTAGATAAGGGACTACATGAAATGGATCTACAACGTAAGAAAATAGTTACCCAGAGAGGAAAAACATCACCAAGGAGTCTGACACAAGAACTCTGTAGATAAAACCTCTTTATTTCGGGTAGATCATATGGAAAGTTACAAAGTATCCCCTATGGGGCATGAATCAAATGATCAACAATTAAACTTCAATACTTCGAATTTAGAAGTATTTATACAATTTATTTCCAAAGATCTGGTTATCAATGACCATGATATTATTCGCGAAAATCTAAACAGACAGTATCTTTGACCACTGCTTGTGGATGTTTCTGAAAGATTTGTGCTCGAATATCTAGAGATGATTGGCTGCATGCTGATTCGTTTTTGATAGGTGTCTTGTATCATCTAACATCTGGAGTTATGTTGAAACTGTGCCTACGAACTCTGCCACCTGTAAGTTCACTGCTTCCCGAAATTCTAAAAAAATAGGGTCAACAGAAGTGTCCTTTTCTCCCACTATGAGATGTCTGTGTAAAAAAAGGGGGAGGTTTTTGTAGATGAGATTGTTCTGAACAAAAAAATCTTTCAGTTTTTCCAAATTCATCTCCAGCTCGCCAAAATAGCCACCGCAATATCATGACCAAAATCAGAAAAAATGGAAGCCTGAAAAATAGGGCTCAGAGATGGCTTTGGTTCTCCTAACTATTGACAACTATGTAAATTATGGGAGAGGTTATTGTTCTTCATCCCGTGCTAAACAAAAAATTATCTCATATTTTGAAAATTCATTCTTGTTTTCCCAGAATCTCTCTTGGAAGACGATGTGTTGAACTGTGCCAAAAAACAGTTTTTATTTTTTGGGAAGGCGGTTTTGGAGGAGGAAGGTGGTTTTCGGAACCCCCACGGTGGTAAGTGGTAATAGGGGGGGTCTGAGTTCACCATATGGTGACATGTGTATTTGTTAAACCACTTACTTGGACCCCCCTTTTGGTTGAGTGACGTAAGGGGGGGGTCCGATATATGGGGTAAGTATGGGTGGGTAGTAAACTTAGGATATAATTTTATTTTGGTTTTTGTTTTATTTATTTTTTAATTTTTGTATTTTTTATTATTTATTATATGTTTTATTTTAATATTTGTTTTTTATTATTTATTATATGTTTTGTTTAATTTTTGTTTAATTATTATTTTATTTTTTAATTGTTTTTTAATTTATATGTATTTTTATTCATTTTATTGTTTTATTTAATTTTTAATTAATGTTTGATTAATAAAACACTAACCTAATTAATAACTTAAACAAAATAACTTAATTACTAATTATTAATTTATTTATTATTAACAAGTCTAACCTAGTTTTATTGATCTAACTACACTAATTTAATTAATCTTAACATTATTATGTTAATTAGTGTTAAAATATGCCTAGAAACATGTATTACTAACCTAATGTTTTTTAACTTAAGCTTATTTATGCATGTAGGGACGAAAACAATGGAGGGGTGAAAAAATGGAGGGCGAGGGCATGAAGGGTGCGGCAGGGGGATGAAGGATCGAGCGAAATGGAATCAACTGAGCCCAGCAAGTCAGATGTCTTCATAACGGGAGCAACGCCAAATAAACAGCTGAAGAATCAAGTTACCTATGATTATAGGACCCCAACATAGGCTCCACCTGGGGATGATAGCTCTTTCTAGAGGTGACAAGAACCACTGAACTTTGAACACGTAGACAAGTTCCTTATCCATTGGGTATCCCAAAATATGCAACCTGTACTTGTTCCAAACTTGACTGAATTTTTTGTAACTAAAAATCAATTGATCACCTATTCCAAACTTGATTGAATCTTAAAAGAGACACTAAAATGAAATGAAAAGCATGCTTGCCCACTGTAAATCTGTAAAGCAACTTATTTGCACACTGTAAATCTGATTATTTAAAGGATGTTGATTTGACGATCTTATTTATGTACATATATCATATTCTAACCTTAGAATGCTTGACCTTAATCAATATGAAATATCCAATATAAGCAATCAAATATTGGATTTGATACCTTAATTATTTCACTGTTTTTTACCAAACTCAGAATTGAATCTGTTAAGGGTACTTGAAAATGATTGTGAGCCTAGTCTTCATCATAGGGAGCTTGGTAAACCTGCAAAATAACAGAATGCTGGAAATGGATTGTTGCTCTGTGATGAAATTTTTTTCCATATAGATATCTATATGATCAAGATAAACTTTATCTATTTCTTGGTATTCCAATTTAACCAACTCAACTTCATGATTTGATGTTGTATTTATGCTATTTACATCCTCATGCACTTCTTGACATGGCTGCAACTTTTCTGATGGGATTTGAAATGATATTGTTTTTTAACACAACGATGAAGCTAACTGTCTGATCATATCAAAATCATAAATGATTTTCATCCCATGACTAGAAAATGAAACAGGACTTTGTCAGCATATGTCAACCAATACTTCTGCTATTGGATCCTATAGCAAATGAGATAGTTGTTGCATTGACTCTAGTGAAACTTTATAACCTTTCTCTGAGATTGCATATGAGATTTGACATTCAATATGACTCAAGGGATGCACCTATGGATCTAAAATAGGTTCTTTATCATCCATGATTTCCTCATCTGATTAGTGAGAGATTTCTCTATTTCTACTGTTGACAACTTGCTTATAATTTTCTCTCAAAAATGAGGCAAAATATAAGGGCAAGGATTTTTCATTTACTTGAAAAATTTTTGCATTGTCCTCCTTGTTGTCATGATTAATATGCAACTGTTGATTTTCATCCTTGAGTTGTAACTAAACTTCTTCCTCCCAACTATGTGCTACTGATTTCTTTGAACAGTCGGCATCAATTTCAACTATATCCTCATCATACTTGGGTGAATTGTCTATGTAAGGAATGTCATCAAACATATACATTAAATCAGTTAATTTCTCCTCTACAAGTTGATTTTGAGCTTCATCTTTGACCATATTATGAATCGAGTACATGAAATAATCCTCTTATGTTTTAGGATTCCAAGGATGAGTTGTAAACTGTTTGAGAACAGTGAGCTTTTTCTTTTCTGGAACTAATGAAACATGTGATCTTTGAACAACAAGTTCATATTTTCTACTAATCTTTTGCATCATCTCTTTTACAGTGTTTTATAGAACCTCTAGTTTCACTTCTAAAGATGTCATATGTTCCTTTTCTGTTCTATCTTTCTCTTCTTCCCTTAGCTTGGAATTTTTGTTCATCAAATTAGCTTCCACATCCACTTCAATTTTCTGCATTTCTTCAAGGGTTGCAGTGTCCCTTTCTCTCAATCGGAATGCCATTTCTATATCAAAGGCATCTGGGTAGTGCAAGAGAGCTAAACCTGGGGGTGGACTTATATCACCAGGCATTGAATGATACACATTATTAAACCTGGATGAAAAGTGTTGTACTACCTCCCCTGGCTGTCTTTTTAAATGGTCATATTCTTCTAAGATGAGAAAAACATTTCCCCTGATCACCCATCTATCCAGGAAAATTTTCACAAATTGATGAAAATTATCAAGACTTGCAGTTGGCAGATTTCTGAACCATTCTTTAACTTTTCCTTGAAAATATAAAGCAAGCATCCTGATACAGATGTCATATTCTTCCACCTCAAACAGATCAAGAAAATCCTCAATACTTTGAATGTTATTTTCCGTAGTGATCTTAGCATTTTCTCCATCAAACCTGGGAAGATTATCACTATAATTTGCAGGGAATCCATGGAGAATAGGAGGTAAAACTAGAGGCTTGTATATGTCTAGGATTTTAACAAGAATAGGAGATAAAGCATGAGGCTTGTGCCTAACTGGGATTTCTACGGGTGTATCTGGGATGTGCATAGGTGTATGAGTATGTACATAATCTACAACTTTGGACTTAGTATTTTGAGGCTCATCAATTTTCAAATGATCAATGAAAACTTCGGCAATGTACTCTTGACCAGGATCATAATAAGAGAGAAAATAATTATAGAACAAACCTATAACGTCTTGAATACAAGTAGCACTTGAATACCTGATCTTCCTAGATTGCTTTTTCATGTCAACTTATTCCTCTAGTGGAGTCTTTGAGTTGGCATTGTCTTGGAGTTGGTTGGAGTCGCCAGGTAGATGATTCATCCTTATCACGTTTGATCATTGTCTACCATCAGTAATCAGCTCTGGAACTTTATATGCTTTTATGAGGAAGATATAAATTCTTCCCCATAATGCTCGCCACTATGTTAGCACTCCATAATTTCTTAGGCTGAGTAAGAAATTGACAGAGGTAACCACAAAACCACTTTGGAGTCTAGGATCTAGCCCTCCTAGAATCAGAGAGGGATCTCTCTATCAGATTTATCTTTGTTTGAAGGGGATGTTAGGCTAGTTATGAAGTATAAGGTTTGTTTTTGGATTTGGTATATTTGGGAGATTGAAAACTTGGATTTACATTGGGCCATGGGGTCTGCCTTTATAAACATGGTTCTATATCAGGTTTATAAGGTTGTCTCTATAGGGAAGGATAGTAAGACTGTTGGATATCATTGAATCAAATGAAAGTGAAGGAGAGGAAAAGAAGGGAAATTCCATCAAGAAGAGGAGCAGCTAAGAATTCCTTTACTCAAATTTAGATGAAAACATGCAGATCATTAAAAAACCAGAGATAGAGTATGTGACATATATTATGTTCTTAATATTTATTTTAATTATTAGATCATGGAATACATAAAATAGATCTACAGAGTAAGAAAACAGTTACCCAGAGAGGAAAAACATCACCAAGGAGTCTGACATAAGAATCTTGTAGATGAAACCTCTTTATTTCTGGTAGATCATCTGGAAAGTTACAAAGTATCCCCTGTGGGGCATGAATAAAATTATCAACAATCAATCTTCAATACTTTGAATTCAGAAGTATTTATACAATTTATTTCCAAATATCTGGTTATCAATGACCGTGATATTATTCGAGAAAATCTAAATTGACAATATCTTTGACCATTGCTTGTGGATGTTTCTGAAAGATTTGGGCCCGAATATATAAAGATTATTGGGTGCATGATGATTCTCTGTTGATAGGTGTCTCATGTTATCTAACATATGGAGTGATGTTGAAACTGTGCCTATGAACTCTACCACCTGTAAGTTCATTGCTTCCCAAAATTCTGAAAAAAAAATAGGGTGAACGGAAGTGTCCTTTTCTCCCACTATAAGATGTATATATAAAAACGGGGGGAGGTTGTTGTAGATGATCCTTTTTTGAATAAAAACCTCTTTCGGTTTTTCCAAATTCATCTCTAGCTCACCAAACCAGCCACCACAATATCATGACCAAAACCAGAAAAAATGGAAGCCTGAAAAATAGGGCTCAGAGATGGCTTCTATTCTCCCAAATGTTGACACCTGTGTAAATTATGGGAGATTTATTGTTCTTCATCCCGTTATGAAAAAAAACTTCTCTCATATTTTGCAAATTCATTCCCATTTTCCCGAAATCTCTCTCGGAAGACGATGTGTTGAACTATGCCAAAAAACAGTTTTTATTTTTTGGGAAGGCGGTTTTGGAGGAGGAAGGTGGTTTTCAAACCCCCCCTGGGGTGGTAAGTGGTAATAGGGGGGGTGGGGGGAAGTTCACCATATGGTGACATGTGTCTTTGGTAAACCACTTACTCGGACCCCCTTTTGGTTGAGTGACGTAAAGGGGAGGGGTCTGATATATGAGGGAAGTATGGGAGGGTAGTAAACTTAGGATATAGTTTTTTTTTGGTTTTTGTATTATATTTTTTGTTTTATTTATTTTTTAATTTTTGGTTTTTTTGTTATTTATTATATGTTTTATTTTAATATTTTTTTTATTATTTATTATATGTTTTGTTTAATTTTTTGTTTAATTATTATTATTATTATTATTATTTAATTTATATGTATTTTTATTTGTTTTATTTAATTTTTAATTAATGTTTGATTAATAAAACACTAACCTAATTACTAACTTCAACAAAATAACTTAATTACTAGTTATTAATTAATTATTAATTTATTTATTATTAACAAGTCTAACCTAGTTTTATTGATCTAACTACACTAATTTAATTAATCTTAACATTATTATGCTAATAAGTGTTAAAAAAATACCTCTAAACATTTATTACTAACCTAATGTTTTTTATCCTAAGCTTATTTATGCATGTAGGGATGAAAACGGTGGAGGGGTGAAAAAATGGAGGGTGGGGACATGAAGGGTGCAGCAGGGTGATGAAGGATCGGGTGAAATGGATGGAGGGGGAAATGGAATCAACCGATCCCAGTAAGCCAGATGTCTTCATCACAGGAGAAACGCCAAATAAACAGCTGAAGAATCAATTTACCTATGATTATAGGACCCCAACAATACCTAGCTGCACCATCCAAGGTTTTCCAATTTTTCTTCTTGGAAATTGAAACATTTCCACCATATTAGGATCTAGATAAATATGACTATCCCATGAATCAATTAAAATAGAAATGGATTGATTATTGATCTTACCATATACTTCAATCATATCCGACTGAAATTCATCTTTCTTGTTATCCGAGGCTACATAAATCCTAGGTACACTTCGGCCCATGTCCTCTACTATTTCAACTTGTTGCGCGTTGTGAGAAGTCTTCACTCTTTCAATTATGCATGGGAAATCTCTGTACATGTGATCTCCCTTACAACCCCAACATTGAATAGGTTGTTGCATTGAAATTTTCCCTAATGGCTCTATCATTCTGGATCCTTTAGTATTTGGTTGTCTCTGATAGTTATTTCTGAAGAATGGTAGCTTAGTCCCCTTCTTCCTCAGTTCCATCTTACTTTTCTTCTTGTCTTCCCAACCTTTCTGGTAAGATGCTTTCCCTTTTTGATGATCATAAATGAACTTATCCCTTCTTATAGTTTCCTCCAATATTTTGGGATCGTCATATTGTATCATGTCACTGATTAATGGTGGCATCCCACTCAAATATTTCTGAATATTAACTTGCTCAACTTTGATAAAGGAAACATATTTCAATAGTTTTAAAAACCTTCTTTCATACTCATCAATAGTCATACTCTCGAGCTTGAGTTCAAAGAACTCTTTCATTTTCTTGTCATAGTACCTCTTAGTAAAGTATTTCCTTTGGAAATACCCCTTGAATTCTTACCAAGTCACTTTCTTCTCATCAATGTGTTGTACTTGCACATATTGGTCCCACCACATTGATACTTTTCCCTTGAGATGATAAATAGAAATTATTCCTTCTTCTAGTGAAGAGTAGTTATGCAGTTGGAAATAATTTCTCATATTCAATATCCATCTCTCTACATCCTCATCTTTCTTGTGTTCACCATCAAAAGTAGGAGGTTTTTTTTTTTTCATTTCCCCTTGTAGTTCATCCACCCCAGTCTTCTTAGGTTTCTTAACAGGACTTGAACTACTGCGCGCTCTCCCAGTGGAATGCCTTTGAGAGTGATGGTGTTGTATGCCATCACTTCTGCTGCGCACTGATCTTCCCTTCTTATCATGAGACTTATGGATTCATGATCTTCTTGAATTCTTCATGTAGCTCATTGGATTGCATAAGCCTCTCATTATCAATTTTATAACTCTAGACATCCTTTTGTAGACTTTTTATAGTCTCTACCAAATTCATGTTATCTCTCTTACCTTCTCCATGTCCATTTGAGTTTTTACCTTCATTACCCATATGGATATACATTATTTGATTTCATCTTCATGGATGGAATCCCCATGTGCATCCTCCATGATTTTGAACTCTGTGGTGATCTTGTTCTGATATAAATGCTATTAATTCTGCAAAATATGTAGCCAACAAAGTTTGTTAGGATTAATAATTTAGAATTACATAAGATTGCATATGATTATGTTCCAATAATGTATCAAAATTATTTATTTCATGAATCCTCCTGAAAATTGTCAATACTTAAATTATTTAATCTATGCGGACTCACAGACTCATAATAAGTTCCAACCCTAAGTCCAAAAAATCTCGACACTTAGTCATTTTTCCAATTCTTCGAACTTGTGGACTCATGAACTCATACTAAGTCCCAACACTAAGTCTGAAAAATCTCGACACTTGGTCCTTTTTTCATCTTTGAACTCATGGACTCAAGGACTCATAATAAGTCCCAACACTAAGTCCGAAAATTCTTAACACTTAGTCATTTTTCTTCTTCTTTGGACTTGAAGACTCACAAAATCATGAAATCATACTAAGTCCCAATACTAAGTCCGACAAGTATCGAAACTTACTCATTTTTCCACTTCTTCGGACTTGCAGACTTATGGACTCACGAACTCATACTAAGTCCCAACACTAAGTCCAAAAATTCTTGACACTCAGACATTTTTCCGCTTCTTCAAACTTGCGGACTCGCGGACTCACGAAGTCATACTAAGTGCCAATACTAAGTCCGAAAAGTCTCAACACTTAGTCATTTCTACCTCCCTGCTTTATGTACCTGTCAATATTCCAATTGCACATCTTGTTCATAACACTATTACTTGTGCGACACAAGATTGCACCTCGCAATGACAAACTTAGCTTGCTTTTCCACACACTTATATCCTCCACACGCCAAATATTATACATTGGGTAGTGCCAAAACTTAGTGTACACATCATGTGAATTATTTAACTTACGTGCATACACCAACACTTAGTGCACACACCTTCGAAACACTACTACTTAGTGCACACAGCAATTTTGATCGCTTGACTAATTTTCCAAAAATATTTGTTGCAGAAATTAGGGCTTTTCCTGATTCTCAATAAGTTTCCACCATGGTCATTATGAAATTTGTTCAATTTCACTTCCGCATACTAAAATTCAACCTTTGTATGAAAAATCTTGAGTAGGTCACCGATCGACATTTCTGGTGTGAATTTTCCCAAATCCTTCATCAGTTTAGAAACAGAAATTGGGGTTTTTACCCAATTCCTCTCTATTGCTTCAATTTTTTGTCACAGACGCACTAAAACTTGAAAATTCGACCACTCCCAAATTCAATTTTCTATGAGAAACGCTTTGGCATGATGTTAACCCAGCCCATCTAGGTTCAATGTTGTAGACTGTGGTCAGACACCATATTGTAATACACCCCCAAACTTCCTCAACGGAATCCCACTAGAAACAATTTCTCTAGTCATGATCTTTGATACCATATTGCTAGAAATTCCACTTAAATTTCTCTGACACAATTCTATCACTAATTAAATACATTTAGATACTCTGTAATGCATGATTATGTACGTTTATTAACATATTTATACAAAATTCATAACAGAATTATAAACACAACATAAGCAACATAAACTCATGACAACAATTTCATGAATATAATTGCAAACATATTTCACACACAATTTGGCACTTATTTTGTGAATAAAAGACACGAACTACAGGAAAACCTTCCACATTCCTCCTAGCCTTAGACCACACTATTCATAAATCTCAATAACAAGTCACCCATGAGATGGGGCTAAACTCCACTTAGGAAAGGGTTCCCAACGAAGCTAAAGCATGTCACTTTACAGGAACTCAGTCACAGGTAGCTCATAAAAATGTGACTCAATTGCATTGATAGCCTACAGTCTCTCATTCCCCACATGTCTGTCCCACCCAAGGAAGTGTTCCCCTTCTCTTCTCAATAGTCCCTTGGTTGCCCACTTCCCTTCTAGGGATTCAACAACAGTCCAGACAGGAAGTCTTAGAGACCTGTCGCTATAGTTTGACACCTCGGGAAATATTTCACGACAATTCTCTCACCTGGAGAGAATTCAATCTTCCACGAGCCTGACAACCTGCCTCTTTAGTCCAACATCCCACGGTCCTGACAACCCGCCTCTTCAAATAATCTCTCTAATCTATGTCATACACGGGTATCTATGACAGTATTCATCATATTGATCAGAGTAATAATCAAATCATGACAATAATGACAATATCACTCACAGAATAGTTGGGGCATGACGGAACAATCCGATCAATGGTATAACAGTCGGCCCCCTTCCCCTTGTGATGGTAAAATGCCCCCCATGATTGGGTGTCTGAATGGACTAAGTCACAACCATTTGACATCATGTTCCCAACTTGACACCTTTCAGGTTGAGAACTGTTTTTAGCCACTTGTACCCTCCCCAACACTTAGGATATAATATTATATCCATACTTTAAAATTTTTAAGAAATATTAATAAAATATTTATTTTTAGATTTAAGCCCCTTCAACCCATCCCCCTTGACCTCAGTTAGTGGAGTTTAATCCCCCCAAACTATTTTATGTGGTCAGTCTGCCACAGGGATGTATTTTCATTAATTTACATGTGATTACTTTTTCATCTTAGTATAGAAGTATTGATATTTTGCATACATGCTCACCATCCTCAAAATAAAAAGTCTGGACACTTAAAACTAGTGTGCGTGAAACTTCTGAGTTGCATGCACTCTTTCCTCAGTGCGCCAATCTCACGCCCTTACATAGGTGTGCATTGCATCCTGACTTATATACAAAAGGATTCACATGTATTCAAAACCTGCGCACTAAAACAGTGTGTGCTAAATCCAGGTTTGCTCGCCTATTCCTTCAGTGTGCCATCATTTCATGCTAATAATTGCACGCGTTGCATTCATTGAACTGTTTCACTTTCAGTGCACCATTATAGTATATTTACACAAGTGTGCACCAAACATAAAACTGTGCATTGTATCATTTTACAACTACGTGCACTCCTTTGATATGAATTATTCACGCACTATCTTAATGCACGTAAAATCAAACCAACAAGCTTGTTACTTCAACTCACCAAACTATAAGTAAAGTATAGTTACATTGTTATTTACCTATGAGGATCTTCCTAGGGGTATTACATGGTACATATCACTCTGATATTTAAATCATTTGAACATATTGCAAAGGATATTTCTTGATTTCTGAACATTTGCTTGGAATTTATGCACTTTGCCTTATTCAAACGTGAGGGGGGTGTCATTGTGTCCTAGTAAGTTGGTTTACCTTAGGAGTAGGTTGCTACTGGGTGGTTCCTTGAAAATTCATCATCCATTCCCTACCATTCTTGTCACTTTCTAGGATTCATTCCCTCCACCTCCTCACCTTTTGGTACTTTCGGGTGTACTGACCTAAGAAGGGACTGTACCTTATCTCATGGGAAGAAGGGGATAAATTCCTAGAAGATAAAATTAGTTGGAAAAAGACAAGAGTCAATTATGAACCTTTGAGATTATTTTCCCAGGGATCCCTAAGAAAGAAATGAAATGCTTCTTTATAAGAATAAGGGACCCAAAAAATAAATCATAATGAATACCCAAGGTGTTAGTTTATGGATAGGAGGTCTCATCACGAGTCGGACTATCATGATCATAAGTATTTAGTGGTATGAAATTACCATTATCTGGTCACCTATCCAAGGTAGTGGTTATTAGTTGCATGACTAAGGTAAAGGGGGTCTCATCATGAGCCATCCTTCTCATTTCTGTAAGGTATTTGTGAATGAGACTGTCATACCTAGACACAAATCTAGGACAGTAGCCCACAACTAATTCCTCGGAACATGACGAAAAATAAAAGAAAGAGTTAAGAATATGAAAAGGGAAATAGATAGGCTTGGAAAATTTGCATTGAGGACAAGGGTCAACTCACCCTCCACAAAGGAACCCATATGTAAGACAATACAAACCCTTGTATGTCATGGACCGCGTGCCCAAATTTTTACCCCCACACCATCTCACATGCATACATGACTAGGATTGGTTCCAAACATCTTGAGACCCTTTCCAAACCTAAATTTGGCAAGTTGTATAATTTCTTTGATCATTTGTTTGGGTTAGGGTGCTTTGATGCACATGTTCAAGTGCTTTGATTATTAGATGTGATTTACTTGCCATGATACTTGTGACTCATGAACCCCTGGAGGGCGTAACAATTTATTTTTGCAGGACCTTGCTCGATGGATAGGTATTCATGAGGAGATAATTAGTTCGGACCTTCATGAGGGATTGAATCCCAAGGATGGATGCAGAGACCCCAGGCTTGGGGCAAGACAATGACAACCAATTTTCACAATGAAGGAAGAGGATGTTGACTTTGGAGGCACCTTGGAAGTCCTACATGATGAGGGTCCACCCTTCCCCACCTGGACGTTGGATTTCAATACCTTGGGCGTCACCCTAGTAGCCCCATGATGTCACCCAAGGCTGGGGTTTGACATTGAGAGATGTTGGGTTGCAGTTTTGGCACGTGTGGCATATAGGAGGGCCTTTAGAGGCCCAATGTTTTGCTAGATGACTTCAACGTCTCATGGAGGAGGCATAATTTCACCCTAGGAAGGATGACATCACCCTCTTTAGGGTTTATTTTTTGATAAATTATTTAATTTTGAGTTTTAAGAGAAAATCGACATGCAGGCTCTATTTTGTGAAAAGACACAACTTTTGGGAAAATTAGCCAAGATTTCACATATAAATATGGCTGGCTAGTTTCAGTGTTTCATCATAACTCACCTCTCACAAGAGGGGGACTGCAATTGGTGCCCTTTTCAAGGTACTTGGATGAATCTTTGAGGCACACTTGCTTGGAGACTTGTTTGGATGCATTTTGGATCATTTCTTGGTGGAAGTTTGGCAAATCTAGGTTTTTTATGCTTGATTATTCTTGTTGAAGTAAGTAAATCTACAATTATCATTTCATGATAAATATTTATGGTATGTTTACTTGTTCATATTTAATATTATGAAATTGCTTGCTTAAAAACCCTAGGAGTAAGAAACATAAGGTGCTTCTTTCTTGCTCTTTGTTTTGCTAGTCTTGCCTAGGAAGATCTTGTCTAGAAAAACTTCTAGAGCCTTAAAGTGCTAGCACTTTAGAAGCTTTGTCTAGTTCTTATTGCATTAAATATATTTCGAGAGTTTAAGGATAGGAGAAATAACTAGGACCTAGAAGTGCCTACACCCTAGTTGAACCTTCTCTTAAGGGATTGGTACTTCAGGACTTAAGGTGATACTCCTCAAGCTTCCACTTTTCATCTCTTAGACAAGTATAATTATTGTTATTCATCCAAGTTATTGTGCTGATATAATTGACTCCATAAACCCTAAAAGGCACTAGTTCTCACTTCTCTCTTGTTGGAACATTGATCAAACACTCAAAACTTCTTCTCTCAAACCTATGCTAACTAAGTCTAACACTAACTTACCCTAGATCTCTAACTTTATTGTTGTTTTTATAAATGTTTTCTACAGCCATCTAACTGCAAAAAAAAATTTACAAACACTAAGCTAACTCATAGCTAACTTACTCATAACTTGCTTGTGATAATTTCTAAGGAATCTACTTGATATATGCTCAATTTTCATTATCTTTTCTAGCAATTCTGAGCACTAATTCTTGTGGTTGTTACAATTTACTTTCAGTTGTTATAAATGGTCATCTAACTATAATTTTTCTTCATCCATCATATAATTTAATTGTCTACTGTCTTTCCAGGATTTATTATCATTTTTGTACATGAAATTTCCATATATATGCTATGTTTTCCTTGTTCTGGGAAGGTACACAAATTACACTTCTTTCCCTCAATTTCTCAGACGTAGACTTTGTTGACTTTGGTGACTAGTGAGAGGGAGGGTATTTATTGACATAACCTTATCCTATCAGGCCTTTAGGCCACCAGGGAAACCTCCCTTGGGTTGGACTTGAATCCTTCTCTAAAAGAGGGTATTTCCTATTGAGGTGATGGTGATAGGATATCCCATTGTTACGCCAATATTCATCACTTTCCTTGGGATTTGGGCAAGTACATATTGTGCGATAACAATTTACAATGGTCAACAATTGAGTGGGTCTGTTAGAAAGATGGAACAAGCCAATAGAAGAACTCTGAGATCTAATATAGAAAATGCACGCAAAATAACAGACAATAACCGACCCCATTACACATCAAGCCCAGTTTGCGAAAATCCAAGAAGCATGTGAAAAACTAGATGGAATGTATGAAGCTGCTCAAGTTTCCAAGAAAGAAATCAGGGACTTCAAAACTACAGTCCAATATGCATATGTCAATATGCATCAAATGGATTCGGTTTCGGAAAACGAATGGAATACTCTTATCACCACTAATCCTGCGAAGCCAAGTGTTGTTGCAGCTCAAGATGTTTTTGTGGGAGCTTCCATTTTGGTAAGAAAGTGGAAGGATCAGGTGGAGAACTATGAAAACTTCTGGAAGGATCGGGTGGAGAACTATGAAAACTTCTGCCAGCAGCCCTCAAAATTGTACCAGAGTTGGGCCCTACATTTGAATAAATCCATGGAAAAGAAGTGGAAGGTTGAATAAGGGCGAGTCAACAAGTTGTGGTTAGGGCCTATTGCACCCTCTATTTTGAAAATGTTGTAATTTTGAGAAAGAATTGTGGCCTAGCTAGAAGATTAACATCAGCGAAAAACGTTAAATGTTTTGAGAGATAACTAAAAGCATAAAAGTGGTGGAAACAGTAAAAATTGGCACGATCCAGATGGAAAAGCGGCATAAAAAGGTCAAAAGCATCAGTTGCCAATGATAAATTGAGAAGATAGTGGAAGAAGGAATCCAGGAAGTGGCAAAGGAAAAGTATAAATAAGAAGGAAATGTAATGAGAAAAGGGTTAAGATACTAGGGTGTTGATGAGATATAGAGATATTAGCTTTGTTGATGTTGTTTGAGTTGGGATCGAGTTATAATAGTCATATCCATATATTGCAATGATCCATGTTGGTATTCATGTTGCACTTGCAGCAAGATTTTGGGTTTGTAATGAGTATTAAGGAGTTAGATCTTGTTTCTCAAGAGAATGTATTGGAGAACCATGTTGCATAATGATTTTGGTACTGAAGTTGCTAATAAAATGGAATTTTTTGAGCCCTAAAATTTTGTTTAAGTTGATCTGTTATGTTGTGAATGGATCTATGTTTATGTTGCGTAAACTACTTCCTTCTTATTTATCTAGTATTTGGTTATCGTCTCTGCATGTCTTTGGGAGTTAATATATGATTCTGAGTAGTGTAAAAATAGATTTGATGTTGCATTCTCCTTAATTCGCTTCATCACATAGTCTAGGCCATGCTTATGGTGAGACCTCCTTCCCTTAAGGAAGGTTGAATATTCTAGCGTTCCTATACTACAGCGTTGCCTTTTGTTGGTAACTTCCAAGAACCATGGTCTCTATCCTGCGCCAACAAACCTTTTGATGGTCAATTGTTTTGAGGGGTTGACCAGTCCCCTATAATTTAGGAAGAGAATGATCATTTAGAGGGGACCTCAGGGGAAATTGGTCTAAGGGCCCCAAAAATAGATTGTTGTTTTCAGGTGCGAACTTCTAAATTTGCTTGCTTTTGAGCAATGGATAGGTACGATTTTCTACCTCTCTGGGGGGTTTCTGAAACTATTATGGAAATTTTCCAAAACCCCCTTCAATGGCAAGGGGAAAGGGAGGATGGGTTTTTTTTCTGGATCTTAAATTGAATTTTACGGGCTTGAGGGAGGGGTGAGGGGGAGAGGGTGGCTAGGAAGGGGGAAGAGGGGAGGAGAGAAGGAGGGGAATCCAATAAGGGGGGGAGATGGATGTTGGGGGGAGGTAGAGAGGCCAAAGAGTCCTGCAAGAAAATCATGTTTAGTTGATGTGAGACCAAGAAAGGGGGGAAGTAGGGAGAGAGACATCCGGTAGAGAGTTAGAAGAAGGATATGAGGAATAAACAAATAGGGTATTGGACTTACTGGAGGATATGCCTTCACTTTCTCCTAAGGGAGGTGAGATGTCAATGCCATGGTTGGAGTTGACTGGTCCACACTCATCTTCTTACGTTGTTGGAGGTGAGGGAGGGATTTTTTCTGAAGGGGATGGTGGAAACTTGGACAGACTAACTTGAGAAGAAATCTCCAACTCTTTTACCCAAAGTTTGTGGTGTTGAGATCGTCCACAGTGTTTGTACAAATATCCATAGGAATGGAACTTTCAATAATAAAATGTGATACCATCATAATCCAACTCTGATGGTAGTTTTCTTTCCCAAGTTGAATGGAGATGGAGTCAGCAAGCCCCCCCGGGCCATTCCCATGTAACCTGTAGTTTTATAAGATGAATCGGCTTCATAGAAAAAACCCAATGCATTACCCATTTCTTTGAAAAACTCTTCGGACCAAAGGATAAGAAGGAGGCCCAACAGACGCACCCAAACATGATTTATTCCTAGGCGTTCAGTCTTGGCGTTGAATTCCATGGTCCACTTTTTGAGGAAGAGAGCATGTGAGCCCCAACTCCAACGAGACAAAAAATATTTCTCAGCATCAGCTCTGGAGCGAGTTATCTAGGACAACCACTATTTTCCTAGGGTAAGGAATTGTGGATCGTAGCCTAAGATGGGGAAGAAATGAGCCTTTGTCCATTTATGCATTTCTTCACTTGTCATCCTCCATATGGAAAAATGAACCACTAAATAGGCACTCTCCATCTGAGTGATTTCATTCAACTGAACATCGTCTCCCAACACCAGGTTTACTTCTTATGATTTTCGCTTGATGCACTTCCGGCTAGAGTTTAAATCTTTCATTGAACTAAATGGTGGGTTTGCAACGGAGAATGATAGGGAGGGAATATTTTTGCACTCTCTCATCATATATGCATCTAGGTAGTGTCCAACGAATACTTTTAGTTCAATAACCAAAGGGGAAACTTTAAAAATAAGGATAGGAGAGGTTCAAAGTGTGCATGGATCTAGGGGGAAGAGAGGGCCATAATGGTAAAGGGAGGAGGGGGAAGGTATAGAGGAGGGGATGGGGTGAGAGATGGGATGAGGGGGAAGGGGGGGGGAGGCTACATGTGGCTGCAGCACCGTCACGGGTAATGTCAAGGAAACTACAGAGGAGAGTGTGCGGGGTGAGTGAGGAGTGACGTAAAATCATAGATCAGGGGTGAGGGAAAATGAATGGGTGAACTTTCTTAGATATAGGCCCCCATGAGAGGGTTGTCCAAATAATGGAGTAAATTGTCCTCTATGGGGAGATATTTGGTCCACGTGGGAGGGGTTGAAGGAGATGGGCAGGGATAGGAAAAAACCACAACGGGGAGGGGAAGCAAAGAGGGTTTAGGCCTTGTGGGCCTGAGGAAACCCTAGCTGTAGATCCATCCCAAGTTTGATCATTCCTAAAACATAATTCAACACTTCTTAAATTCCTAAATTTTAATCTACTTATACATATGCAAGAATAATGTTATTCATATTACATTATACAATACTAAATTTGTGTATGAAACCTTTTTTTTTGTGCGAAAAGAGACCCCCTCTGTGCAACAATACTAAAGTCTTCGGAGGTGTACATATCCTATTCTCTCTATATTTGAATCTTTAACCTTTGAGGAGGAAACACGTGTTCTTAATCATTAATCACATTCAATTTGTGCAACTTATCATTAAATTTAATAAAAATATTTAAAATTATACATTAAAAATATCATTTATTCCCTATCAACTTTATTCCTTATTAAAAAAAAAAATTGATGCTTTTTCTTCAACGAGAATATGTAGAACAAGCCATAAGGTGTTATGACTTTAAAAATGTCATATAACAAAGGTAATGTAGAAAAGGTGTGTTCCTTTTCCTTAATTAATGGGATGACCACATGATACAAATTGTCATCGGGCAATGTGACCTCAAATAAAATGGATGGCCCTCTTTATAATTTCCCCATTTATTTGTTGCATCTGATTACTTATGTTTTGGACTCCATTCCTCCTCCACTTCCACCTTTAAGTGGAAAATTATTACTTTATTATATAATTAATATAAATATTTTTTATTATTAAATAGCATACCCCAAAATCATGGTTGGTTGGAGTGGGTGGGTTGAGGTCTGACAAACGATCACATTTTTTTGTAGGTTTTAGGGTTACAACAGAAGCATGGTTATCAAAGGAGGAGGGAGTGGGGCTCCCTCCTACCAGTAAGTCATGGTAGAGAAAGGTAGAGGTCTTCAAGGCCCCACGGGTGGTGGCTTCTGGGTCTACGTCAGATATGCATAGAAAGGATAGGAATGAGAAAATAGGACAGACGAGGGAAGAGAATATCGAGAACCAAAAAAAGGCGACAGACCCAATACAAGCAACTGAAACAGGAGGGAACAGTGCATGAAATATAAAAATGACAGTGATTCAATTTTTTTTTCTAGAAGATCCGTAAACACAAGAATATAGAGATCAAATGAAGATGCATGCCCTAATCTGCAATTTCATGGGCCTATGGCCAAAGGAAAAGTTCCTACGAAGCTGGATCAAAAACCATTGGAAACCATGTGGAGAGGTGGACCTACACCTAGGATCAAAATGTTTTTTTATAGTTGTATTTATGAATCTAGAGAACAAAGATTAGGTTTTTGAAGGAAGTCCCTACTTTCATGCTTCAACTAGGAATTATTTGCAACTTTGGATCAAAATTTATTCTCTACCTTTAGACTACTGGCTACCTTCCACCTTCGAGGCCATAGGGAATAAACTGGGAAAATTTTTCAAAACATCGGATGCCACCTTAAAAGGAAAATACACCTCATTTTCCAAAATTTGTATTGAGATGGA
>JZKD02S0462463.1:70841-82424 GCA_000966675.3 Picea glauca | reverse complement strand
GCTAATTGTTTCATCTTCATTCATCTTTAGTTGTTCAAATTTCAACCTGTATGTTTGAAGTTTGGCATCTTTTACTTTCTCATTTCCTTCATAACTACTAATAAGTTTATCCCACGTTGCTTTGGAAGTGTCAAGATGCATCACCTTTACAAACTCAGCTTCAGCAAGTCCATTCAAGATAGCATTCATCCCCTTAGCATTAAAACTAAACTCTAACTTATCATCCTTGGGGGCTAGCACAACATGCTTTGTATATCCAGTCTCTACTACATCCCAAACATCAGCACCCAAGGCCATTAAGTATGTTCTCATTCTAATCTTCCAGAAGGCAAATTTTGTTCCATCAAATAGAGGGGGCTTATAGGCTGAAGTCCCTTCATGACTTGTCATGTTTAAGCTTAC
Source organism: Picea glauca (assembly GCA_000966675.3). Taxonomy (NCBI): domain Eukaryota; kingdom Viridiplantae; phylum Streptophyta; class Pinopsida; order Pinales; family Pinaceae; genus Picea; species Picea glauca. Next base: position 82,022 of record JZKD02S0462463.1, on the reverse strand, counting down.
AAATCTACCTTTGAATAAAAGGAACCTGCTCTGATACCAATTGTTGGAATTACTAAAACAACTGAGAGGGGGGGGGTGAATCAGTTGTAATTGAGCTTAAACAATTTTAAGTCTATTAAAACATTATTAATCTTTATTCAAGTGATCATCAACAATATGCATCATATGGACAGTACAATTAAAGAGCATCAGTCACACATAAGGTATACATAGAGATAGTTTTTCACGAGGAAACCCATAAAGGGAGAAAACCTCTTCTTCTTCGAAATGATAGGTAGTCTTTTAAGTTTTGTACATCGTCTATAATTGAGCACCAACTCAATGTGAGGCTGCTACCTCTGTTTTACAAGCTGTAACTTGTTTGAGAGCACCAACTCTCTGGTTTCTCTAGCACCCACTAGAAGGAAGCACCAACTCCATGGTTTCTCTAGCACCCACTAGAAGGAAGCACCAACTCCCTTAATGTTCCAGCACCAACTGGATGGAAGCACCAACTTCCAGTTACACAGGCTCCAACCTGTATAACAGAGAACACTTGTTCTCCCTTGCACCACCCTGCCACCCTGGTTTCTCTGGTTGCAACTAGATGGAAGCTACAACTTCCTGTGTTCAAGCTCTCACTCAAGACTCTGAGGACAACAGTCCTCTCGAGCACATCCCAACCCCCCTAGAATATGAATGAATAAATAAACAGTCAACTACGCAGATAAATCAATTCTTACCAATCTTTCTTTGTTCTGTAAAACTGGTCTTCTTCAAACTATTCTGCAATTCTTCTCTTCCTATGTCTGTTCAGTAGGTCTGCTCTACACCAACTTGTTCGGTCATTCTGCTCTGCTTCAAGTTTTCTTCATCATCTGTTACTCTTCACTAAGTTTCATCTCACACTGTGCATATTCCCCATCTCACACTGCACATGCTATGATTTTTCTTTTCTTACAGTTTCATTCGTTTTTCATACCGAACAACAACATCACGATGTCTGTCTCATTTTCTTTTATACACACTCACGACAGTTCAACTTCCCATCTCCTTAAGCAAAAGGAAGACAACTGTCTCTGCAACTGAAACGCCAACTAATCGGAAATCATGAGTCTGTTTCGCTAACAGATTCGAAACTAAGGAGTTAACTGTGAGAGAGAACAGTAACACTTCGATCAACACTTGATCTGACAGTTCAGATCATTCTGCGATTTCGACATTTATGATGTTCAATGTTCTTGTCACTTACAAATCCCGATCCACAAAACTCCATAAAGAAGTCAGATCAACGGTCCAGATCACATCTTGATCTGACGATTCAGATTTAGTCAAGATTTCACACATCGCAATTTCGACACTCTTGACGTTCAGTGTTTTTGTCACTTCAAATCCCCGATCCACGAAACTCCGTAATGGAGTCATATCAACGGTCTAGATCACATCTTGATCTGACGGTTGCAATTACGTCACAATTTTTCATATCATGATATAGGGATTCTTGATGTTAATATTCTTTGACATCTCCAACACTCGATCCTCGAAACCCCGAAAGGAACTTGGATCAACGGTCCAGATTCAATCTTGATTCAATGGTTGCGGTTAAATCGTGATTTCGCATATCGCAATTTCGAAATTCTTGTTGCATTATTCCTTTTCCCTCTCCATGTCATGATTGGAAAAACTCCAATATGGAGTTGGATCAACGGTCCAGATCTGATCTTGGTTCAACGGCTGCGATTGAATCGCGAATTCGCATATCCCAATTTCGGCATTCTTGTTGCATTGTTTTCTTGTCTCTCCATGTCACGATTCACGAAACTTCGATATGGAGTTGGATCAACGGTCCAGATCTGATCTTGGTTCAACGGCTGCGATTGAATCGCGATTTTTCATATCGTGAAATCGGGATTCCTGTGGATGATATTACTTGACATCTCCAACTCTCGATCCCCAAAACTCCGACATGGACTGGAATCAACGGTCCGGATTCAACCTTAATTTGACGGCTCAGATTAAATCATGATTCTGCATATCATGATTTCAAGAGGTTAGGGAACATCATTCCTTTGACTCTCCAGTCAGCGAACTGACGATCTTTCCCCACGTGTCCTGCCTGATGATGGACGGTCCTCCTTCTTTCAGGATTTTGTACGCCCACTTCTCCTTGTACTTTAAAAAGCATGCAGGTTCTCCTTGATCCAACGATGGTCGGGTCCTGCGCTTGGATCTAACGTTTGAGATCTGTCCTCCTCTTCAGTGCACTCTTCTTGTCTACATTCAGATCTGATGACCCTCGTTCTATCGGGAATTTGAAGGGGATCCAACGAACAGGAATGCTTCTCAAACCTTATGGGCCTACCTCTTCAGCATGCTCTTATTCAGATCTGACGGCCATCGGGAATTCAGAAAGAGATCCAATGAACACAATTGTTTCTCTTCCCCAATTATCACTGCACCGCTGATCATCGTTGTTGTACTCAAGCCATCATCACTATTGTACTTGCCATCAATGACAAGTATATGCTGCCTGTAAAATATGCCAACAATCCTCCCGACATTCTTCGTGTACTCATGCCATTCGTTGTCTGTTAAATATTTTCCAACACACACATTTGTTGTTTTCTGTTGCATGTCTTCCAGAAAAATGGAAAACACGATGTTGTTTGCTTGTTGATTCTTATTATCCTTAGCTTGCCAGATAGTTTTGTATCTCATTGCGTAGAACTTCCCCTTCCTGTCTACAAAAGTTGAGAACTTTTATTCATGCCAACCTACAAAATCTATGAGTATGAGGAGCCAGGAATAATGGAACTCAGTTCCATTATCCTGCGCATCCTTGTAGTGAATCAAAAACCGATTTAATAGGTATGGCGCCCAGCGAAACATCATGCATTTGCGCATTGAACGACTACTGCTATGACTCCTACTAAGGCCTCTTCCTTCTTGAACTTCCTCAACAATTTGAAATCCATTATATTTTTGGTGAACCTCATCATGACATCGTTGATATCTTTTATGACTATACCTCGGTTCCTCCTGTTTGTTCCAAACTACGCTTTCATTATCTCTACAATCTCCTTTTCTTGTGCTTTATTCTCCAAGTAGTCTTCGGGTTGTGCGCCAATAGTGGGAAACCTTGTAATATTGGAAATCAAAGTAACATCAATGGGGACTAGCATATCCATCCACAGGATACCTCCATGTACCCTGGCCAATAACTACTTCACACATAATCCCACATTCTTATCGCGCCTAAAATGTGGTATATCCACTAGGTTCATGAGACCCGAATTATATAGCCATGTAATCCACTGTGCAGGCTCTAAGATGGGTCTTCCTAGGGGTCATATCTCCCCTGTGTCCTCCAAAAAATTTTCCTTCTCAAGGTCTGGAAACTTCGTCGCGTCTTTAAAATCGTGGTCGACATATCTCATCTTTGGCACCTTCCCCAACATATCTTCCACTATGACCATGACATTCGGGATGTACGGCAGTGTGATTTATGTTGTGTCTTGCGCCTTTCTTTTCTGGTTGATAGCTGGGTGGCCTTCTGCCACTGTTTTTTCATTCTTCTTCGTCTCCTTCGGTCTCCAACTAGTTTGTAATATCCTCGAGCAACACCTCCTCTAGGACATGTCCTTGTTTTTTCCCTTCATTCCCTCAGGTTCTGGAGCTTTTTCCGGGTTAGGATTTGCGCTGTCATTGGGGTTTTTTGAGATTTGACCCATTTCGACTTGTGTAGTCGTTGATGTTTCTTCCTCTACCTTGGTCGGGATGATTGATTTTTTCATTGAGATTTTGACATCTTCTATCTCTACAACATCCTCGGGCTCTTTCATTCTTTCCTTCTTCCGGACTGTCAAGCAACCCTAACATATCCCCATGGGGTGCCAACCTTCGAAGGTTTCATGATGTATAATGAGTGCTCAATTGTTATATTCCTCACACGATTTCTCCTAGGTTGCACTCTTCATCTCTCTATTTTCTAAAAAATCACTAAGTGTCAAAATTTCCCATGCTTTTCCTTTTTATAGTCCAAATCATTAATTTTTTGTCGTATTTTTCACTTTTTCTAGTCATTTGCGTAGTGTCCAAAATTTTTTGCAACGGTTGTTGTGCGATGTCATTCATTAATCACGTATTCCTCTTAATTACTTATTTTTGGCTTTTTCTTCATTTTTTCTATTTTTATCTTCCTTTTTCTTCTTTTTCTTCTTTTTATTCCTCTTCATAACTTTTCTTTCCTAATTTCTACTATAGTACACTATAGACATGGCTTCCTTATTGCATTGCAACTACTGAGGGTTAGTAGTTCGATTGTCCCTATACATTTTTAGTTGACTACCATTCACCATTCCTTTCATTTCTTTTCCTATCAAGTCCTTTAGCTGCATAGATCCTCCATTTGTGACATACTTCACTTCATATGGCCCTAGCCAATGCATTCTAAACTTATCAGGATGTTGCAAATATTTGTTGTCATAGAGGAGAACTAGATATCCCTCCTTAAAGATCTTCTCCTTTATGTGTATTTCATTCCAGGCTTTGTCCCTTACTTTTTGCACCTCTTGGTGGAATCCTTTGAGAATCTTGTCTTCTTCTAGTTCCATAAGTTGACTTAACCTTTCTTGTACTACATCTCTTTCTGTCATATTTGTAATTGTTGCAACGCATCGAATAGGTACCAAAAATTCTAATGGCACCACTGCTTCTCGTCCATACACCAATTTGAATGGTGTCTATCCTGCCAACTTCTTACATGTAGTCCTGTATGCCCATAATATTGCTGGTATTTTTAAATCCCAATCATCTATGTTCACATTACAAATCTTTTTCAAAGCATTCTCCAAAATCTTGTTGAAAGCTTTTGCTGACCCATTTTTCTGAGGATGATATGGTGTACTCTTCTGGGGATAGACTTCAAAATCCTAAGTCATAGCCTGGATGGTACTATTAATAAAATGGGTGCCTTGGTCACTCATCAAAATCCTAGGACATCTGAATCTTGTAATCACCTACTCAAATAAGAAGTGTGTTGTTGTCTCTACATTGTAATCCTTGGCTGGTGTTGCTTCTTCCCATCTTGTTAAATACTTTGTCACATTAATGATGTATCTTTCTCCTGACCTTCTTGTTGATGGATTAATAGGTCCGAAAAAAAATTATTTCCGACTTTTCAAATACTTGAATATTTACTTGGGGTCTTAGGGGCATCTCATCCCTCTTGTTGGGTTTGCCAAATCTCTAACAAACATCAAAGTTCTGGAAATATTCTTTTGCATCCTTATGAACTGTTGGCCACCATAACCCTGCATGCAATACCTTTCGCATGGTATTCTTTCCTACATAGTGTTCTCCAGTGATACCTTCATGAGATTATTCTAGAACCATGATTCATTCATGCTCCATCACACACCTTCTCAAAATGATATATGCTCCTTGATCCGAAAACGATATTTTAAAGACTTGGTTAACTATTTTGCATGAGTTGATTTACCATTTAGAAATTGAAGAGAAGAATAATATTTAATGAAAGAATGTTGCATCCATCATAAATAATATAGAAAATAAAATGAACATTAATAACAACAAATCATAACACCAAAAATTGTTAACGGATTTTGGCAAAGTTGCCTACGTCTCTAGGCCTTTGTCTCAGTGGGGGAGGATTTCTTATTAATATTCAATGCTTCAAAAGTACATCAATTGGATTATAAACTGGCCTGGTTATGTTATGTTTGACCTCAAGAATCCAACACAACTGACGACACTGAAAATGATGGAGTAGAACTCTCGGAAATGGCCTCCAAATCTCGCTTCCTCGATGGCTTCCTTGCATAAAAATGGCTTTGAATTCAAAAATTATTCATAATTATGTTGTTATGAACCTCCTATGGCTGTCAAAAACACCTATTTTATATATATATTCAGTCGGTTTTCACATCCCAACTTCCTCCCAAAATCTGGCCTCAAGTTGGGCTCCAGATCCTCCAATACTGGGAAAAATCCACCAAAATCAGGCTGAAATTAATTAAAAATCCACTTTCCAAAGTTTAAAAACAGCTTTGGAAAATTATTAGTATAGGCACCCCTTTTTCTTTGGCCCCTGGTCATGTGGGAAGCCACATGGTCGATTCCTAGTGATGACAGTAGGTCGTGCCCCTAATTTTATGGCACCTAGTTGTGTGGGTAGCCATGTGGCTGCGTGCTGCACTAAGTGGTTAAGAACATTGTCATTTAACCTTGTTCCTTTGCTACTGGTCACATGAAAGGTGCCTTGGTCGAAGAGATATCCCTTCCGACTGGGAACCAACCCCAAACTCCACATCAAACTCAACTTAAAACCATAATGTGCCATACCACATAACAAGTCACACACATGCCCAAGTGCTTAGCACATGGTTATGAAGTCGTTGCCAAGCCCAGAGGTCGGGGGTTCAAATCCGTCAGAGGCTCAAACATTTTTGACCTGACCTATTTGGCTTGATCCAGGGTGCCACATGTGCCCTATTATTGGGTCATGTGTCAACACCCTATTGGACCGTACCACCAAGCCACTGCCCAGTCAGCTGCACAATCAGCTTCCAATCAGCCTGCACAATCAGCACATCTGCCACATGTCTATCTGTCACTAGGCCATGTCACTACCAGTGTTTCCTTCCGTACTTCAACGTGTCTACACCATGGTTTTCCATGTCACTGTACAGACTTCCATGTCAATGTCTGTACAGTCCAATCATCTACCACATTAGCACCCAAAATTTCCAAAAATGCATGCCACATGTCAGCCTTTGGTGTTGCCACGTCAACATGATGACATCATCATGATGTCATGATGACGTCATCTACCCTATAATTTTGATGTATTGTTGATGTCAGCAGTACAGACTGTTGATTGTTGACATTGAATTTTTTTCTTGTTTGGAAAAAAATTCAGATGGCGATAACTTCGCCATACGGTGTCCATTTTCAAAAAAGAATATACTGACGATCACTATGTGATGGTGTTGTTTTTGTTCGAATCCAATAAATTTTAATTTTTTTCCTTATTGGATCCATTTTGGATCATTCCTCCCCATTGAGACCTTTTGGTCCTCCAAAAGGATATTAGCCAAACATCAAGTGCGGATTAGGCCTCCCCACTTGTCCTTTTCTTTAAACTTTGTCCTGTGCACCTGTTGCATCACAAACAATTGCATAATAACCATGACAACTGAAATCGCATTGTTAGTCATTTGAATTCATTCACATATTACTTGTAATGTCCTCGGCCACCCATGGTTGGGCCACACTACACGAGAGAACGCTCTTGTTCTCTCTGCGAAACATATTGTAACATACCCAGCATCTTACCGAGCTATGCCACATCCCTTTTTCGAACTGCATGCAATTAAAATATATACACATAGAACTCTTGTGGAAATATATACACAAAATGTAAACAGACAAATACATTACATAAATGCATGGATTCATGCTTAAATAATAGTAAACGTATACATGCAACTTATACAGGAAGTACCCATAAACATACAGATAGTTATAATCACACATAGGATAAACCCATAAAAATAAACAGATAAATAACAATGCAGCATGTAAATTTATCACACAATTGACACTTATCTTTTTAATAATATCACCAATTGCATGCAGACCTTCCATGAACCTCCCAGCCTTAGACCATACTGCTCATCACCCTCAGCAGTGGGTCACCCCCGAGCTGGGACTAAACTCCACCCAGGTAAAGGGGTTCTTAACCAGGCTAATGGCTCATAGACAATAGGAAAGACTCCATCAAAGGTGCCAACTCAAACTAACAGCCTACAGTCCCTCATTCCCCACATGATTGTCCCACCCCAACAAGTGTGCCCCTTCTTTTCTCAACAGTCCTTCGGGTGCCCCACTTCCTTTCCGGGCTTCAGCAACATGCTGGACAGGAAGTCTCAGAGCCCTGTAGTTGTAGTTTATCACCTTCAAGAAATCAATTCCCAACAATTCTCTCACCTAGAGAGAAATTGCTCACGAGCCTGAAAACCCGCCTCTTCAATCTTCCACAAGCCTGACAACCCGCTTCTTCAGTCCATCTCCCAAGCTAACCAACTACTCAAAACAAATATGGGAAAGGATACATTTCAGGTATAGTTATCGAAAGGTACGAGGATATGTTAATGACTATGTGAAGGTTGATGGAATAATGGCTGAATGATGGAAAAGATGATAGGAAATGAACTAAGTCCCAACAATATGTATGCATGTCCCCAACTTGACACTTGTCATGTTGGGAGCTACTTTGGCCCACTTGTCCCCAACTTTAGAACTTAGGATAAAATAATTATCCATACTTTATACTTAAGAAATATTAATATAATATTTTGTTTTGGCATAAGCTCCCTAGTTTAGCCCTTTTTCCTTAACTTTTAGCCCCCACCCTTTCCCTAACTAGTGGAGTTTAGTCCCCCGTCTCTTTTATCATGGTCAGCCTGTGCGCAGCGATGTATTTTATATTAATGATGAGACATATACAAAGATAGGCGCACTAGCCTTTAACATATAGGCTCTCCAGCCTAATCAAAACATAAGCATCCTAGCTTATAATAACTGGCTCACCAGCCTATAAAACATAGCATATACACGAAGGCTCCCTGGCCTAAAAATCATGCACACTTAAGTTACTGCGTGTGGTATCCTGGAATGTGCCTCTTTCATCATTTTACTGTGCAGTAAATGCGTGCACTACATCATGGAAGATGCATGCCAAAAATATATAAAACAACTCACCATCTTAAGTACATTTGCATTTACATTTACAATTGGGTTCGGCCTGGGGATATTACATTATTGAATCCACTACCATGCATGTAGAAAACATTAACATTGATAATATCATAAATATGATGGAAAATGAACCAATATGTTTGACGGACTTGCATGACATTAACTTTAACTTATCTTGAAGCAAAGTATGATTGAACTCACATCCTACAAGCATATCATGGTCATGCTTAAGATCAACTACTTTAATTGGCACAATTATAGGTATGTTGTTTGCATATGCTACCTTTCTTAATTGTTCCATCCTTAGTAGACTTTGATTTTCTTTAATATGTTGAGCTTGTACAACATGTTCAGTTCCCTTCTTAAATAAGTGATATTGATTATGTTCCCTAAAGAATATTATTTTTCCATCATATAAATAAGGGCTTCCTAAGACCATTCCACATTCATTTAGTGGCACCACATCACATGTTACCTCATCCACAAACTTTGATGAAATTGCAAACCTTTAAGTGCATTTCTTTGTTATGGGCAATTTGTGATCTTTGCTTATCCAATTTAGTGAATAGGGTTTGTGATGCATCTTAGTTTTTAATCCCAATTTATTAACCACTTCTTCTGAAATTAAGTTATCTTGAGATCCGCTATCTAACAAAGTTTTGATCTTGGTATGTTTCATAATGACCCTTATATGAAACAATTTACTTATTGAATCATAACCATCACCAATTTTACCTGAAAACCCAAGAGCTGTGATTTTAGACTCATCACCTGAATCTGATCCCAAGTCTGTCGGATGTACTGTTGCTGCAACTTTTTGCCTCCCTTTCCTTTCTTTGAACCACTTCGGTTTCTTCTCTAGGTGCAATTTCTATCAATGTTCATCATCGTTCCCTTCTTTCTTGCAATGCTTGCAAGAGATCTTCTCTTCCTTTATTGTCGTTGAGTTTTCTTTCTTCCCATTCCCTTTTACTTTGCCTTATTTATTTGAAGATGATTCCCCTGATACACTAACTCCATTTTTCCCTGTTTCAATATATGTTGCTTGAAAAGAACCTCATCAATATTATTCGGTCCAAACATAAATACAGTGTTACGAATATAAGCAGGCAAACCTCCTATATACTTCATAAGAGTTTCTTGTGTATTCAATGGAACATCTAACATCAAAGCCATCTTACGAAATTCATCTGTATATTCCTGCACCGATTGTCCTTTTCTTAACTTAAGACTTTTCCATTCAATTAAATACTTTTCCTTATATCCCAATGGATAGAATTGTTTTCTAAGTGTGTAAATAAAATCATGCCATCATGGAAAAATATTACCAACTTGTTGAGTTCCATGTTGCATATTACTTTTCCACCAGATGAGAGTTGTGCCTTCAAGACGAAGCGATGCCAATTTGATTTTGGTTTCCTCATCTTTGATTTTCTTCACATTACATTATACCTCCATCTGTCTAACCCATTTATCAAGTTTCTCAGCATTAACTTCGCCATCATACATAGGAAAAACAAATTTTACATCAAGTTTAAGTAATGGTATATCAGGCTTATGTTTATGAGAATATTTTCTTGAAGAAGTAGAATTCGAACTTGTACTTGAAGAATAATAAGATGGAGATGAAGGAGGTGAAGGATCATGTTTTGGAGGGTCCCCTCCTTATTCAATTTTGTCTTTCTTTGAATATTCCCCTTGAACCGGTCTCTTCCATTCCAAGTGATCATCATACAACACTTTTACCACCTCCGACATGGAAAAGAAAGTTTTTTGAAACTATCGTTCGTTTTGAGAAAGTCCTTCTTCCGATGCCATCTTCTCACTTTGAGATTTCCTCTTTCTTGATCCAATCTCAGGATCTCCTTCTACAATCTTTCCTTCACCATGACTTAGGTTTTCCCTGGTAATCATGCATACTCAAAACAACCAACTATCAACCTACTATGATACCACTTGATCCGAAAATGATCTTTTAAAGACTTGGTTAAGTATTTTGCATGAGTTGACTTACCATTTAGAAATTGAAGAGAAGAATAATATTTAATAAAATAATGTTGCATCCATCATAAAGAATGCAGAACAAAAAATGAACATTAATAACAGCAAACCAAAACGCCAAAGATTGTTAACGGAGTTCGACAAATTTGCCTACGTCTTTGGGCCTTTGTCTTAGTGGGGGAGGATTTCTTATTAATATTCAATGCTTCAAAAGTAAATCAATTGGATTAAAAACAGGTTTTGATGTGTTCTTCTCGACCTAAAAATTCCAACACAATTGATGGCACTAAAAAAGGTGGAGTAGAACTCCCGAAAATGGCCTCCAAAGCTCACTTCCTCAATGACTTCCCTGCATAAAAATGGCTTGGACTTCACCAATTATTCATAATTTTGGTGTTCTAAACCTCCTATGGTTTTCAA